>OZ014478.1:36262161-36603431 GCA_963965965.1 Trididemnum nubilum | reverse complement strand
AATACACCAGTTCGAAGTAAGCGTCCGACGGTCGCTCGCGATACAAACGGCTCTTTTCAGAGCCACCAATGCTTTGCTTAAAAGAGTCTGCATCCGTTCGAAAGCGGTTGGCAATTTTCGCGTTCGAATCTCTTTCTTGCCAGCAGGTTAACAACAATTTTTCCCGCACACGACGAACGGCCTTGCTGAGGCGAATATTGCAAGCGTAAAATATCATCGTGCTTTGCTCGAGTCCGGATATGTCTTTTCATTTTCTTACGCTTTTGTTAAAGTGCAAGGATCGAGTTTGGCTCTTGTTTCACAGCAACTGGCCGACATTTTACTGGAATTCTCAAAAGTCACTTGAAATGCCTGCTGTGTACGTTGCATTTTTGACAACAGTGCCAGTTTTCCAAATCTTGTCCAACCCCCCGCCCTGCTTGGCACCGCAGTGAATTATTTGTCGACGGTTCAAAACGTTCGTGTGCACGAGCGCCATCTACAGACAGGAACGTCAATAGCGTTGACTGGTTTTCGTTTCGTTCAAGTACGAAACTAAACAAGCTATGGCGCGGCTGTTGGTTTGATGAATGCTGAACGTAAGTTTCATCAAAAGAAAAATATGAGCTTAGGAATACGGGGTCGCTATTCGCTGTTAACTAATTACCAATTACTTCGACTCAAATATCGTTCCATTAGCCATTTCTCACCTTCCCCAAATTACCTTTCTCAATCCAAACATAGACGAAATCGATCACTCCTTGTGAGCCTTATTGAACTGTAAGATTTTATGATTTAACAGCTTGTAAACAAGAGAACCGAAATTTTACCATTAGCCACGTCCCACAAAGCAATTGCTCATTTGTGCAACCAGTTTAATCATGTTTTTGCACTGCTAATTTCTATGTCACGTTTCAAAAGCAATAATTTTTGTCAAAATAGAGCCTAAAATTCAGTTGTAGAAAAAAAAAAATTTCCGAGCGCTGGGGGCGTTCCTCCCCAGCCTCCAGTCTCCGGCGAATGGAGACTTTTGCCCCCAGATCCCCGGAAGCAGCACCCCCCATTGTACATATGTGGCTGCGTGCCTTAGTCTAATTATGCTTTTGCAATGCTAATTTCTATGCCACGTTTTGAAAGCATTAATTGTATCAAAATAAGCTTAAATTTAAGTTATTTTGGCAAAAAATAAAAAAGATTTTCGAGTGCTGAGGGCTCCGCCCCAAGACCCCCACAAAGCAAGCCCTCCCCCATTGCAGGTTTCCGCTTACGCGCCCGATACTAGACGTGTGCTGCTCATAGTTCCAAGTTTCAGAATCTTACAATGAGAAGCTATTGAGCTAGTCAAATAACAACCGCTATCTAACAGTAACGAAGTAGAGCCGCTATCTTTAAAATATAACCTTTTGCAGCCTATCATACATTATGAAGGGTGGCACCACGAAATTACGCCCCGGGTGTCACCGTCCTTAGCATGGTGCTCCGAATCGGAGCAATTTAATTCGAACTTTGATCAATTATTCAACCCTACAACTGCTGCTCCGACCCGGAGCGAAAATAACCACTGCTCGGAGTCGGATCAGTTTAACACTCACCTGTACGGACTCGGAGCTAAGCTAAATGCAATTTTCTCCGAAATACTTGATCAAAAAATTTCCTTGGTCTCTTGTGACGTAACAAAGCCAGAAACTCGCTGGCTATGCTTGATTACAAAAAGAAATCAAAGGGACAACAAAGTTGTAGCACGAGGAAATCCATCCGAGCTAAGCGGAGTGCAGTAACCACGCATTAAAACAAAAATTGAAAATGGAACACCATTTAAAAGGAGCATTACGAAACCGATCGAACAAACATCAAAATTCACAGAAGCCTATGCTCAAATTACCGGTTGCATGCCTAAGACAGCTGTTTCGCCTAATTTTAAGGCTCTTCAGTTAGGCTTAGCAAGGCCAAAATGACAAATATTATAGTGATAAAACTTCGGAAAAAAAAAAAACTTCCAGAAAATCATGAAATATTTGCAGATAAAATTCTGTTCCATACCAATCTTTACCCGACAAATTACGCTAAATTAATTAAAACTTTCTAACTGAGATCGTTACCGAACAAAACTGTAGGTGTCAAGATGCTAAACTCACTGAAGTCTTTACCAAAAGAAACTAGGTTGCGGGCTATAATCTAACTGAAATCGTCACCGACTTACACTAGGTTACAGCAGGCTATTAATCGCTTTATCTATTAATCAACGGAATTTTTCGGGGAGCAACGGCTTCGCGCTGGGGGCAATCTCCCCTCCACGCCAAAAAAAGAAAAAGGTCCTCACAAAATGAAGACCGGGTTTTGACCCCGAATTACAGTAAACTCCCCCCTCAAAAAAAAAAACAACAACAAAAACAAACGGTTCTCACAGAGTTGAAAGCCGATTTTACATACGCAATTCAATTTTACGCAGAGTTAAGGCACTTGCCCCACTCCCCTGGAAATTAAGATGTCAAGTATTTTCTATGCTTAAATTTGAAAAATAAGTCTAAATACATTTATCTAAACTAAGAAAACAACACTTTGTGGAGCTTTTTTACAATTTTTGTCTTGGTGCAGAGGGCGGGGGCAAAACGAGCAGGATTGCCATTTTACGTGAATTATCGTAGAGCATTTCCTTAAAAACGAGAGTAAGCAACACCCTAGGATTAAGCGTTAAACCGTTCGATTAAACAACCAATATCAAACGCCTCTCCATCTGTCATTGCAGTAGCGCAGCCAGCAGGGGTGCCGAATCCCGGGGGGGGGGGGATATATTTGCCCAATAATTTGACTGCATCTCCCCGAATAATTTGACTATGGTGTGCATTTACATCCCACCCTATAATTTGACTATGGTCTGCATCTGAGCGCTGGATGAACTTTGGACTTCTTTTCGGTCTTCGCTTGATTTCGGGGACAAAAGCTCTTCAATTTTCGGTGAAAACCTTTTTTTTTTGGTCTTCACTTGATTTGCTTACGTGAAAAAAATAGTGGTCGAGCTTCATCCCACCCCAATGTCGAAAATAGGACAAAATTGGGGTAAAATTGCAAATTATCCCCCCCAACGCTCAAGATAAATCGGCACCACTGGTAGCCAGAAGAAGTGGGGGCTATAGCCACCCTCCTATGGTCCTATCGGCCTGTCGACCAAATTGCAGAATAAGAAAAAACCCACGTTTTTAGCCCTTCTCAGATAGTCTTTTGCACTGACCCGGACTCAAAATGATTTAAAGCATCATTTGAAACATGCATATTCAGGCGGGGGGATAACTTGTCAAAAATAAAACTCACAAATCACTGAAAAGTTTGAAAAGTGGCTAAAAATAAGCAATCAAATTTGATTGCTAATATAAAAATGCTGAACGTTGTCCTCGTAAACAAATATATACTGCAAACTCAAGAATGGAGGGGTAGGGGCTATTCAGCATCAGTTAATTACGATTCACTTCTCTCAAATCTCTTTCGATTAGTCTTCCCCGATTATTTTTCTACATAAAGCCTAGGCGAAATAGATTATTCCGCATGAGTTTTATCGAACCATACGATTTTATGATTTACCAGCATCTAAATACGAGAACTAAAATTTTACGATTAGCCACCTTCCGTGTGGTCCATCTTTGCAATAAGTTTAATCACGTTTGCACTGCCAATTTCTTTGCCACCTTCTAAAAGCATAAGTTTTTGATTTAAAATAGTTCTAAAATTAAGTTATTTTTGCAATAAAGTGCAAAATTTTTAAGCAAAAGTGGGCTCGCCGCCCCCAGACCCCATTGCGAATTTCTGGCTAAGGGCCCGTGTCATTGAGCTCTTATCAGGAACTAAATACAATACAGCGTTTGATATTTCAAATTTACGCTGTGCTTTAAAAATAAACCCTAAAATAATAATTAGGCCTACTCCGTCATTAAATTAATTTTGCTCAGAAACCAAAGTTGTAATCAAAAGCGCATAGCCAGGAGGGCCGCTGTGCCCCCTCGCGTTGACCTGTAGACCAAAGTGCACAATAAGGAAAATACCACAACTTTTGCCCTTCAGAGGCAGTTTTTTGCGGTGATATGGTCTCTAAAGTGGTTCAAAGCCAGTTTTGAAACATTTATTATCATTATCATTTTTTTGGGAGGGAGGGGTATTAACTTATTTGTCAAAAATTCCGTTTACAAATTAATCGATAAAAACTTCAAAACATGGCTAAAAACAAGAAGTCAAAATTGATTGCTTAATCCGAAATGCTTAACGTAAGCTTCTAAAAAGAAGACTACAGGGGGGAAGGGGGGGCTATTCAGCATTTAATTTATTCAATTAAATCAAGAGTTTTGGAATTGACCTGTGAGTAAGTAGGGGGTTGACGGGGCTGAGCAATTCAATTTTTTTAAATGGCTTTCAAATTGTATTTATTTAGTTTTTTTAATGGCTCTCAAAAGACGCGACATTTGATTCGAATAACGTTAAAATGGCTATTTTTTTTTTTTTCATCATCATCATATTTATTTATTTATTTACCAAGTGACGTCATATCACAAGAAAAAAAAAACTGCAACTTCCTCTAGGTCTATCACCAAAGCATCGAAATATGCAATTCCTTTAAAACCAAACACACAAACTTGCAGAGTCAAAGCGATATTTAGTCACTTGGTGAGGAGACAGCGAAAAATTTTCTGAAATATCACAAAAAGTGCCCATCAGTTAGGGCTTTGGCCCCAGACCCCGGTTTGTGATTTGCTTAAGTTGCACCTGTTTGCCATTTTGAAGGCATTTTGGAAGCAAAAACCCACAATCTTTAGGTACATCAAGCCTCATCATCCCCCTTAGCAAAATTCAGCTTGCAGTCAGTGGAGCAAGCTAAGGAAGCTTAGCCTCCCCTTTTCCTTATCCAAGGCACTTGGAAAACTTGACTCACATAATTACGTGAGCGTTTAAACGTGGTTTGAATTTGATCTGGAAATAAAGAGGACTGAAAGGTTCTGGGCAATTTAAGAATTTCAAGAAGATTCCTAATCTCAGCAACTTTGTTCTTTCCAATGGCCTAAAAAACGTTCAAAATGCGATCCAAATGACGGTAAAATGGTTATTTTTTTCAAGAAATTGCGAAAATTGCCCAGCGACTGGGGGCTTTGCCCCCAGACCCCCGTGAATAGTACACTTGAATTGCATCAGTTTGTTCGACATGCCGCCCAATCGCAACATTTTTTTGAGCAGGTTTATTTTAACTTTTGGTTCCAAGCCCCTTACCAAAATCCTGATTGCAGCTGTAAGATTTTATTTGATCCGGTAGAAAATGGATACGTCACTTGCCCCCCTCCCTGAAACAATTTCTGCGGGCGCCTCTGGGGGGGCAAAGTAACGTATATAAGTACTGCACATGCTTTTGCTTCATGAAATTTTGTAAACGTTCAACTGGACTTGTTTGGAGGGCAGTTGCCCTTGGCTACGTGCCTGATGCAACACGCAAAAGTAACTGCTCCCCCCTGGCTGCGTGCCTGATGCAAAACGCCCTGTTGTGAATAGTTTTTTCTCTTTTCAGCTCTACAATAACGCCAAAAGTGATCATATCGAAGACTAGCAGATTTTTGCGTTCGAAAAAACATTTTTGGAACTTTTCTTGGATAAGTTCTTGTAGAAGAAAATACTTCTGACATCTTCATTGATTTTGCCATCTCCCATCATTTTCAGGCTGGCGCCGCCCCTGATTGGGGCAACAGTTTTCGTTTTTCAGTCAGTCAATTTTTTCCAATTTTCAATCGAGGCAAACTTTTCCAAAAACTTTGATCAAAAGCTTTTTTGCCGGCTTTGACGTAACAGCAAACTAAACCACCCTTTCATATACGAATCGCATGCAGCTAAAGTGATTCTCCAGTGCTTGGGTTCGACTCTCAAGTGGCTCGAGCTGAGTTGCTGATTCCGTTAGTAGGCTAGTGGACGGTTTACCGCATAGTCCGGTCTTCCTTTGTTGCGTCAAGTGCCTCCTTGTACCGCATGGTCCGGGTGCGGGCGCGAGGAACAAACTTTCATACATTTTCTTGTCAATGTTTTGTTTTCGGTTGTTTTGTTTTGCTTTTGTTTCGCTCTCGGCGGACATGCAGCCCTGATGATTCCGATTGCGAACGAAACCGACTGCAGGCTTTTTAACTTTTTCCGTGCGATGTATTTTATGTGCGATGTATTTTGCTCTCTTTTCGATGCGTGCGATTTTCCGCTGCTATGAGCCACTGCTTACGAGCAATTTTTTCACTCAGTCGAATTCAAGCTGCTCCACTCCTTGTAAGGGCGATCGAGCAACATAGTGCTCAGTTCGTCCAGAGGGGATGAGTCTTAATTGCGCTGCATCTTACCGCAATCGGATTCGAATGGCAAATGCAATCGAAATTTGAAGCGCTCATCAGAGCTCTTCTTCAACTTTGCTCTGCAGGACTTTAGGACGTTTCTCATCAGCCAGATCTGTCTTTCTGTTTGTCTGTCTGCAGCATCGTTCCGTATCAAACAAGCTCTTTCGGAAGAAAGAGTGGCGATTTCGCTGCAACGCGAAGCCTCTGATGCTCTTTGAAACACAGTTGGCGAGCGAAAAAGTCCGGATCAGCGCCGTGAGCCCGAAGCGAAATCGCTTCGTTTCAGTCGTCTGGCTGTGGAAAAAAAACGAAAGTGATTCAAGAGCGTGCGCGAGGCCTGCCTTCAGTCTCGCTTGCCAACTAAGCACGTTTCTTTTCACGGAAGCGCAACCTTCGTTCGCCTTTGTTGGAAAGAAGAAGGTGCGAGCAAGCGGCCAAAGCGATTCGAGCAAGTCGAGCCGGCGAACGGACCTTTCTTCTCACTGTTTTGCAACGTTCGAGACTCGAAACGACGGGGCTTCCATTCGGCGGCGATTGGCAACGGGGACGCAAGCACAAGGCCAAGCGACTTCAAAGCGCGAAACAACAATCGAGCGCGCGCGCGTATCGTTTCGCTTTCGTCAGAAATGGAAATCCAAATACCAAACAAGGCGCGTTCGACTATTTTCTCTTTTCTCGAAATTTTCGATGCAAAAAAACATGAGTGCACAACAATCGCAAGACAAGTCCGCAAAGAAGCCAAAGAAGCAATCGGCTCCGCCGACTCATCCGACCTATCAGGTCATGATCACGGCAGCGATCAGCGCCCTGAAGGAACGAAGCGGTTCGTCGCGCCAAGCCATCCTCAAGTACGTGAAGGCAAACTACAAGGTCGGCGACAACGCCGAAACGCAGGTTCGCCTTGCACTTCCCAAGCTTGTCAAGTCGGGAGCGCTGAATCAGACGAAGGGCAAAGGCGCATCCGGTTCATTCCGGGTAGCGAAGGCTGCGCCGGCGCCGAAAAAGAAGAAGGCAGCTGCTGCTGGACAGAAAAAGAAGAAGAGCGCGGCGAAAAAGGATGCCGCCAAAAAGACTGGAGCGAAAAAGCCGGCCGCCAAGAAGAGCGTGAAAAAGGCAGCAAAGAAGCCTGCCGCAAAGAAGTCTCCGAAAAAGGCGAAAAAAGCGGCGCCCAAGAAGAAGGCGGCTGCCAAAAAGCCGCAGTCCAAGGCGAAGCCAAAGCAGGCCGGCAAGAAAGTGGCGAAGAAGCCCGCGGCGAAAAAGTCAAGCAAGAAGTAAGATGCATTTTGCTCAGACACTGTCGTCGAATAGAAACGGCTCTTTTCAGAGCCACCCGATCCGCTGCTAAAAGAGTGTGATTCTATGCCAAACGAAGTTCGTTTTCAAGTTCATTAGTTTTGCGATGCGCTGCCACTTTAATTCGTGCGCTGACAACGCCGCTTTGCATCGTAATCGCGCGGGTAGTAGGGAGGCCAAGCGTGAGCTGGTAAGTGTTTTTGCCCCCCCCCCCTCCCACATTCCAGCATCGATTGTGCACTTTGTGAAAATTTTCCAACAAGATTCGCGTCGTTTTTGGCTAGTTTACTTTCCTCTTGTTTTCTGCAAGAGTCCATGTCAAAGAGAAATGGAAAAGTGCGAACACTTTTCGGCAGGCAGTGGCGAGGCAACCGCTCAGCAGCAGCGACGCAAAAATATCAGAAAATTAGTCCCGCGACGACTAGCACGTCTTCGCTCGCTCGCACGACCGCCACCTATCGACCGCCCACGTTGTTCGTTTCGTTTGCAAACGAATTCGACCGGGTCCGAAAGCGGACCTTAAGTGTTTAGCGCGCTCTACGTTTCCTATCATTTCTTGAATTAACGTTGCTACTCTGCACTGCAGTCAACAAACATGTCTGGTCGAGGCAAAGGCGGTAAAGGACTTGGAAAGGGTGGCGCCAAGCGTCACAGGAAAGTGCTTCGCGATAACATCCAAGGCATCACCAAGCCCGCCATCAGAAGACTTGCTCGTCGTGGTGGCGTCAAGCGAATTTCGGGTCTCATTTACGAAGAAACCCGAGGCGTCTTGAAGGTTTTCTTGGAAAATGTCATTCGCGATGCCGTCACATACACGGAACATGCAAAGCGCAAGACCGTCACTGCGTTGGACGTCGTTTACGCTCTGAAGCGCCAAGGTCGCACTCTGTACGGTTTCGGAGGTTAAGCAGCTTTGACAACGTGTGCGCCAAATTGAACCGGCCCTTTTCAGGGCCACCCAAATCTTTTAAAAGGAGAAACTTTTTCACAGCGCTGCTGTCCAATCGTTTGTTGCTTTCACGAATTGCCAGCACTTCGAAAAGTGATTTGCGCCCGGTTGAAATAGGATTTTGATAGCGATCGAAAAGTGGCCCCACCCCATGCGCTGGGGAGAAATTTGCCAGCAGCTCGACGGCTGAACAACTACCAGCAGCGTGCTTGCTTGTCAGGGAAAAAATTGCGTCGCATTCGGGCGTTTCCGTCATGGCTTTGCCGAAGGCCGAGAGCTATTTTTTCGGCCGCGAAAGCCGGCGAGCGCCGGCACACTTTTGCCATCCGTTCGCTCGCACGTTGGAAGCGTCAAGAAGCGACGTCGTGTGGATTGGCCGATCTTCGTCCAATCAGAGAAGCGCATTTTGCCTATATAAACCAGCTCGATGCTCGAAAAGCTTCACACTTTTGATTAAAGCAAAATACCTTAGGCGAAAATGGCACGTACGAAGCAAACCGCTCGAAAATCAACCGGAGGAAAGGCTCCGCGAAAGCAGCTCGCCACCAAGGCGGCACGTAAGAGCGCCCCAGCAACCGGAGGCGTGAAGAAGCCCCACCGTTACCGACCAGGCACTGTGGCGCTCCGAGAAATCAGGAGGTACCAGAAGTCGACCGAGCTGCTTATTCGCAAGTTGCCCTTTCAGCGTTTGGTCCGCGAAATCGCCCAGGATTTCAAGACCGACTTGCGATTTCAAAGCAGCGCCGTCATGGCTTTGCAGGAAGCCAGCGAAGCGTACCTGGTCGGACTGTTCGAAGACACCAACTTGTGCGCCATCCACGCTAAACGAGTGACCATCATGCCCAAGGACATCCAGCTGGCTCGTCGCATCCGTGGCGAACGCGCCTAAGCAAGGCAGCCTCGGCGGCATCAAGCAAACGGCTCTTTTCAGAGCCACCCTTTGCTTTGCAAAAGAGTAAATAAATCGAGTTTAAACCGAGATCTTTCTTTCTCTGTTAGGCGAGTTAGTAAAAGTCTGTGTGCACATTTAGAATTTCTACTTGCGATCCATTCATCTGTTTTCGACGCGGCCTCTTCTTCTTTCCAACTCGGGAACTACTGGCTCTCAAGGGCTCTTGTTTTAATTTCGACCCCTAGATCTGTGTTTTTCATTTAAGTTTTGTCATGGTACTAACAAACCACCGCTGTTACAAAGCACCAACAACATTCACGTATAATTAAACTCGCTTTGTCTTTTCCAGCGCACGTCCCCCCCCCCCCGGTTAACAAGCACCGAGCGATCACAGACGCAAACGAAATCATTCGAGTGCACTTGTACCTGTTTTATTCACAGTGAAATTGCACAAGTAAATTGCTAAAATTCAACTCCAAGACTCTTTCAAAAATCGCAATAGGTGGCTCTGAAAAGAGCCGTTGTATTAATTTTCTTCTTCTTGACAAAAAAAGCAAAACTTTATGCTTTCTTCGACGTTTTTTTCGGCAGCAGCACTGCTTGGATGTTGGGCAAAACGCCGCCCTGCGCGATCGTCACGCCGCCGAGCAGCTTGTTGAGTTCCTCATCGTTGCGGATAGCCAACTGCAAATGACGCGGGATGATCCTCGTTTTCTTGTTGTCTCGAGCAGCGTTGCCGGCCAACTCCAAAACTTCGGCGCTCAAGTACTCGAGCACGGCCGCGAGATAGACAGGCGCACCGGCGCCGACTCTCTCCGAGTAGTTGCCGTTTCGCAAAAGTCTATGCACACGACCGACTGGAAATTGCAGTCCCGCCCTCGAAGATCTGCTCTTCGGCTTCGCTTTCGACTTGCCACCGCCTTTGCCTCGTCCAGACATGTTTTTCTCTTGCTTCTTGATAACGCGTTGAATGAGAAAGAGCAAAAATTGGAATGTGTGCGAGCGGCCGCTTCGAATTGCTTTATATAGTCCAGCGCTACGTCGAAACGAGACGGCCGTTTATTTGCGCGCCAACAACCGAACGACAGCATGCGCGCTTCTGATTGGCCGCCGGTTTCGACGTCTCATTTGCATAACTCGTGCCTTATAATCGGTTAACGCGCTGCCGAGCGCTCACACTTCATTTTTTCCAGCATACTCGACAAGCGATTTGTTAACATGGCTGCGTCGAAAGGAAGCAAAAAAGCGGTTAAGAAGGCTGCGCCGGCCGACAAGCAAAAGAAGAGGCGTGCAAGAAGGAAGGAAAGCTTCAGCATCTACATTTACAAGGTCTTGAAGCAGGTGCATCCCGACACTGGAATTTCCAGCAAGGCGATGAGCATCATGAATTCGTTCGTCAACGACATCTTCGAGCGCATCGCTTCGGAGGCGTCCAGACTTGCCCACTACAACAAGCGCTCGACCATCAGCAGCCGGGAAATTCAGACCGCCGTTCGTCTCTTGTTGCCCGGCGAGTTGGCGAAGCACGCCGTGTCCGAAGGCACCAAGGCCGTCACCAAATACACCAGTTCGAAGTAAGCGTCCGACGGTCGCTCGCGATACAAACGGCTCTTTTCAGAGCCACCAATGCTTTGCTTAAAAGAGTCTGCATCCGTTCGAAAGCGGTTGGCAATTTTCGCGTTCGAATCTCTTTCTTGCCAGCAGGTTAACAACAATTTTTCCCGCACACGACGAACGGCCTTGCTGAGGCGAATATTGCAAGCGTAAAATATCATCGTGCTTTGCTCGAGTCCGGATATGTCTTTTCATTTTCTTACGCTTTTGTTAAAGTGCAAGGATTGAGTTTGGCTCTTGTTTCACAGCAACTGGCCGACATTTTACTGGAATTCTCAAAAGTCACTTGAAATGCCTGCTGTGTACGTTGCATTTTTGACAACAGTGCCAGTTTTCCAAATCTTGTCCAACCCCCCGCCCTGCTTGGCACCGCAGTGAATTATTTGTCGACGGTTCAAAACGTTTGTGTGCACGAGCGCCATCTACAGACAGGAACGTCAATAGCGTTGACTGGTTTTCGTTTCGTTCAAGTACGAAACTAAACAAGCTATGGCGCGGCTGTTGGTTTGATGAATGCTGAACGTAAGTTTCATCAAAAGAAAAATATGAGCTTAGGAATACGGGGTCGCTATTCGCTGTTAACTAATTACCAATTACTTCGACTCAAATATCGTTCCATTAGCCATTTCTCACCTTCCCCAAATTACCTTTCTCAATCCAAACATAGACGAAATCGATCACTCCTTGTGAGCCTTATTGAACTGTAAGATTTTATGATTTAACAGCTTGTAAACAAGAGAACCGAAATTTTACCATTAGCCACGTCCCACAAAGCAATTGCTCATTTGTGCAACCAGTTTAATCATGTTTTTGCACTGCTAATTTCTATGTCACGTTTCAAAAGCAATAATTTTTGTCAAAATAGAGCCTAAAATTCAGTTGTAGAAAAAAAAAAATTTCCGAGCGCTGGGGGCGTTCCTCCCCAGCCTCCAGTCTCCGGCGAATGGAGACTTTTGCCCCCAGATCCCCGGAAGCAGCACCCCCCATTGTACATATGTGGCTGCGTGCCTTAGTCTAATTATGCTTTTGCAATGCTAATTTCTATGCCACGTTTTGAAAGCATTAATTGTATCAAAATAAGCTTAAATTTAAGTTATTTTGGCAAAAAATAAAAAAGATTTTCGAGTGCTGAGGGCTCCGCCCCAAGACCCCCACAAAGCAAGCCCTCCCCCATTGCAGGTTTCCGCTTACGCGCCCGATACTAGACGTGTGCTGCTCATAGTTCCAAGTTTCAGAATCTTACAATGAGAAGCTATTGAGCTAGTCAAATAACAACCGCTATCTAACAGTAACGAAGTAGAGCCGCTATCTTTAAAATATAACCTTTTGCAGCCTATCATACATTATGAAGGGTGGCACCACGAAATTACGCCCCGGGTGTCACCGTCCTTAGCATGGTGCTCCGAATCGGAGCAATTTAATTCGAACTTTGATCAATTATTCAACCCTACAACTGCTGCTCCGACCCGGAGCGAAAATAACTACTGCTCGGAGTCGGATCAGTTTAACACTCACCTGTACGGACTCGGAGCTAAGCTAAATGCAATTTTCTCCGAAATACTTGATCAAAAAATTTCCTTGGTCTCTTGTGACGTAACAAAGCCAGAAACTCGCTGGCTATGCTTGATTACAAAAAGAAATCAAAGGGACAACAAAGTTGTAGCACGAGGAAATCCATCCGAGCTAAGCGGAGTGCAGTAACCACGCATTAAAACAAAAATTGAAAATGGAACACCATTTAAAAGGAGCATTACGAAACCGATCGAACAAACATCAAAATTCACAGAAGCCTATGCTCAAATTACCGGTTGCATGCCTAAGACAGCTGTTTCGCCTAATTTTAAGGCTCTTCAGTTAGGCTTAGCAAGGCCAAAATGACAAATATTATAGTGATAAAACTTCGGAAAAAAAAAAAAACTTCCAGAAAATCATGAAATATTTGCAGATAAAATTCTGTTCCATACCAATCTTTACCCGACAAATTACGCTAAATTAATTAAAACTTTCTAACTGAGATCGTTACCGAACAAAACTGTAGGTGTCAAGATGCTAAACTCACTGAAGTCTTTACCAAAAGAAACTAGGTTGCGGGCTATAATCTAACTGAAATCGTCACCGACTTACACTAGGTTACAGCAGGCTATTAATCGCTTTATCTATTAATCAACGGAATTTTTCGGGGAGCAACGGCTTCGCGCTGGGGGCAATCTCCCCTCCACGCCAAAAAAAGAAAAAGGTCCTCACAAAATGAAGACCGGGTTTTGACCCCGAATTACAGTAAACTCCCCCCTCAAAAAAAAAAACAACAACAAAAACAAACGGTTCTCACAGAGTTGAAAGCCGATTTTACATACGCAATTCAATTTTACGCAGAGTTAAGGCACTTGCCCCACTCCCCTGGAAATTAAGATGTCAAGTATTTTCTATGCTTAAATTTGAAAAATAAGTCTAAATACATTTATCTAAACTAAGAAAACAACACTTTGTGGAGCTTTTTTACAATTTTTGTCTTGGTGCAGAGGGCGGGGGCAAAACGAGCAGGATTGCCATTTTACGTGAATTATCGTAGAGCATTTCCTTAAAAACGAGAGTAAGCAACACCCTAGGATTAAGCGTTAAACCGTTCGATTAAACAACCAATATCAAACGCCTCTCCATCTGTCATTGCAGTAGCGCAGCCAGCAGGGGTGCCGAATCCCGGGGGGGGGGGGATATATTTGCCCAATAATTTGACTGCATCTCCCCGAATAATTTGACTATGGTGTGCATTTACATCCCACCCTATAATTTGACTATGGTCTGCATCTGAGCGCTGGATGAACTTTGGACTTCTTTTCGGTCTTCGCTTGATTTCGGGGACAAAAGCTCTTCAATTTTCGGTGAAAACCTTTTTTTTTGGTCTTCACTTGATTTGCTTACGTGAAAAAAATAGTGGTCGAGCTTCATCCCACCCCAATGTCGAAAATAGGACAAAATTGGGGTAAAATTGCAAATTATCCCCCCCAACGCTCAAGATAAATCGGCACCACTGGTAGCCAGAAGAGGTGGGGGCTATAGCCACCCTCCTATGGTCCTATCGGCCTGTCGACCAAATTGCAGAATAAGGAAAACACCACGTTTTTAGCCCTTCTCAGATACTCTTCTCAGATAGTTTTCAGATATTCTCAGATAGACACGGACTCAAAAATATTTAAAGCATCATTTCAAACATTCAACAAATGCTTCCGAAATTCTGGCTTTTATTGGGCAAATTTGCTGGCGTGGCTTGCTTGGACAGGCGAAGCACAAAATAGAGGTGTTGTTTCACAATTTTCCTGGAAGCCTTATATTTAGAGCAACAATGAGTAAAAATATATTTAGATTTTAATGTCCCATATTTCGTTTGACGACTTTGCAAGCAGAGATAGGCAATGAGAATATGACCGATTTGCTGGTTTTCGTCATATTTTTGAAATCTTTATCAAAAACTGTGGATCGGTCATATCACCTCATGATTAATTACTTGGCGTTGGACGAAACTCTTTATCCAATGAGAACGGGCCTTAACTTTGAACAGTATAATCGCTCAAAACCGGCGAAATACGGAATGCTGTTTCGTTCAATAAATTCTGCTAGATTTCCATACACCTTCACGCCAGTAGTTTATGCGGGGAGGCCAAAGCAATGCAATTCGGACTTGTGCAAATATTACGTACGCGGTACTGAAGAAACGGTCAAAATTTTGGTCACCAACTTGGAAAGGTGTACTAATCTCACTAGCAGGAACATAACTTATGATCGTTTTTGTACTTCAATTGCATTAGGAAAGTGGCTTCTGGAAAGAAAGATTACTTCAGTTGGAACAATCCAAGTAAATCGAAAAGGAATTCCTGCGGAATTACAAACCTTTAATGGCAGGAATGCGGGTTTATACGAAATTTATTAGAACGTACCAGGAAACCAAATTAACCTAAATTCTTATATTGCAAACACCAAAAGTTCCGGAAAGCGCAACGTTTTGATGGTGTCAACACTGAACCCTATTCTTGGAATAGCAAAAGACTTCAAGGCTAAGCCAGCACTCTACAAGTTGTATGATTTTATCAAAGGTGGTACAGATACTGTTGACCAAAAAATAACCTTTTCTTGCAAGCCTAAATCACGCAGATGGCCTATCGTGGCATTTTCTTATTTTTTGGACACTTGTCTCTGTCGCGATCGTTGATACTTGGCTAGAGTACAACCTTTAATCCCTAGAATTGCCCACGTCGACTGAAACTAGAGAACGACTGAGATGTCAGTTGACGAATCGAAAATAGCAGTTGATAGTTCCTTTAGCTTCTTGAATCTTAGAAAGCAGCACACAATCTTAAATTAAAACTTCTATTTAAGATTGAAACACAAAACCACTCTCACTGAGCAAAATCGCTCCACTAACACTTCTTACGATCGATCAGATTCAGATTGTAAAAGACTTAACCGCGACCTACCAGGTTCAGGTCGCACCTTACACACTCTCGCGATTGCCCAATTCAGATCGCCAAATATACGGCTACACAAGCCAACCACAGATACACACACTCGGCAAAAATGCCCACGAAACTAGTACCTAAAAATCATCCACTTTCAGAATATTAGAATCGAAAACGACCCGCCCATTTATACTAAGGTTAAAGCTATCGAATATCCCAGAACAATCCATGATACGTCATAATAGAAAAAAATACACGAGCTTACGATAAGATTTCAACATGATTATGATGTCACAAACTCAAGTCTAAATATAGCAATTAAGACAAGTAAACAACCAATAATTCCGGTGACTAATAGAAGACAGTAGAAAATACTAGAAAGGATTTATCCAGAATATCCCGAATATTCTTAATCAAAAAAGCGGCAAAAGTAGTAAATCAGTCACGTACGCAGTAAATACAGCAAATAATCATATATCAGGCATTCAAAAATATTATTTCGTGACAGTCTCGTAAATGCGCCCACGGTGTTGGCACTTAACCAAGGAAAAGACCCTCGAAAGCAAAATTCTTATGACTTTGGTTTTGACTTAGTCATGGAGCTTGTTCGACCATTTATAGAAATTCGGTCACGGAACGGGTTGAGCAGCGATATTACAAGAAAAATCAAGCTTGTCTGGGGAGAAACCAATTTCCCTCTCTCCATTGCAATCGGACTGCTAACTCCTTTTCCTCCAATGTCTGAAGGTTCACGTCGATGCGAAATATGCAAAGCGGAAATACCGGGTCAAGGCATGAAAAAAAGGAAAGACAAACTTCCGAAACAACGAGGTCAATGCCATGGAATAGCTGTCTGCCAACAGCATCGTTTTGAATTTTGTACCAATTGCCATTGAACAATTTATTCACTTCATATATCTGAATGCGATCTAAGTTAATGTGAAGTTTAGTTTTTGTAATATGTGGATTACTGCTGGGTAAGGGTTGGTCATATTTTAGACGCTCTATAATAATGCTGCGCTTCATGACATTATACATTGTTTTTGCTATATAGTTCGTGACACTGTTGCGTCTGTGCGTTATATCAACAACTTGGGTGTTTTCGCTGGGTTCCATAGATTAGTCCAGTAGCGTAGCCAGGGGGGGGGGCTATAGCCCCCCATTATCATGTCGACCAAAATGCAGAATGAGAAAAACACTTCGTTTTTAGCACTTTTGAGACTGTTTTATGCACTGGAGTGGACTAAATAGTGATTTAAAACATTTTTTGAAACACATATTCAGGGGGGGGGGGGCTAATTTGTCAAAAATAAACTAACAAATAAATGAAAACCTTAAAAAATGGTCAAAAATGAGCAATCAAATTTGATCGCCAGTGCAAAAATGCTAAACATTGGTGTCATCAACAAATATACCATAAACTAAGGAATAGGGGGGCTACTCAGTATTAGTTAATTACCAATCATTTCTCTCAAATCTCTTTTCATTAACCCCCCTCCCCAATTATTTTTTTTCTATAAACTGTATACAAAATAGATTACTTCGTGAGAGTTTTATTGAACTATTTAATTTTATAATTTACCAGCATCTAAACAAGAGAACTAACATTTTACCATTAGCCCCCCCCAAGTAGCCCATTTATGCCACCAGTTTAATCATGTTTGCATTGCCAATTTCTAAGCCACGTTTTAAAAGCATTATTTTTTAATCAAAATAGCCCTAAAATTTAGTTATTTTTGCAAAAAAATGCAAAATTATCCAGCGCTGGGGGCTCCGCTCCCAGACCCCCGTGCCTTCGGCGGCTGGGGGCTTTGCCCCCAGACCCCCAGCCTCCGGCAACTGGGGGCTTCGCCCCCAGACCCCCATTGGCCTCCGGGGGCTGGGGGCTCCTCCCCCAGACCCCCCAAACAGCTCCCCATAGCGAATTTCTGGCTACGCGCCTGGATTAGTCTACAGGCAGATGAACTCAGACCTGAATCCAAAGACTAGCGAGTTTGAATCACAGATTTTACCGTTTTAACAGCATCATAGAGCGTGTTTAATTTTTGTTTCTACGATATTTCGTTTCATTTTTGTACCGGTATAATGTTTTTGTGCTTCATCTGTACGAAGAATTCTGCATATTCTGAAACAGTTCAATGAAGGTGATGTAGATTATAGGCATAACAAAAAATTTGCACCTTTTTTCAAAAAACACATTTCTACGTTACGTTGCCTCACCTGTTTCTGGCAATTATTACATTTATTAGGGCTGGTTCGGTTCAACTTCGGTACAAGATTTACATCTTCGTTTTGACTTAGACTCTATTTCATTTAGTTCAAATAGCTTAATAAATTCATTTATTTTTTATTTTGGACAAGATTCCATTTTCCATAAGCAAAATAGACATTCGTATTAGTTTTTGGTTTCTGCTGGCCTAAAGACCCGGCAAGTTGACAACCTTGCCGTGCAAACCCAGCCCTCAGAAATAGTTCTTTAGATTCATTTCAATATTTATAGCGTAGATTCACAGTGTTGGAGCTGTCAATCGAAAGCTAGTTGCCAGATATGCATGCAGTTGCTTTAACGCAAATCGTTTTGCCTTTGTAAAAACGTACTGAAATGTCTTTTTATTTTTTACTGTGTACATGCGAACAAATATAATCCATTTGCTGTGTACGTAACAATCACATCAATCATAACTTGGTCCATTTGTCGCAATAAACGAAACAATATTCATGGTACGTTTTGGTCTTGCATTTACAGTCTTACCATTTGTTTAAACTTAAGTTTTGCTTTAAGTTTAGAAAGGGAATTTAATTATTATAAGATAATTATTATTTTTTGAGCAATTATTATTTGATATTTTGCTCGCGAAAAAATAAAACTGAACTGAACTGATTATTTCTACGGCCAAGTTTTGTAAATATTGTTTTTGAGTTTTCTTTTCTCTTTGAGAATTTTCTGCTTTTGGCTGTTTTCATGTCATTCTTTTCAGGTCCCACACCAGAGTAGTGTGTTTGAGAGGGGGGTAGTGGGGCAAAAATTTTGGGTGGGGCACAAAAATTTCTGGGGGGGACACATTTTGTGAACTAAATGGACGTTTTATCAAGAATAATAACTACGGTACTCTCAGTCCACTAGAAGCACGTTCACTCAATTTGTCTTGCTGTTTCATAGAAGAGCGTTTGTGGTGGCTTGTTTTGAGCAAAAGTTAGCTGGGACTCTTGTGCTGATACAAAACTTTATTCTCGCTTGGGGGCACAAGCAGTGATTTGGAGGGCATGACCCTGAAATGCTCCTCGTGGCGCGGAGCTTAATTCTTTTATTTTTCATTCAAGTGGCTAGGTGAGTTGCTCTTCTGCTGCTCAGTGTCAATGCAATTGCTTTATTGCTTTAGCTTTTTATTTGAAATTGGTTCGAATAAAATAATTATACCTTCTAATTACTTGTTTTTTTAAAAACAGTTCATAATGTGTTACAGCGGTAAAACTTTCTAAGGTAATATTTATACATCGACTGCAGTGAGCTGCTAAGGATAATACGTTATATTGAATAACCAAGTGTGGAAAATAACCTACAGTTTTTTCCATCAATAAAATGTGCGAAAACTTATTGCAATATTTAGACCGCATTTTCATCACACAATTATGTAACTGGGAAATAAGCATCTTTGACAAATTAACCTATGATACAAACCAGAGGTGGAGTCGAGGACACAAGGCTCGAGGCCAAGGCCAAGGACACAAAAAAAAATCCGAGGCCAAGGCCAAGCACAGCCTTTCCGAGGACAGACCCTCTCGAGGCCAAGGACAGGAATGCTCGAGGCCAAGGACCAAGGACACAGCCGCAAGTGTTCTCCAAAAGAAAGGTTTTCAAAAAAGTTTTTTAGGCGATCTCCAATTCATAGGCGTACCCAGGAATTTTGATTGGGGGAGGCCTACACCACAAATCCCATGGTATGACGTCATCAAAAATTTTCAAAAGAGGAAGTTTTTGTGGGACAAAGATATCGTAGGATGGAAGATCTGAAATCGTTGCCTGTTGGCACTTAACCCGGATTTTGCAAAAGAAGGCTTAAACTAATAGTTGAAAAGTACAAGTATCTAACTTTGGAAACGTGTTGAGAAAGCTAGCGTAACTCAAACGTATCGCACAGGCGAGTCTGGGGGCGGGACCCCCAGCCACCGGAGGCTTTGGACGTCTGGGGGCAAAGCCAACAGCCGTTGGGCGATTTTTTGTAATTTTTTGGAAAAAAAGCTATTTTAATGCCATTGAATCACAATTCGCAAGTGTTCAGAGCCATTTGAAAGCACTAAATTTTTGACATTATGGAATGCCAATTGAAAAAATGAACCGAAAAGTTTGACGTCCTTCGTGGTCGACTCCTGGGAAATCATTACGACTTCCACTGGCAGTTAGGTGGCTAGATCAACCACCAACCCTGCAGCTGCAAAGCAGCTCGAGTCATAATATGCACAGAGCTGGACAGCGCAGTTTCGAGCTTTTAGCTCTCATCAGCAGCCCTCAGCTTCTCTAACAAAGTTATTCCCCAGCTGGACAAGACTCTTGGCCGAACTGGACAAACCTTAAGGGCTTGCACAGCGGCAGAGGCTTTGTAGGGAATAAACGATTTTTCACTTGTGGTACTAAAAACCGGCAAGGTAGAGGTGAAAAAAAATCGTTTATTCCCTAGAAAGCCTCTGCCGCTGTGCAAGCCCTTAAGGTTTGTCCAGTTCGGCCAAGAGTCTTGTCCAGCTGGGGAATAACTTTGTTAGAGAAGCTGAGGGCTGCCGATGAGAGCTAAAAGCTCGAAACAGCGCTGTCCAGCTCTGTGCATATTATGAAAAAATGATATTGAAAAAATGAAATCCTCCTTTTACTAGCAATTTAAGTCCAAAACACGTTTAACATGTTGCATTTTGGAGTTAAATTTTAATTGTAAATGATTTGGTCCAGGTAGGGGAAAATAAGGTGTATTGTCTCTTGCAACATTTTAGCAGTAAATAATAATCCCCTCGTAGGTTTTCCTTAGAGATTTTTGTTTTGTCATGAAACTAAACAGTTATAGGAATACATGTTCGGCAAGAGGGCCCAGGCCCCCTTAGTTGAAGTTCAATGACTAGTTCAATCAGCATTTTCCATGGCAAGTTTTTTTAAAAGTATTTTGTGCGTAAAAACCGGAAAGGTAGAGGTGAATTACGGAATTGTTATCGAAAAATGGTACAATAGATGGTTACGCCTACTAACCATGTTATTGCTAGACCGAATTAATATCGCGCTGAGCTCCTGGCACTTAGGAGATTTTCGCAACATCTTTCTGCCAAATATAGGTGAAGACCAAAAAAAGTCTTACGATTTAAGCGCGGGACCCCAAGCTGGTACTGCTTCATATTATGGTAAATCCGGTCCTGGTTAATGTATTACGATCATAAAAAGGCTAAATGTGGGCCTAAGATAGCAACTTTTAGGACAAAAACTCTCCATTTCTTCCGGGTTATACGTTTAAATTGACAGGTAAAAATTGAGTTGAGGTGCAGAGTTGCAAGTCGGGCCTAGCTTTTCGGGTCGGGTTCGGGCCTAAAGTTGACAAAAATGTCGGGCTTAATTCGGGCCTGAGACATACTTTTTGTCGTAGGTGTACAAAAAAATAATCAAAATAACTTGGCAATATTGCTAAATTTTTTAGACCTAACTTAACTTTCGGATTTTTTCGGGCATGATTTGGGCTTCAAATTTATTTTCGGGTTTAGGCCGGGTTCGGGCCTGAACTTCTCGGCCCGTTTACAACTCTGTTGAGGAGGGCCCGGGGCCTATGGACTTCAATATTGTTGTTAGTTACTGTTGCAAGCGAAAAATGCTAAAAAGAAACTAAAACTGAAGAAACAATAGACTTTTTTATCACATTTTTGTCATTGGTAAAATTTCAATTGGAAGGGGGCGGGCCCCCTACCCCTCCCCCCTTGGCTACGCTTATGCTCCAATAAACGAAAACAAAAAAGGTATTTGCAAATTTTCCGCGAGGTTTCTGGCGTTTTCCAACAAAATTTTAACTGTTCAAAAAATAGTGCTGTCCTCGAGCGGAGGACAGGGCAATTTTCGAGGACTTGAGGCTTCGAGGCCAAGGCCAAGAACTTGACCTTCGAGGCCAAAGCCAAGGACTTCAAAACGTGTCCTCGAGGCCAAGAACGTCCTCAAGGACTCCACCTCTGATACAAACCTTTGCGCCAGTATAGTCCTATTTGTTTTTTTTATCAAGATGTTGCCACTGCCGAAGTGCGTTTATCAAAAGCACGTAAGCTAAGCGGCAAACGGTGTTTCAAATATGTGGTTTCAATTTTGTTAACAAACTTAAAGGCAAACGGGCTTCAAAACAATTGTGGAAAATTTGGGTGATTTTTTTTCAAATATACGGAGGTTAAATTTAGAATCACCCGAAATTAGAATAATGTACACAAACTTTAAAATAGATTGTGCATTTAATCACAGCTTCACGATGTTCTCGAGCCGGAGAACAGAATTTCCCAAATTCTAAATTACGTAATAGTGAACACTATCTATTTATTCGTATCCATAGTATTGAATAACTGTAAGAACCAATGTTGTTACATACCACTGCAGCAAAGATTTGCAGCACATTTCTTAATAGTGACAATTAGAAGAACTGGTTAGTATTATGCTCTTTCGAAACGGCGTAAAATTAATTCCATTTCTTAACTTATGTAACTGCAAAGTAGCGCTGCGGCCTGAATTGCAAAGAAAAATATTTGTAAAACTACTAACAGTATCAATTACTATCATTAATGCAGGTCGTAAATTTTGGTTGTTTGCTGTATCCGTGGCGTAAAAAGAGAAGGGCCAAGGCGTTCGGAAAATTTTGTCTGAGAGTGCAAAAGTTACTTAGCAAGTTGAAAACATTTTTGTTCTTCACCTTCATTTCTAGACTAAAGTAGTAATGTAGAAAACAAAGCAGTATATTTTTGGTCTTCACGTACATTTAACTTCCGGCCGCAAACGCAGAAAATTCGGCCACCGGTACCGCGTTAGCGTATTTTTAGCTTTAGCCAGATTTAATGTCAATAACCATGTGTTTAGGCAAAATACTTAATTGCTTAATGTTACAAACAACTTGCAGGCCAGATAAAATAAAAAATAAATACAGTATCGCCTTCAAAGGAGAGTAAACAAAGTTGTGGAACACAAACCACAAACTAGGTGTATAGAAGCAAAATTTGCATATCAAAGCTAATTTTGCTGTGTACTGCATGGTCCACTATCAACGCCGCAACTAGAGCTCAGTTCTAAGGAGGAACAAAAAGTCTTTCAGGGGGGCCAAAAAATTGTTGAAACAAAAACGCACCGATGAAAGCTATATTTAACCGAGTTTTGAGGCGTTCTCCTGAAAAAAACAAAAAAACAAAAACAAACTCAAAGCACCAATGAAATTTAACTTCCTGTAATTGGCGGAAAAAAACTTCACAACGTGATAAATTTCGCATTTTATTGCACTATTTTTCGCTTACAGGGAACACTGAATGCGAGCATGATGGGCAGTTTGGAGGGGGGAGATTTTTCTTTGGGGGGGAGGGGCCCTCCCCCCCATGTTCACGACCCTCTCCACTATACTACAGTACGTCCCTGTAGTGCTTCGTTTTTGTCAAATTCTAAAATTGTTTTGCATGTTTATATTGTTCTAATGAAGAGTAAAATGAAAATAACCCATCTACGCGTACCATGGAAAAAACCTATGATACTACTACTAGTCTAGTGCAAATTGAGCTCCACGAGCACCCCCAGACTATATTTTTTTAACCTACATTTTTGGGATCCCCATAACCTCCAATGAAAGAATTTTGTTGTTCCCAACGAAAATTTTTGTCCCATGGGGTTCATTTTGCTAGTTTTATGATGACGTCATCAAAATTCAGTAAATTTATATCTTTCTGAATGACGACTACATCAGTGGCAAAATCGAGTGCAAAATGTAATGATTTGGTGAAGAAGTAGTAACTAACTAATACTCTACACCAAACAAATTATTTTTGCGTCAAATGGATGTTGGTTATTTGCTTTTATGACGTCAGAGAAGGGCTTTAAGGAGGAACTACCGCAAAAATTTTTGTTTAGTAATATTGAAGTAATTATGATATGTTTAAACGCTGTTTTCTCACAATAAACATAATAATTGTAATACAAAAGCACAAAAATTGTTCACCAAAAGGGTTTGAATCAGTACAGAATTAAATTTGAGATGACGTCATTTACTCAATATAAGGTGTTAGTTAGTATTTTAGGCATTGCATCTTCGTAATTATACACTAAAACGTTTGTTTCTTGCAACATAGAGATGTATAAAATAGTGCTAATAAGACCAATGCATAAGCATTATACAAGTAAACTAATGACGTCATTATAAAAAGTTAATGACGTCATCAATATAGCATGATAATATAATGCCAACAGAATAAAAATGGTGACAATATTTTCGCCGTTTGAGATGAAGTGCAAACTTTTCGGTAAAGTTTGCAGTGTGTACTTTGACAAGCAGAACTATAGTTATAGAACTGCGGCAGAGAGGTTGCCTTTGCATACCAAATAAGCAATAAAGTCTGCACCTTTGCCGGAGAAATAGTTATGTTAGGTTTTGCTAAATCACTTTTATTACGTATTAATCAACATTATGTGCTTTCGTATTCCATAGTCATCAAGCATCGAACTGAACAAAACAGAAACTTTATACTGTACTTTAGGCAGAAACTTTAGGCAGCCTAAAGGGAAGCTCTGTTATGTATTGCAGTGACAGTAGTAGTAGTAAGCTATCGATATTGTAATTATTTTAATAGTCTATTATAGTTATGTATGCTGGTAATGAATAACTAACTAATAATCGACGATGCCAAAGAAGCAAAAATTGTCGGAGTGTAAGAGTAAGGAACCGATCGATTCTGATTTTTTTTTTGCATCTTGCATTCTATTGATCTTCAACCAGACAACTTCATTCCGTTCAGTAAAATTAAAGGCTCTGCCACGAAAAAACTCATTTGGTTACAAAACATTAAAGATAGACTGCTCAAAGAATCACTTGATTCACCTTATCGCGTGGCAAATGCTTATAGCTGCATTCCAGAAAGTTAGGACGGTTTTGATTTGGAATTCTATGGTTACCACAGAAGTTGTTACCAAACTTTACCAAAAACTTAGATCGATTAAAACATAATCTAAAGGTTGTTGAAGAAGCTTCAACATCGCGATCACGTTGTAAGCTTCCTAAATTGACCACGCAAATGTTTCCACCACAATGCACATTTTGCGATAAATTGGAAGTGAAACTTTCTGGCAAAACGGTACGATGCAGCAGGTTTCCAGTGTACAAAAACATAGGTGGAAGTTTTAAGGAACCTACATTGAAGCAAATTGAGCCTCGAGCACTGGAACTAGAATTATACCGTTTGCATCGCAAAGTACATGGTGAGGATCTTTTTGCAAAAGAGGCAAACTTGCATCCATCATGCAGAAATTCATTTAGCTTACAATATATAAATCATGTGCAAAAGCAGCAACATGTTGGAACAGATGCAAGCCAAGATGATAAAACTGCAGCCCATCAAAGTGCTTTCTCTGCCGTTCTTGAATTTGTTTGGGAACGAGTGATTGGTCATCACGAAATTGTGCAACTGCCACTATTGCGGGAACTGTATGTAAAAGAACTACATGGATTGAAGTTTCCTAATCCAGATTACAGAAACGCGAAGCTTAAATCCAAACTACAAAAACATGAAGTACACGACCATATTGCTTTTGCCGTGATCCTAGAAGAAAGGGGCTGTATTGCCCATGCTATTGTCTACAGCACCAACATATCGGTTGCAGGTGCAGTTGTTTGTGCATACAAACTGGAAACTAAAAACAAGTTGGAAACCTACGCTCTGTCATTTAGAAACAACATCAAGGAACAATTTAATAACTCAAATCCGCTTCCGTGGCCTCCCACTCCTGACGACATTGAAATGAGCAATTTACTTAACTTTCTTCCATCAACGCTTGTACCTTTTTTCAGCTTGCTCATTGAGGTAATGCTGAAGAAAACAACAGAAAAAATACACAACGTGTTGTTCTTTCAATAGCCCAGGTACAGCAGTACACTACTCATGACTGAAGTTTTTTATATTACGTACCGTAGAGCCACATGCACAGTAGTAGAATTTAATTGTAAATAATATAAAACACTGTAGTGCTGTTGAATTAACAAACTTATGCGTTTTTTTATACTCTAACTTGCTTTACTGTTGCAGGATATCTGCCGGGCTGTATCTAGCAGACAGTAGAAACTTCCGAACCATGTGCTTTTTTGCATAGCTATCCGTCACCTGTACCGCAATCAGCAGTTGATCAATATTCTCAACAGACTGGGACACTGTGAGACGTATAAATTTGGTTTGCAGCACGAAACTGCGGTAGCAAAAGCACTAGCAGATGCTTCAACGTCGTTTACTCCCCAAATCGTTACCGGTGATGAAAATGATGTCTTTCATTGTGAATGGGATAATCGTAATAAAATCACAACAAACGTACATGCGTCCAATATGATAAACCACCCTGGTGGAATAATGATACAAGAAGTGAAAATTGGATATGACATAGAACAAAGACGACAAAGTAGAATTCTGCCCATTAATCAACGCTATCAGATAAGCACCTTCAAAACGAACAGATAAGACAAGACAAATTTATTTCATTGCTCAGTAATAGCATGAAGAAGAAAATATAATCAGCATTTGTTTCAAAAGGCGACAGGGAAGTTGCGAAAGACCTTGAGCTCATTGAGTCAAGCAACCACCCTCTTTTCAGAGAGGCAATTTATGCCAGTATCATGAATGGTGATGCCAGTATCATGTATGGTATGCCAGTATCATGTATGGTTATGCCAGTATCATGCATGGTGATGCCAGTATCATGCATGGTGATGCCAGTACATGTATGGTTATGCCAGTATCATGTATGGTATGCCAGTATCATGTATGGTTATGCCAGTATCATGTATGGTGATGCCAGTATCATGTGTGGTGGAGGAGTCCTCAGCAAGAGTTCATATTTACAAAAAGGTTGCACCAAGGTTTGTTAAAAACGCGGTATTTAAACCACCTGAAAGGAATATTGAAATGTATCTAAAGTGTCTTCAGAAGTATCGAGTGTGGATGCTGACCCGCGTAATTGGAAGCAGTGAAACAAAACAAATTAGTCCAGTGTTTGCAGGGTTTATCTCCAGTATCATGTATGGTATTTATCTCGTGCACAGGCGTGAAGTCCCAATGTAAGTCAACCGTTGACCATTTACTCCCATCACCAATCCTTTTACAGAGTAATCGAATGTGGAAAAATTACTGAGAGTGTCTGAAATTGCTACAGCTGATGTCGGACAAGATTACGTTTTTAACACCGACACGTAAGCCAAAAGTGACTTGTTCTGGCAAATGATAAAAATAAAGAACAGCTGTAGCAATTGCTTCTTAGGGTATGGGGAAGCAAAGAAGCAGCCTCTCGGATCGAAAAATGCGGAGCAGCAACGCTAGTAGTCGAAGGAAAAGTGTTCAAGCTGGAATCATGTGCTGGAAATGTGAGAATTGTAGAAATCAGTATTACCTATACAAAATAATATGATGTAGAAAGTGAAGTCAATGTGATATACAGTACAGTATAAAACAAAACATATAAGCAGTCAACGACATATAACTAATTTCTCAAAATTTCAGCAACACAAAATGTTTTCAGCAGTTTTGGCTCTATGCTTTTTGTTGAGAATAGTTTCAAGATCCAAATACAGTATTTCGCTCCGCAGTTTACGACATTTATGAAATTTATTGTGTTGTTCCAGCCGTTTTATACGAGTGTAATTTTTACTGAAATTATTTAGTAGAAACAGTTTTTACTACAAACGAGAAAGTTAAATTTTAGATTTTTTTTGTTCATACGATATTAGAAATTTATGATAGAAAAATTTATTAAAAATTAAGATAGCATGGCACAGACTCTACCAAAGCGTAATGAGATGAACGGCAGTGTAGTTACAGAGTATTATGTTTCAGGTTACAGCGAATGAGATGCATGGACTTGTATCAAACCAGGAAGAAACAGATACCAGAACTGTGCTATATCTGAAATATGCCGCCAAACTTGGATACAAATTAGCAGTAGTTAGAACGCCAGACACAGATATGTTCTTTATTCTACTGCATCATGCTCAATCTATCGCACTTACTGTATTCCTTGATATAGGCACAGGAAAGCATCTCCAGCTTGTAAATGTTAGCAAAGCTGCCGAAAGTTTGGAAGTCAACTATTGTAATATGCTGCTTGGTTTTTATGCATTTACCGGTGAAGATGCCACGAGTGCGTTTAAGGGAAAGGGTAACATCGGACAGCTGAAAAAACTACAAACCATTCCAAAGTACCACGCTGCATTGCAGTGAGTCTCTTTTACTGTGTGTGAACTTATAGTGTACACATATTGCAAACGCGATTCTCTCTATTTTTGCAGGCAGTTGGGCGATGGTTGGTCCGTAAAGCCAGAAGTGATTGATAACCTTGAACAATTTACTTGTGCAATGTACGGCCACACAAAAGAAACATCTGTGAACGCGGTGCGAAAGATAATGCTGAAGTAGATGATTGGAGATGATGAGACATTGCATTTAAAATCCAGAGTTGATCTTTCACATCTTCCTTCTTGCAAAAACAGTCTAATCCGGCATATCTACCTCGTTAATCATCGCATTGCCCATTATAAAAGAGCTAGCAATGACATTTTAGAAAGCCCTAAACCGTTTGATTTGTGCCAAGATTGGGAAAAAACTGAAGACAATAACTTAAAGCCAATCTGGTCATGTGGACCAATTCTTCCCTCTGCACTTATTGATGTGATAGCGAAAACTATTAAAGAGGTGGAGGAGGATGAACATCAGGAAGAGAGTGAAATTGACTATGACGATTATTATAGTGATGACAAATAATTAAGCAATGCATCATAACTTAGCAAGGGTACCAAACTCTTTCCGAGAATCGAGTTAATAAAAAACACGACGCAGGTCCAATAGCCAAGCCAAAGTATGAATCCTACGTTACACTCACGGTTTTAGTTATCTTATTAATATTTTAAATCCGTTGCTGACGTCATGTATGACGTCGTTATGTATAAGTGCACAAATGATTTTGATTCACTTTTGACTTCGACAATTATTGCAAAAAATAACTCTTCATAGCGCAACAATTTAAGATTGAGCTAATATAACTCTAAATACACCCGCTAACATCTTACATTGAGTAAATGACGTCATCTCAAATTTAATTCTGTACTAATTCAAACCCTTTTGGTGAACAATTTTTGTGCTTTTGTATTACAATTATTATGTTTATTGTGAGAAAACAGCGTTTAAACATATCATAATTACTTCAATATTACTAAACAAAAATTTTTGCGGTAGTTCCTCCTTAAAGCCCTTCTCTGACGTCATAAAAGCAAATAACCAACATCCATTTGACGCAAAAATAATTTGTTTGGTGTAGAGTATTAGTTAGTTACTACTTCTTCACCAAATCATTACATTTTGCACTCGATTTTGCCACTGATGTAGTCGTCATTCAGAAAGATATAAATTTACTGAATTTTGATGACGTCATCATAAAACTAGCAAAATGAACCCCATGGGACAAAAATTTTCGTTGGGAACAACAAAATTCTTTCATTGGAGGTTATGGGGATCCCAAAAATGTAGGTTAAAAAAATATAGTCTGGGGGTGCTCGTGGAGCTCAATTTGCACTAGACTATACTGCGTGTGCAAAAAGCTGTCAGCACCAATATTAGCGAAAGATTGATTAAAGGTTTATCGTAGTTTTGGTGTTTTCCATTCTTTGCTGCATTAGAAAAAATAGCAAAAGAGTATTTTCGGTATCATTTTTTTAATCAATGCGATAAAATTCGGAATTTTACGCAATTCATTAAATCTGTAATATCATTGTCGCAGTTCCACAGAAGCATATCAATAGCGATGTTATCAAATCTTCCATTATTTACATTTCAGAAATATACCACAAAATTATCGTAAGTTTTTGAAGCAAACTGATAATTTTGTAAACTAATTGTACAAACAAGTTTTGATTTTCCACATTTACAATACAAAAAAGAGTACATTACATACTTCTCTTTTTCATATAGGACGCGGCCTTGATTAACTGCAAAGGGTTGATAAATATTTTTCATAAAATTAAAA
Source organism: Trididemnum nubilum (assembly GCA_963965965.1). Lineage (NCBI taxonomy): Eukaryota > Metazoa > Chordata > Ascidiacea > Aplousobranchia > Didemnidae > Trididemnum > Trididemnum nubilum. The sequence goes on along the minus strand of OZ014478.1, from coordinate 36,573,667 downwards.
TGCTCACTTATGTAAGTGATAAAAATGTCGTCACGAATGGCAGCGAAGAACCTACGAAAAACAAAATGATAACAGCTAACTTATAAATGAGTCAAACCGCTAAACAAACAAATCGCTGTTATGCGTAAGGTGGGTGGTTTGCCCAAGAAGCTTTGCGCGTCATTGAATCATTCACAGGCAGCTTGGTAACCAGGGCTTCCTATACTGGGGGTCGCGACCCCTCAAGGGATCGCGTAACGACCTTTAGGGGTCGCACAGAATGTACCAGTTTTACAAGAAAGTGTAAAATTGGTATACTCTCGCTGGGTAAAGTTGGTATACTTTCAGCGCGTAAAGTTAATATACTCTCTGCGACCTCTAACTGTCGATCGCTAAAAACTCATGCAATTCTGCAAAACGTCATTCTTAACGTAGCTTTAGATTCTACTTAAATAAGCGCTACTAAACAGTAAGATTTTGTTGAACAATGCATTACATAAGAATACAGCAGATAAATGTTTCCCCATTTGTATCACGAAGCTGGATGCCTAACTTTTTTGTCACTTTGGTTTAGAACATAATAGAACTATACAGACCAAATCCAATGCTTGTACACAATGTACTGTGCTGCAGTACCGGTAGCTTAGTAGAGTAGGAGCGCAATAGTTAAGTAGAGGCATCGGACTAGCCAAGGGAGGGGGCAGCGCCCCGAGCCCTCCCAATTGAAATGCCACTAATGAAAAAATTGTGACAAAAATTTTATTGTTTCTTCAGTTTCTGTAAGCAAATTTGGCGTACAACAGTAATTGATAACAATATTGACAACCATTGGTCCAGGTCCCCGTAATTCAATTTTTGCCAACCGATTTAAATGTATAACCCGGGTGAAATTGAGGATTTTTGTTCTAAAGTCGCTACCTCAAGCCCTCATCTAACCTTTTAATGATAACCACCACCGGACTTATCATATTGCACATACATGCACAGTGCCTGGGGCTCCGCGATCAGGTGGTAAGACTTTTTTGATTTTCACCTATATTTGCCAGGAAGATATTGCGAAAATCTCCAAAATGTGCTAGGGGCCTCGCTTAATGCAAATCTGGCCGGGGCAATAACATGGTAAGTAGGCGAAAACCATCTATGGCAGGGCTTCCCAAACTTTTTTGCTCGCGATACCCTTCAATCTTCCAAAATTTTCGCGACCTTTGGCGGTTAAAATAATAAACACTGCGAGTTGTGTATTTGTGGTAATTATTCAACGACAAAAAATAATAACGAGGCACTGGTACAGCAAGCCTACTAATTTACACATAGGTGCAAAACGCAAGCACGTTGACAAACACCCTGTTTGCATTTGCCCTTACCGCTGCTTCAACATCATTTGCAGTGGGCGTATTACTGTTATAGTTCGACTTTTTTAACCAGCTATCCATTGATTATAATCTAACCAGTACTAGTAGTATGGTAGTTATATCTGTACTCATAGGCGTAGCCAGGAGTTTTGATTGAGGGAGGGGGGCAAACCACAAATCGCATGCAATGTCGTCATCAAAAGTTTTCCAAAAAGGAATTTCTTGCGGGACAAAGATTTCGTAGAGTAAAAGATCTGAATCCGTGGCCTGGTTTGGCAGTTTACCAGTATTTTACCAAAGGGACTAAAAGTTGATAAGTGAGAATGTCAACTAAATTGGGAGACGCGTTGAGTATACTAGTGTTACGGGGGTCTGGGGGCGAAGCCCCCAGCCGCTGGACGATTTTTTGTATTTTTTCGGAAAAAACCACAACTATTATTTTAATGTGACTGGATCACATTTAACACGTGTTCAGAGACATTTGAAATAACTAGATTTTTAACATTTGAAAACCGATTGAAAAAATTAAATTGTTGCGAAAAGATGTTGCGAAAATCTCCAAAAGTCCTGGGGGCCTCGCTTAATGCAAATCCGGCCGGGGTAATAACATGGTAAGTAGGCGATAACTATCTATGGTATCCATTTTCAATAACAATCCACCTTCACACAGGCAGTTTTTACACAACAAAATAATTTGAAAAAAAATTAGCCAGAAGAAAAGCTCATTGAATAAAATATTGAATTTAAACTGAGGAGGTCTGAGGCCCCTGACCTAAATTTACTTCTACAACTGGTTATTTTCATGTTAAAACAAAAATCTGTAAGAAAATTCTTGAAGTGGATCATTATTTACTGCTGAAATACTGCAGGAGGCAATCTACCTTATTTTCCCCTACCTGGGCCAAATCACTTACGCACCAAATTTAACCCCAAAATTTAAGATTTTAAACTTGCTTTGAACTTAAATTGCAAGCGAAAGGAGGATTGAAGAATTTAATTTTTTCAATCGGTTTTCAAATCTGCAACATCTTGACGTCCTGAAGGACGTCAAGATGTTGCAGTTTTGATTTCCGTGGTCACGCAGAGGGGAGTCCTTGTAGTAAGGATAGCCTATGGCTGCCTTACTACAAGGATCCAGCGATTTTTCACTTGTTTCTAAAGTACCACAAGTGAAAAATCGTTTATTCCCTACTAACCATCTGCCTTTCTGCAAGCCATTAAGGTTTGCCAGTTAGGCCAAAATGTTTGTTCAGCTGGGAATACCTTTGAAAAGATAGCTGAGGGCTGCCGATGAGAGCTAAAAGCTCGAAACAGCGCTGTCCAGCTCTGTGCGGTTTTCAAATGTTAAAAATCTAGTTATTTCAAAGTAATGTCTCTGAACACGTGTTAAATGTGATCCAGTCGCATTAAAATAATAGTTGTGGTTTTTTCCGAAAAAATACAAAAAATCGCCCAGCGGCTGGGGGCTTCGCCCCCAGACCCCCGTAACACTAGTATACTCAACGCGTCTCCCAATTTAGTTGACATTCTCACTTATCAACTTTTAGTCCCTTTGGTAAAATACTGGTAAACTGCCAAACCAGGCCACGGATTCAGATCTTTTACTCTACGAAATCTTTGTCCCGCAAGAAATTCCTTTTTGGAAAACTTTTGATGACGACATTGCATGCGATTTGTGGTTTGCCCCCCTCCCTCAATCAAAACTCCTGGCTACGCCTATGAGTACAGATATAACTACCATACTACTAGTACTGGTTAGATTATAATCAATGGATAGCTGGTTAAAAAAGTCGAACTATAACAGTAATACGCCCACTGCAAATGATGTTGAAGCAGCGGTAAGGGCAAATGCAAACAGGGTGTTTGTCAACGTGCTTGCGTTTTGCACCTATGTGTAAATTAGTAGGCTTGCTGTACCAGTGCCTCGTTATTATTTTTTGTCGTTGAATAATTACCACAAATACACAACTCGCAGTGTTTATTATTTTAACCGCCAAAGGTCGCGAAAATTTTGGAAGATTGAAGAGTATCGCGAGCAAAAAAGTTTGGGAAGCCCTGAACGCATAACCGCTCTTGACTATTTCTTGTTTCTTTTTTTCTCTCGCTTATAAAAATAACATGATTTTGATTAGGGTCACAAAAATTAATAGTATCATAATTAACATAAAAAGTTTTAAAATCATCAAACTTTGGCTAAGAAGTTTATAAAATTCTTGGCTTATTGTTATTTTTTTCGAAACTTTAGCACGTGTATTTACAAAGATTCAAGCGTTAAAACAGCGCTGACAAGCTCGACCCCCCCAGTTTTCTATGGTGTCCAAAAAGCCCAGCCTTGAAACGGTAAAGATCAAGCTTGCTGTGACTGTGACTTCACCAATGAACGCCAGAATCAGGTTTATGTTTAATATCATTGGAAATGTTCAGCACACAGGAATGGACTAAAAAATGATTAAGAGCATCTTTTGAGACATTTAGAGGCGGGGCGCTAATTTGTCAAAAATATAACTCACAAATCAAAAAACTTTGAAAATTCGCCCAAATTAACAATCAAATTTGATCGCTTGTTGAAGCATGCTGATTTGCTAAAGATAGGTTTCATGAAAAAAAAGCTCAGAAATAAGGGAGGGGTGGCTATTCAGCATTAGTTGATCACCGATCTCTTCAACTCAAATATCGTCCGACTAGCGTTTTCCAACCAATTATTTTTCTCTATTAGACATATACGAAATGAATTATTTCTTGTAATTTTCCTTGAACTGTAAGATTTTATGATTTACAATACCAGCGTGTAAATAAAAGAACTGAAATTTTACCATTAGCCAGCTCCCACACAGCCATTGCCATTTATGCAACCAGTTTTATGATGTTTTTTCACCGCTAATTTCCATGCCACATTTCAAAAACATTACTTTTTATCAAAACAGGGCTAAAATTAAGTTATTTTTGTAAAAACAAAAAAATCTGTAAGCGCTGGGGCTCCGCTTCCAAACTTCCGAAACAGCCACCCCATTGCAGATTTCTGGCTACGCGCCAGAGTCTAACCAGTTTTTGCTAATTTTTATGCCACCAGAGTTCTCCCTGATGCCACGTTTTAAAAGCATTAATTTTATCAAAATAATCCTAAAATTAAATTATTTCTGCAAAAAAAAGAATATATATATATATTATAACGATATATATCAAAATATATATTTTTACGATATATATCAAAATATATATCGTTAAAATATATATTTTGAGCGCTTAGGGCTCCGCCCCCCGACCCCCAATGGCCTCTTGCGGAGCTTCCAGACCCTTTTAACAGCCTCTCACCTCATTGCAGATTTCTGGTTACGCGGCTGATACTACTGTAAACGTTTGCTGCCACGCTGCTGCTCGATGCTTCCAAGTTATAGAATTTTACAATGAGAAGTTATTGAGCTAGCCAAATAACAACCGCTATATGTACAATAATTAAGCAGTACGGTTATCGTTAAAACATAACCTTTTGGTGCCTGCTATAAATTATAAAGCGTGACTCCACAAAATTCAGCCCAGGATGTCACCATCCTTAGCAATGCCTCTGCGGATTGCTGGGAAATAAATCAGTCAGTGAGTAAGAAAATAGCAGAGTTACCACTTCCACCACAATTATTGAAATTTCCGCTCTTCATTCTCTCAGCAAGCAATTGCTAGGCCTATGTTGCTCAAAAGAAGCAAAGTTTCTAACCAAATCTTGAAAAAACATAAAAGTCTTCTCAATCTTCCAAATACTACCCATACATACAACAAAAAAAGAAAAAGAAAAGAAAAAAAAGAAAAAAATCAACACCAAAAAACAAATTAAAAAACATACCTTCCGAAAAACAAAAACGTTTTTTTACAACACTAACCCTGATCAGTGCGTGTTGCAAGTGAATGGAGCGACATTGAAGCAATCAGAGAAGTTCGAGTATCTTGGCTTTGCATTTCGCATGACGGAAGACAAGACGAAGAACTGTTGGGTACCCAAATTGGCAACGCTAGTGCAGTAACGCGAGCTTTGCACTGTTCGGTTGTCATGAAACGAGAATTGTCGAAAAAGGCAAAGCTCTTAATTTTCAAAACAGTTTTTGTCCCCATCTCACCGATGGTCATGAATCTTGGGTAATGACCGAAAGAGTGCGATCACAAGTGCAAACGTCCGAAATGCGGTTTTTACAAAAAATCGAAGGAGTTACACCATCAGCTGGGGTGGAGTCGAGGACACAAACTTCGAGCCCAAGGACGCAAAAAAAAATCCGAAGCCAAGGCCAAGGACCGACTTTTCGAGGACAGACACTCTCGAGGCCAAGGACAGGAATGTTCGAGGCCAAGGCCAAGGACCAAGAACACAATAATTCTAAATTATGGTCGGCAAATTTTCCATTATTTTTCAGCGCAAAAGTTTTTAAGATATTGCATTTTGATAAGTTTTTCATGATAATTGGAAAATAGTAGCTTCTAAAAATGAATGTCATTTTGAAGTTTAACTTATTAGCAGCAATGTTGATTACGTTTCGTAACGGTATCGTGATAATAAAACAATTAAGGCCGTAACTCGTGAATTTGAAAGAAGATTACTATAAATTCTTAACGTGAAAATGGTCAATTTTAAGGTCTTAATTTCATCAGTTAAGGCCGGGTGCAATTGTTCACTGATTATGCATCCCCACTTTTTTAGTTGTTTCTCAAACATACATCTTATTGTTTGGTTAGACGTTTTCGTTTCACAAAAATGTTTAAAAGTTATCATCGTTTTTAAATGTTGCATAGCGACTATGATATAATTATCCAAAAGTATTGCAAAACACGGTAAATTTGTATTTTTGAAATGAAATGAGGTACCGTGCTTGCAAACTCAAGTCCTTGGAAAAAACTGGGTTCTGGGGGCGAGGGCAAAGTTTTCATGCCTCCGTTGAACAATTATAGTAATTTTTTTCAGAAAAATAGCAAGTTTTGTGAAATTAAACAATTAGATTTTCAAAGCAATTTGAAAAATGAAAATACCGCACAACGTTAAGTTACAAAAACTTTAGTTTTCCTACAGTTTCCCAATTCTAATTTTAAGCTAATCTTTTTTTTACGTTTTAGTGCATGTGATGTCTCTCCATAGTCTTGCATCTAATCCTATTACTGAATGAGCGCGAACATTTCGGCCGCTAAAAGATACTTTGTAAAGTTTAACATAAGTTATTTAACTTCAAAAAGTAACTAGAGAATCCCAGCCGAGCCGTATTAAGGATGAAAGCATGGAGATATTTGCCCCGGGGGCATAATTGCAAAGTGTACCCTCTTTTTTGTGCTTCGATTTGCTATCTCTCAGGCTGGCAATGCTGCCCGAACCCGAACTTTATTGCAAGGTTTTGAATGAAAAGAATAAAGAAGAGCAGCGCTAATCGAACCCGAGCAAGAGACTTGACAGACGCGCTCCCTAACCACTACACCACAGAGGCGACGCTGTCGAACCCTGAAAGTGCCGTATTTAACTCGAGTTAATGAGAGAAAAAGCAATAAATGGTAAATATATGGATACATTTTGCTAAAATGCGCCCCTGGGCCCTCTTTCAAAATGCCCACAAATTGTAGAAACGTAAAAATTAGAGTTGTTGTTTCTTATCTCAAAACAAATTCTTCGGAATATTTGCTCGAGTATTTTCAGAACAATAGCTGTCTTTCTTAAGTAACGTTTTGTTAGTTGTATCAGGGCTATACTACATGCAACATATTTTGTATATCATAAGCCATCCCTGGTGTCTGTATTACATTTCATTATTATCACGCACATACTTTTATCTGATTCCCATTCACATAGGCACGGTCATGTTTTGGTATTAGCAACTCAAAAATTGTTTGTGTCCGGAAAATCGGATTCCATGCTATGACCCTGAATGGTTTTAGTGTTTTGCTGTTTGTACCAGTACTACCCGCACAGGAAGTATTAGCAGAAATAAAAAGAACCATCTAAACTGCGTTTTTCCCACTCATTCTCCGATTAGAGCTATCACAGAATGCCATTGAACATAAGGATTGATACAACTTGGCTACCACATTACATTATTTTTCAAATTAGGAAAGAAAACGAATTGACAGGCCAGAAGTCATAGGCGTAGCCTAAGGAGTGAGCAGGGCATTTTTTTATCGTTGAAATACCGCCAATGATAAAAAGGATAACAAAAAAGCCTATTGTTTATTTAATTTCAGTTTCTTTTAGGATTTTCGCATGCATTATTACTTAACAATAATATTAACGTTGACGACCAAGGGACCGTGGCCCCCTCAATTCAAATTTTTGTCAATCAATTTAAGTATATAATCCGGGAGAAATTCGAAGTTTTTGTCCTAAAAGTTGCAACCTCTATAGCCTTCATCTAACCTTTATCTAAACTTAATCCAATAACATGATTAGTAACCGACAAGTCCAGCTCTGTGCATGATTAGTAACCATCTATTACCAACTTAAAATAACAATCCACCTTTCCCTCGCCAGTTTTTAGGAGTAAAAAGATTACAAAAAAAAAGCGAAGGGAAATGTTTGTTGAACAAACTATTGAACTGGAATTGAGGAGCCCCGGAACCCCTGGTGGTACATATAATCCTAAACCTGGTTATTTTTATGATAAAACAAAGATCTCCAAAGCAAATATTCGGGTGAATTGTTACTTGCTGCAAAAAATAATGCAGAAGGCAATGTACCTTGCTTCCCTTCACCTGGACAAAGTCAAATACAAAATGCTCCGAGAAAACGAGTTGCATGCTCCGAGCAAATTGTTCTTGTAAAAAGAGTGCACTGTTTTTTTTGTCAACTGGCGCTACTCAATATTTCTTTTTCAGTCGATACAGCGAACGGTTCAAAATGCAATTCGCTTTCTTCTTAGCAGTCTAATAGCAAACATGGAGACCATTTTACGTAATTTTCAACAAAAAATTTGCTTTAGTTTGAGTTTTCAACATTTTGCCATTAAATTTCTGACCAAAAAAATTTCTCGCACGCTTAAAGAGTGCTTCAAAATCTTTGTCAACTAGGCGAGGAAAATGTGACGTTTTTTTCTCCAGTTATATCTCGCAATCGATCCAAGCAACTTAGCGAGCGAAAATGATGTTACCGAGCTCTCAGAGCTTCAGATGCACGCGCAAAAATAACCTCTTGCCTTTAGCGACTATTTCGTTCGGTAGCGCCTCTTAAAAATTCCTGTTAGAAATACGAGCAAGGAAATTTCTGTCATGTGGGCCCAGCTTAGGAGTTTCCATAGCGATTCAATGTTCATGTGGATAACCCAAGGTCGCTGCTACGTCACAATTCAAAAACTACTCAGGTATAACTGCACAGCATGCATTCGAGGTCACGTAGGAACTATTCGAAAATATGCTTCCAGAACAAGGCAATTTAAGGATGTAGTTATAATTGAAGTACGTTTTGACAAAAGTTGATCAGTGGCATTTCGCTGTTTCGAGAAAATCTAGTTTAAAGTTTTAAACTTTCATTTGGCTTTGTTGAAAGAGCAAGATATCAAGTTATCTATTACCGAAAAATGATAGAAAGTTAAAATAATTTTTTCTCAGGAAAAACATTTTTCGTAAATAAATAAAAGATCCGAAAAACTCATTTTTTGCAAAAAGTCACTTATTAACTTTTGCCAAAACGTTCTTCAATATTACATTATTTTGAGCTCACTCCATATTATAATCAAAATCATCAAAAAGTTGGAGGAAAAACTGTGAAATATTTCCTTTGTAGGTGTTATGATTCCATTGACAAAAAAGTCCATACGGATGCTGCTTTTAACTAGTCGAGCCAAAACCTTGTAGAGATCCACCCAACTTATTCTTGTCATTCATCCATGCGTATCAATCAAGCACTCTTAGTAAGTCTAACGACACAAACACTAAGCACCTTATTAGGTTCTGTTTGAAAGTCTGTTGTCAGGCAAGGCCACCACAAAGGGTCGACTATATGCTTGCTTACACATTCTTATGATTTCTGAAAAATTTTAGGAGGTCACTGAATTACTGCGGTGAAATCGTATCACGTAACGTCATACGTTTGGCTTCATTACCGCGTTTATTATTAATTTATTGCAGAACGCTTTTTCAATTTTATTACAGAATATTTCTTTTGTCGGTCATATGAAAACAAAATCGTAATATCAAACGGCTTTTAAAGTGTACTGTACATAAGATTAGGAATAAAAATATTCAATGATTATTATGCAATATACAGCAATTGACTATGGCAGTGTCCCACTGGCGATGGTTTGCATACATAAAAAGGTACAATTTTTCAATCGCACCTTGTCAAACATCCTTGTAGGCACTCGTAATTGATTGTTGCAAACTTCTCAAAATAGTTATTTTTTTATCTTTTGTCGGTCATTGACCCAAAGTTTTGGCTAATAACCGAAAATCAATTATCCAGTTTGGTCAAAATTAGCAAAAATATTCACAAAACTTTGAATTTGTGAGCTAAAATTGTGTTTGCACCTCCAAAATAACCGAAATAAAACCTGGAATTGACCAAAATTTCTAAGCAAAAATATAAACCCATTCTCAAATATTTCAGCGAATTTTTAACGTTTTTTACCATGTTAAAGAAGGCCTTAAGTAATGCAAAATTCTTAGCGCTAAAAATACAACAAAAAAACTTAACATAATTTTTTTAAACAATTTAGCTGACGAAAAGACAAAAAAACCAAAACCGAAATATCGGATTTTTTGTTAAATTGTAACTTTAAATCCCCTTTATCAACCTTGAATTAACACTTGCCCGTGACATTGTTATTCAAAACTGACACCTGCCAGCAGGGCCTGAGAGCAGGGCATGGTATGAAATGGAATGGAAGACGATTTTTCCATATTCCATACTGGCAATTTTCTTCCATTCCTTTTCCATTCCATACCAAAAATCTTCCATTCCATACTAAAATTTTCTTCCATATTCCATTCCATACTAAAATTTTCTTCCATATTCCATTCCATACTTCCATACCAAAGAAATTTTAGACTGGAAGCAATGCAACGTATATTTTGTTGCTTTGCACCTTTACAATGTTGTTAGCAACCGCTCCTGAAGGTGCGTCAACAATACTAAGATGCAACAACCGGTATGTGGTATGCATATTGCACATGGTATAATGCATAGGCGTAGCCTGGATTTTGAATTGAAAGGAGGGCTAAACCGCAAATCATGCAATGACGTCATCAGAAGTTTTTGAAAAGAGGGACTTTTTATGGGACAAAGAATGAAAGATTAAAAGCTGGGCGTCTGATTTGGCTTGAAACCTGGATTTGGTATATAGGAAGGACTAGACCCGCAAGTTAAAAATTTTTCTATCCCATCAAAATTGGGAAACGTGGTGAGCAAATTAGTGTAACTCAAACATGTCAAGCCCCCAGCCGCTGGACGATTTTTTGGAAAAAAATGGCTATTTTAATGCGATTCTGATCACATTTCGTACGTTTTCAGAGCCATTTGAAGGAACAAAATTTTTAATGTGTGAAAGCCAATTGAAAAAATCCCTCTCTTTACTTCAGGTCAAGTCCAAAACACGTTTAAAATTTTGCATTTTGGGGTTAAATTTTGTGACTTGGCCAAAGTCAGGGAAATCAAGGTACATTCCTTTCTGCAACATTTTTAGCATTGAATAATGCACTCGAAGACTTGCCTTTGAAGATTTTTGTTTTGTCATGAAAATAACCAGTTTTAGGAATATGTACGACCAGGGGCCCAGGCACCCTCAATTCAAATTCAATAATTTGTTCAATAAGCATTTTCTCTAACTAGGTTTTTTCAAAAGCATTTCGTCGCGAGAAAACTGGCGAGATGGAGGTGGATTGTTATTTAAAGGCGGTAATTTAAAGTTATTTAAAGTTGGTACATTAGCAGAGGTGGAGTCGAGGACACAAGGCTCGAGGCCAAGGCCAAGGACACAAAAAAATCCGAGGCCAAGGCCAAGGACCGACTTTCCGAGGACAGACACTCTCGAGGCCAAGGACAGGAATGCTCGAGGCCAAGGCCTAGGACCAAGGACACAAGCGCAAGTGCTCTCCAAAAAAAAAGGTCTTCACAAAAATTTTTTAGGCGATCTCCAAAAGAAAAAAAGGTCTTCATAAAAAATTTTCAGGCGATCTCCATAAAAAAACGTTTTCCAAAAAATTTTTCAAGCGCTCCACAAAATTTTAACAATTCAAAAACTAGTGCTGTACTCGAGCCGAGGACAGGCCAATTTTTGAGGACTTGAGGCCTCGAGGCCAAGGCCAAGGCCAAGGACTTGACCTTCGAGGCCAAGGACTTCAAAATGTGTCCTCGAGGCCAAGGACGTCTTCGAGGACTCCACCTCTGTACATTAGATGCCATAAATGGTCAGTAATCATGTTATTGTAATATAAAAGTTAGCTGGGGGCCTAAAACATGTTATTGCATAAACAAGTTAGATGAGTACCTGAGATTGCACCTTTTAGAACAAAAACGCTGAATTTCTCCGGGCTTGTACATTTAAATTGGTTGATAAAAATTTAAATTGAGAGGGCATGGGCCCCCTGGTCGTGAATATTAATATTAAGTTATTGCTAATTGCCGTTGTACGCATGTACTGTTGCATTCTAAAAATGCTAAAAAAAACTGAATAAATAGGCTTTGTGTCATCATTTTTATCATTGGTAGCTACTCAATTGGGGTGGGGGGGAGGCAGAGGGCCCGATCCTTCTGGCTATGCCTATGGTTTAATGATTACCGTACAAGTTTGCCCTCACATCAACTAGAACATTTACCGTAATAGAAATACCAAGCTTTAACACCAAAAAGAATTACTATAAGCTTAAAAATTAAAAATTTAAATAAAATTAAGCTGAAACGGGGATGAAATAGCAATTCGAGTTTTCGTGACAATGTGGGAAAACAAAATTTACGATTGGGCAAATTGTCAGCCTCAACATAAAAAAAAAACAAGTCAAATCCATCACGGTCATCAACTGCAACATCAATGCTGCAATTAAATTGCAATGTACTTACAATGATGCAATACGCACACTGTTTGCGCAATGTACACAACCAAAGTACCGCGATTTGTCGACAAATAATATGCGTAGATATTGAAGTTGAATACTTCTGTGACAATATTGTTTATCACTACCCAACATCGGTATTATTTATTTTTCTGTAAATACATTGCACAAAATTTAGTATGGAATTGGTATGGAAGATTATCTTCCATTCCATTCTTGAAATCTTTCATTCCATTCCATTCTGGCATCTTCCATATTCCATACCGAAATTTCCGTTCCATTCCATTCCATACCATGCCCTGCCTGCGAGAGGGAGGTTCAGGGGGTACATCGTACCCGGGCCAGGGCTTAGGGGGCCCGGGCTCAAGGGGCCCGGAAGAGTTCAGGTTTCCGCGTTAAGTTTTGGTATCGCACCACAACACCGTAATCAAACTTGCCTATACAGCAAAAATATCAGTCAGCCTATTCAGTACTAGTAATTGGTCGCTCTTTTTGCTACACAGCCTTTAGGGCATCCAATAGTGGCCAATTTAATTAAAAAAAGAGGAAAATGTATCAAAAGCGATACACTTGCACGGAAATTAACGTTTTGTTACATTTCTCTGACCTGAGAGCCCTAATTCTACGGTATAACAATGTACGAGGGCCCACATTTCCAGAGGTCCAAAAGCATTTCAACCTCAGAGAGCGGAGTCAAAGTTGACATACTATTCTACTATCATTAAGTAACTCACTCTATTAGTATAAGTTTAATAGATATTTGGGTTTGTGAAGTCTATGATTGCAGATGACTTCTTAAAACTTTTATCAGTAAAATATTTGGATTTGCAGAATTAAAATCATTATATTGTATAATATTGTGTCAATATCATCATCCCCCACTTCACATACTTTCTTTCATGTATATCACGTTTTCTGCTTGTAAATTTAAGCAAGTTTGGTGCTGGGATGTTGATCAAATGCTGTATTTTACCCTCGAGAAACATAAAAAGTGCTAAAGCTTCCGGAGCTCCGCCCCGGACCCGCTGGGGGAGTTCACAGCGCTCCCCCAAACCCCCTAGCTGGATTTAAACCAATTTTATGTGTAGTTGTGTTTTTCATAGGTCCTAACTGTATGCGAATATCGTTATCCCCTCGCTTTTAAATAAAGATCTACATCCATCCGACAAAAAATGATTTAACGGCGTGGGCCCCGATAAAAATTGGGGGCCAATTAAGATTTGGGAGCCCGATATTGACCTTCGTACCACCCGGAAAATTTTTTCTCTGAGGCCCTGCCTGCCTGACAATTGATTGAAAAATGCCACCTTGCGAAGAAAACAGGGTTATATATAAATAAAACTTTTTTCATTTTCCTTTACTGATGTTTATTATTAAGCCAGCAAAAAGGTACAGTTATTTAGTTGATATTGAAACTTTCAAAACTATTTTTCTAAGAAAAAGCAAACCTCAACTATGTTTTTCAACTTTCGCAAAGCTACGCTTTGGTACGATTTTTATTACTCCTGGAAATTTTACAAAACCTACAACTGAATGAGCAGATTATCGCAAGTTACTTGTCAAATTTTGTTGGAAGCAAATCATTGTCAGTGGAGATCACTGCTACGCACTGCGCAAAAAATTAAAATGGATCAAAATCTTGATTATTTTTGTTGATTTGATCAAAAATCAGGTGATGGCGATAAATCAAATAAAAATTCAGCAGTGGTCTACTTCAATTAATACATTAATTTCTATTGCCCTCAAACAATTAAAACTGAAGCATTGCACTCTATTTATTAGATTTAGCTAAGGGCAACAAAATGAACTTCCTAATCCAAACACGACCTTCCATTCTCGTTATTGCAGCGGAACCCTAGTTCCAAGTTAGCTTCTATGTTTGGAAGAATTGGGTCGTACGGAATGAGACAGTTCTCCAAGCGAGCCTCAAACGTAATCGGATTCGCACATATCTGACCAGGATTTTCGTTTCGCAGTTCTATCAAGGTCTCACAATCACACTCGCCAGAGGGATCATCTCGATTATACCAAGCAGTCCAATTGGTGGATGGACATATAGTGTTCGAATCTTAAAAAAGTAGGAATAATAATGATGTAGTAACACCTAACTAAACTTTTCGACTCATAAATTGGGAATACAAAAGTCAGAACGATGCAAAACTAAAAAAAATTCTTTTTAGATTGCAAAACTATACGATTACACAATATACATAATAACGCATTCTTTATCTGAAGTATAATTCTTCAAAGCAGCTTTTTGTCAAACACTTGTCAAAAAGAATTATCAAAATGGAGAGCGCAGGTAAAAGAACGGCTATTTATAAGCGTAATTGGCTGAAAAGACGTGATTGGCTGGAAAAAGACCAATGAGAGAGCGTAATTAGTGTGACTTGCACTGAGGTGCAGGAAGTATACTTTTCAGGGAAGAAGAGCAAGAGCAGATAGATTTGGGAACGTGCTGTTTAATTTTGTCTTGCAACCTTTGGGAGATGCGGCCTACCCACCGACTGTCGCAGTGGCATGAGAATTGATAAATCACGTTGCTTTTTTGTAAAACAGACAGTACATCCTTGTTGGAAGCGGAAAGAAGCTCGTTGATTGAGGAAACAACGCATGGTTTCAAAGTGGAAAAGCAAAGTTTGACAGCAGATTTTACTTGCTTATCACACCAAGAAGGACTTGCCACTCCAACCCATCTTGTTCATGATCAGTTCAGCCCAACACCATCTGGCCAAATATCTCTCTTCTCGAAGTGGTTCTCACTCTCTACTCGTGCAACTGCATACGGGACTCCTTTGACTTTGCTGACATCATTAAAACTTCAAATTTGGACCCTTCCTCCGCCTTTCTCTGCTCTTTTGACAGTTCAAGTTTATTTACTGATGTCCCTTCAGCGGAGACTATTCAAATTTGTGCTGAAGTCCTTAGCTGTTCGGAATACCCATCATCCACCTTTTTCCATGGCAAATCTTTGTTGAACTTAATGTGGAGATGGCTTCTTCTTCTGCCGAGTTTAGTTTTGATGATATCATGCATCGCCAGATCGACGAAGTTGCCAGGGAATCACTCCTTGGACCAGCCATAGCCGATATTTTTGTCGACTAGTATGAATCTAAACTTTTCCAGACCACTTTCAAGCCGGAGATGTATTACTACTGTATGGATGGCACTTTTGCTATATTTAGCAACGAAGATGAGTGCGATCTTTTCTTACACAGCATCAACTCGCTTTACCCTTCTCTTCGCTTTACTTTTGAAACAAGAATCATACCTGGTTCTCTCTTTCCTGAACATGTTGGCTGAAAAACCTCCTTCCAAGTTCATCACCTCCATTTACCGGAAACCCTCATTCACCGCGGTCAATACATACACTGGAATTACTTTGGTTTACCGAAAAGCAAAACTAACTTAATTCTGACCCTAACTCATTGGGCTCTAGCCATCTGTTCCCTGAAAGATTGCCATCTGAGCTAGACAAAATCAAGTTAATTCTACAAGCTAATGGATACCCGGAGCACGATATCAAGTAATTTATGGCCAAGAAGAGGAAGCAATTTCACGCTCTGCCTGAATTTGGACCCAAAAGATGCCCCTGCTATATGTGTACCCCATGGCTAGGCTCTGTTTCTACCCGGTTTGAAAAGCAAGTAAAATCTGCTGTCAAACTGTGCTTTTCTACTTTGAAACCATGCGTTGTTTACTCAATCAACGAGGTTCTTTCCGCTTCCAACAAGGATGTACTGCCTGTTTACAAATAAAGCAACGTGATCTATCAGTTCTCACGCCACTGCGACAGTCGGTATGTAGGCTGCAGGCTGCAGTACAGAATTAAACAGCACGTTCCCAAATCTATCTGCTCTTGCTCTTATTCCCTGAAAAGTATACTTTCTGAACGTTAATGCAAACCTTCCACCCAACCTAATACCAAGTTTCTTGCTTTTGATTCAGCCATTAGACTTTATCTTTTACCAAATCCTGCCTGTGCTCAACATTATGATGACAGTAAATTCTCTATTCTTGCCCAAGAATGCTTTCCTTTCCATCTATCTGCTCTTGAAGCCCTTTCATCAAAACTTCTAACCCCGCCTTCTGCAGACAAAAAGAATTCGTGTTTGGTTTAAAGATTGTACACTAATTACGCTCTCTCATTGGTCTTTTTCCAGCCAATCACGGCTCGGCTTTTTCCTATGAATAGTCGCTCTGTTTCCTGCGCTCTCCATTTTCTTTGTGTTTCTGTAAGGTTATTTTTTGAACGCTTTTGCAGTGACACCAGGCGCCTGCAGTTGCAACAGAAGTACTGGCTCTTTTTTAATTTCAATCAAAAAATTTTAAAATCCACAGCATTTCATGTATCTAGTTGTGTTTTTCAGTCAATTTTGTTGTGGTGCTAATAAACCGCCGCTGTTATAGAGCGCCACTATTCCCAATAATAATAAATAAATAAATTCTGGTCATTCTTTTTCACAAGTATTAGACAAATAGCTGCTTTAAAGAATGAACATTTTGATTAAAGCAACTGTTACGTTCTATACTACCAATGAACCTTTATAAAACTACTGTGTATAGTATCACCAAAAATTCGCAGAGCTGACCACAGTGAGCAGTGATCACGCAAACACTAAAAAAACACAACTAAAAGCTAAATAAACTATCGAAACAACATGCAGTCGTGGAACTCATATATCAATGAGTAATTGTTTGATAACAGTTGATTAGAATCAGTAGGATTTTAATAATCAGCACCTATTGCGGAGATTTTCTGAAAACCCAAATCAACAAAATTTATTCACCAGACGCAAAAACTTCAACCAACTGTACCACCTCAGCGCCTTGGCTGATGATTTTGAAGGTTGACGGCGCGACGTTATTGACTTGAGTTACTAATATGTAGTAAGCTTGAATCATTGACGCAGAAACCGAAATGTTGTAGGTCCAAGTAGAATTGACTCGAATAGTAACAAACGTTGTGGTGGCGGGAAACACTGCAAAATTAACCACGATGGTCAACTAAACTTAATTTGAAAATAGTAAAGTTGAACATTGGTATTTTGCGGGAAAAATGACAGAGACAGTGTCGTTTAATGCCAATAAAAAAGTTGTTAAGTTGCAATTGATAACTTGCTAATAGTCCTATGGACAATTCGTTTTTAGCACCTAGCGGTTGTAACGAAAACGAAATAAAAAGATCCAAGATCCTGTAACTCTATGCGATGAGGAGGTTCGTGAGGCCAAGTGCAAAGCTTGTTCACTGTTCAGTCTCATGAGTTCAAGTACTGTAGAACAAAATCGGTCGCCGAAAAAGCTTCTTTATGACTACTTGGTTGTTTTTTTTACAATACATTATCGCAAAAACTTAATTTGTGCAGGTAAAATATTGATTCCTTCACGTGTGTGAACTAAACAATCTCTTTACATGAGGATTGGCAATGATGTTCATGAAAAAAATCAACCCATTTCGTTATAAAAGATATCACGATTGTTATCAACATTTTTATGAGATAATAATATTCGTAATGCAAGATTTTGTGATGCAATAGCCAATATTTAAGACGAAATGGTGTTGAACATTTGTCATCAGCACCTTTGCAAAACCTCATGTAAAAAGGTAAACAGTGTAGGCACTGTGCTTCTGTTTAATCAGACCAACGCAAAGCATCCTTTTTGGGTTCTGTTTGCAAGTCTGCTGTCGACAGGCTGGGCCACTGCAACGGGTAGAAAGTAACTGGTAAAGTCGAATTACGTCATGAATTCCCGAAAGTCAACTTACTCCAAAGTTTTATTAGTTACTGTAGGTTGCTGTGACCAACATAACTCTATCTTTTTAAATAAGGCTTTTTAATAGTGTTCATGAAAATTTTCAACATTGTTTCATCATAAATGTTAGCTATCGCATCACAAAAGCTTGTATCACGAATATTATCACCTTATATTTAAGTCTTCATAACAACCGTGATATGGTTTATGACGAAATGGTGTTGAGTTTTTTCATGAACACCATGGCAGAACCTCAAGTAAAAAGATTGACTAAGGTACCAAAGTGCTAAAGGTGTGCAAATAAATGCAATGGAAGCTAAGGATATATTGTGCAAACATACTAAAAATAATTGCAATTACATTTTGGTTCAAAAGTTTTACAAAATAATTGCAATAACTTTTACAGCCAAATTACCAAAAACCTACATCTGCATTAGTTACAATCGCAAAAACTATGCTGATGACCGATCGCATAAGCTGTTTACTGCTTCTATGATTGCTTTTTTCTCGGACGTTTTTTCTACCTTATGGCAAAGCCAGCCAAACCAAACACCCGCCGAAAAAGTAGAGGCTCATTGATATCATAATCACCAAAACAATGAAAAACAAAACTCGCGATTTTTCGAAAACGAAAGATTTTTTCGAAGGGCTTTTGCAGTTGGGAAAAAAGGAATTATTACTATTTTTGAAATATTTTTCCTGCGCCATTATTGCCCAACTTTAAAATAAAAAGACCTTAATCAGGTTAATTTTGGAAGTACTCATTGGAAACTTTCTGAAAGTTCAGGAGATTGGTTTAACTTATTTAACTTATCGCTTGTTTTCCTGATATACCTCTCGATGTTGAGCAATATTAAATCAATTACTGTATTTCAGGAAAAATGAAAAAAACTTTACAAACCACAGTAGGTTAAAAAGCAATTTGAATTTGACGACTAAACGTTTTTAGTAATTTTAATTTACCTTTTGGTTGAGAAGCTGTTAACGCATACGAAGCAGAATCTTCTCGGACTGAATTAAACACAAGAGTCGAAATGTCGTTTGTCTTGTTCAAATCGAAGTTGTATCGCACTCAGACAGCATCGGGAAGCACGACTCGATAACCCCACGTAAAAACAAAACACGAACGTTGACATAAACTAAAACAAACGAATCAGTAGTATATAATATGAGGGTTCTGGGACACTTTTAGGTCACGTGATAAATGTTGGGGATTTTTTTTGTTATCACGTGACCAAATGTAATATGAGGGTTCTGAGACACTTTTGGTTTGGGGATACTTTCAGGTTCTGGGACTTTGGTTATGCTTATTTTTTGAACGGCGGTTCTGAGACTTGATCACCAATGTATGCAATATGAGGTTTCTGAGACACTTCTGGTTATAGAGGTTTTGAGACTCAGGTAAACGCAATGAAAACTGTGCGTTTGGTTGAGCAAATGCGTTTGGCACATACGCACATAATGCTCGAGCGCACATACAAAGCTGTTACGCTAAAATTTATTTCTTGTCTGAACTTTCATTCAAAATCAAATCGCGCGAGAAAATTTATTTCTTGTCTAAACTTTCATTCGAAATCAAATCGCGACGAGAATTCTCGTCTAAACTTTTTCTCGCGCTCAGCAACTATCACGCGATGAAATCAGCTGTTTTTGCTTCAGACAAAAGCACGCAACGTAAGTGGAGATAGTGTCGACTTACCAACAGTCACAAGATAGCGCGGTTGAGAAGCTTAATGACTTTTTTTGTGATCAATCAGCGGTAACAATGTTTGTAATCTTTATCAATAGCCGTAACAATGTTTACGAGAATCTCAGTGGTTTTTTCCACGACATTCTTGAAACATTTTTATCTTTTCTTTTAAAAAGCACTCTGAATGCTTTATTTCTTTTCAATAATTAATTTTATTTTATTATTTTCTATTGCTTTAACCTTGATAATAATCCCATTATCATCAAATACCTTAGCTTTTGGTTTGCCATATGCATTTTGAATTCGTTCTTTATCTTCTTGTGATAAAATATTACTCGATAATTTAGATAATTCATGTTTATTTGAAGGGTACATAACTGAATCAAAATTTTTTGAATGGGTTAATCCTAAACAATGACCAATTTCATGTACAGTCACCACAAATAAATTATATCCTGGAGGTGTTTTTTCTTCGACCCACATTTCCTCCATATCAAAATGTAAATCACCTCCTATTCCTTCTCCTGGGTAAAAACCATGAGCTAAAACTCCTCCCTTACCATCAAATGGACATCCATCTCCGTGTTCTTTTTTACAAAAAGTTATTTTGATATCACATGATTCATTTGGATTTACTTTTTTAAATTTTAATGCACAACTTTTTTTCCAGACCTTAAAAGCAGCATCAATTTGTCTATTTATTGATTCTTCAGTTAGTTTAGGTGTTAAATTTGCAATACAATATGATAATACACGTTTATTCCACTTTAGTTTAATATCTTCAACATTTTCTGGAGTTTATAAATTTGTTGGTTGAAATCCGCTAAACATCCTTTATATTTAACACACATAGATATTTACACATAGGTTACTTTTCCACTTGTACTGACTTTTATTACTATCTCTTTAGAACTTCGAAGTTTTAAGTTTTCTAATCTATTATCATCACGCTGTTTGTTAATATGTTTTACTTCATCTCCATATTTTAACGAACCATGAAAACATTCCCAAACAAAATCATGAACATAAATATTACGCCAATGTTCATCGACGGTTATTTGCATATATCCGTTATGATCCATCACCCCTGGTGTTACTTCTTGATTTACAGCATGTACTACATAACCATCTAAGCTTGCAGCATATTCTTTAAATTTTGGATGAAAATAATATTCACAATTCTCAAGTATTAGTTTGTTCTTCATTTTATTTCTTTCTCAGATAAAAAATTACAGCCTGTTCCAAATATCAATATTCTAAAAATTTTCAATATTAAAAAATATAATTCAAAAAATTATTGAAAGTTAGATTCTTTTTAATTAATCTTTTCTAAAAGTATATCAGATTCATTGTCTCCATAATTTTTTTTTTCTTTTTAATATAAAAAATTATTTAAAGATTAAAAACTTATAATATAAAAATGAGTAGCATTCTCAATAAGCCTGTTCCGAATGTCAATGTTCCAGTTTTGGAACCAATTCCATATAAGCAAATTATTCCAAAATTGAAGACACTAACTCGAAATTTAGCTGAAAAACACCTCAACAACTTTGCTGACTGGTTGCTATCATATACACCACCAACTATTAAAACAAAAGTGACTGAAAGTGTTCGAAAAATACCAAATCTTTTTCCCAAAAAAATTAAATTACAAAAAACGGCTTTCAAAGGCTTTACAAAATCATATGAAATAAGCCTTGTTGAAATAGATCCTTTAAAACAGTTTCATGTTACTAAAAATTTTGTTGAAGATAAATTAAGCTTAGATCTGAGCAAAATGAAAGGAATGAAAGCTACAGTTACTTTAAATGTCATATTTTTTAAATTTGATAAAAGTGATGAAAAAATAACTAGAGAAGCCTTTTTTAATAGTAAAGCAATTATTATTTTAAACAATAAAGATATTGATGAAATGCTAAAAACGTCTGCAACTCAAATCTTAGATAAAATTGGAAAATGGCTTAGTCAAGGTTCCGGTTGGATGCTTGACCACATAAAAGGTCATTTTGTTAACCTTGTTAAATATTCACCTCTAAATGGAAGTTCTTATATAGAATTACCAAAAGAACTTAAAAATCCTAAAAAAGGATTGGTTAATATCAAAAATGAAAATGATAATGAATGCTTTAGATGGTGTCATTTAGCTAAACTTTACAGCAGCCAAGTAAAAAATCATCCTGAAAGAACAAGTCACTACAAAAAATACGTAAATACAGTGAATTATAATGGTATAACATTTCCAGTTTCTATTAAACAAATCTCAAAAGTCGAGCAACTAAATAACATTAGCATAAATGTATTTGGATATGAAAACAAACAACCTTATCCTTTATATATTTCTAAAAATAATGATGAAACAACTTTGGATTTATTGCTGATAACACAAGACGAAAACCAACATTACGTATGGATAAAAGATTTTAACAGATTTATGTTTAATCAAAGCAAACATAAAAATAGAAAGCATTTTTGCAGATTCTGTCTTCAATGTTTTAGCACTGATGAATTTCTTCTCAAACATTTAGAAAATTGTATTATCACTAATGGGAAACAAGCAATTAAAATGCCTAAAAAGGGAAGTTCAGTTAAATTTGAAAACTTTCACTATCAGCTACAGGTTCCCTTTGTCATATATGCTGATTCTGAAGCAATAACTCAAAAAATTGATAGCTGTCAGCCAAACGATAACAAATCGTATTCAGAAAGATATCAAAAGCACGTCAATTGCGGCTATGCGTATAAGTTAGTTTGTTGCTATGACGATAAGTTTACTAAACCGATTCAAGTTTATAGAGGAGAAAACGCAGCATATAAATTTTTAGAGGTTATGCTCAATGAGGTAGACTATTGTGAAGAAACAAAAAAGAATCATTTTAATCAACCTATGGCATTGACAAATAAAGATGAAGAACATTTTAAATTAGCCACTGTGTGCCACATTTGTAAAAACGGTTTTACTAAAAAAGATTATAAGGTAAGAGATCATTGTCATGTAACAAGAAAATACAGAGGAGCTGCTCATAACAATTGTAATCGAAGCTTTAGACTGACAAATACTGTAAGATACCAGTAATTTTTCATAATCTAAAAGGATATGATTCACATTTTATCATGCAAGAAATAGGAAAATTTGACCAAGAAATTAGTGTAATACCAAATAACATGGAAAAATACATGGCATTTTTCTTAGGTAAGCATTTAAAGTTTATTGACAGCTTTCAATTTATGAGTAGTTCTCTGGAGTCCTTAGTTAAAAATATTTCACCTTGTGACATGAAGTACACATTACAGGAATTTCAAAACGAAAAGCTAGAACTTATGAAACGAAAAGGTGTTTACCCTTATGATTACATGGATCATTTTGATAAATTCAATGAAAAAGACTTACCACCAAGAGAAGAATTTTATAGCATTCTAAACGACGAGCATATCACTAATGAAGATTACAAACATGCACAAAATGTATGGAATACTTTTAATTTGGAATCCATGGGAGAATATCACGACTTATATCTTAAGTCTGACGTTTTGCTTCTAGCAGACGTATTTGAAATGTTTCGAAAAACTTGTTTAAAATTCTACGACCTAGATCCGTGTCATTATTTTACATCACCTGGTTTGTCATGGGATGCAATGCTTAAAATGACTAATGTAAAGCTGGAAGTAATATCGGATATCGATCAATTTCTTTTCATTGAAAAAGGAATTAGGGGTGGTGTTTCATATATTTGCAAAAGATATGCTAAAGCTAACAACAAATACATCAACAACTACAATCCAGAGGAACCGTCAAATTTCTTGGTTTACATAGATGCAAATAATCTTTATGGATGGTCTATGACTCAAGATTTACCTATTAATGGTTTCAGATGGATATCAAACAAAGAATTTAACTTGGCCAAGTTACCTGAGGGCAAAGGATTAATACTTGAAGTTGACTTAGAATATCCTAAAGAACTTCATGATATGCATAATGATTTTCCACTAGCTCCAGAAAAAATGGAAATTCGAAATCATATGCTTTCAGATTATTGCAAACAATTTAATTTAAAAGTTGAAGGAGTAACAAAATTAATACCCAATTTACAACCCAAGAAAAACTACGTTCTTCATTACAAAAATTTAAAACAGTACATTGAACTAGGTTTAAAAGTTACAAAAGTACACCGTGTTTTGGAATTTAATCAATCACCTTGGTTAAAAAAGTATATCGATTTCAATACGGAGAAGCGAAAAGTAGCAAAGTCAGACTTTGAAAAAGACTTCTTCAAGCTTATGAATAACTCTGTTTTTGGAAAAACAATTGAAAATCTACGCAAGCGTGTTAATGTGTCTCTAATTACCGATCCTAAAAAACTTTTAAAACACAGCTCAAAACCGTCGTTTGTCAGTAGCAAAATATTTAATGAAAATCTTGTCGCTGTGCATAAAATTAAAGAGTCGTTAACCCTAAATCGTCCAGCTTTTGTTGGAATGGCAATTTTGGATTTATCGAAAACCCTTATGTACAATATGCATTACAATTACATTAAAAAAAGATGTGGTAACAATGCACAACTTTTGTTTACAGATACTGATTCACTGACATACGATATCAAAACTCAAGATGTATACAAAGAATTCTGGTCGGACAAACACCTATTTGACTTTAGCAACTATTGCAACTGCTCAGAGTTTTATGATTCCACAAACAAAAAAGTAGTAGGCAAAATGAAAGATGAAACCGCAGGTGTGCCAATCGTAGAATTTGTTGGACTTAGGTCTAAAATGTATAGTTATGTTAAAAACAATGAAAAAGGAAACAAAACAGCAAAAGGTATAAAGAAAAACGTTGTAAAAAATGTAATCAGACATGAAGATTACAAAAACACGCTGTTTAACAGAAGTCATATGTTCCATAAAATGAAAATAATTAAAAGCGAAAATCACGAAATTTATTCGCAAAAAATCAACAAAAAATCTCTTTCTTGTTTTGATGATAAACGATATATTCTTTCTAATGGTATTGATAGTTATGCATACGGTCATTATCTATCTTTAGGTAAAAAACCGTTTTAAGAATAAAGCTTTTACTTTATAAAACATGGATGAAAATTGTTGTGAAAATCCTGACATAAAAATTATTACTGGAAACAGAACTTGCATTAACTGTGGTGTAGTTCATCACCCTTATATTACACATGGCTGGATTGATTATAATCCACGTAATGTTGTCTTACGTAAATCAGTTTACAGTAGAACTGCTTATGTAAAAAGTAAAATAGAGCAACTTAGATTGTCTCCTAACGAAACACGAGCATTCATGGACGTTTGGGTAATTGTGGAAAGTAGATTAAAAATTATATCTAGCAAAAGGTTTCCTAAGTTAGAATTTTTTATTAGCAAAATCTTAGAAAATTTAGACATTCCCAAACAACCTTCATACAAAATTAGTGATGCATTACGTAAAAAATATGAAATCATGTGGAAACAAATCGTTTAGCATGTAATTTTTCATAGCTTTCAGAAATTGGTGGACATATATCAGCAGCTTGGTCATCAACCATAGCAAGTTCTCTTTCGAAAAACTCGTCAATATCACCAGATCTTAAAAACAATTTTAACTTGTTGAGTAATTTCTGATACGATTGATAAGCATATCTACAAAACTCAGTTTTTTTGGAAAAATTTTTCTGCGTCGTTATTGTCCGTAAAAGAACACCTGTACCACTAACAGATGCCAAGAAAATCGGATTTAATGTAACAGAACCAACCACGGCCCCAGTTGTAGTAAAAACAACACATGACAGCTTTAGAGCTAAGTCCATTCTTTTAAATTTTTTAAACATTTTCTTATAACACCAATACTGTTTGTGATAAGTGTTATAAAGATTTGTCAATTCATTCACTTGTTCTTGAGTCAATTTTCTACTAATGTGGTTAAAGTCCATTGTTTATTTATGATATACAATTACGCTTCTGGTTGATCACCCACTTCAAGCTGTTTAACTTTAATTACGACGTTGCTCATATTCATTGATACCGAAGAATTTGAAGAAACATAGTTGTATTGTATGCGAAACACATCTCGAGAAGGATTAGGAAAAACAATGCAGTTTAAATTAAAGCAATCGAATGGGGGTGTTACTGTTGTTTTACATATTTTATCTGTTTCTTCTTGACTAACACGGATTATATTTATGTATAATTTGTCTTCGTCATCATAACTGGTAACTTTCACAAGTCCGCTTACGCTTATTTCGATGTAACTGCTGGTTACCTCAGCTCTCAAATGAATACTATTGGATTGCAAAGACAGAAAATCGTTCCCAGCGACAAGAGGTGCACTCACGAAATGCAAATTGTGATCTGTATTAGTACGAATTGAATGAATAGCACTTGATGGAATTGACCTCGAACCAGGTGTCGAAGAAGGAGTAATACTAGCACCCAAAAATATTTGAAATTTTGGACGATATATATTTCGTTTAAAATAACGTTTATTTATTGCACTGGTAGGTTCGGAAGGTCTACCTACGTTGAAAATGGTATGATTTTTCATATCTAAGTTTCGTGAAATGGTTACATTATCGTCTTCGGTTTGAATGTGTTGCGTTATTTGGTCAACATAATTTTTGTTTGCTGCTTCACCTGGTGCTGTGGGATCTCGTAAATTTATGATAGTGTGTAATCCTTGTAAGTTAATATTATCTCTCACATTTGTAACTAAATTTTCAACAAATTGTTTAGTTGCCGCATCAGAAGGTAGAATGGGATCAACAAGTCCTCTTAGAATCAATGATTCACCTAATTCAATTGATGCGTTGTTAGGTGGAATATTTTCTATACGAAAGACCCTGTTTGGTAAATGACCAAGTACTTCTACACCATATATTTGAGACCTCTGAATTTGAATTTGAGTGGGCGATACAACATTTTGACCATCGTTGTTTATACCTAAAGTAGCCAACCTCGAACCAAACTCAGAGCTTTCAGCAAAGTGGACAATGTTGCTAATTGCATTATCCAAGAATCCTTTATTTACACTATCTGATTCTGTTACAGGATTGGCTAAGTTTGTAATTTTGTGGTTGTTTAAGTTTAAATCACCATACATTATATCTCCTGACTTGGAAACTTTGTGTTCAATACCTACAACCTTAACAGTACTTGAAGATTGACTTCCACTTGTTCCAAATTTTGAAATATTCATTTTGTCCTTCTTTATTATAAATGAATATAATAAACTTTGATAAATATTTAAGTGGGGATAACAAGCAAATCAAACATCATTATCTTCTACCAGATTGTCATTA
The DNA here is from genome assembly GCA_963965965.1 of Trididemnum nubilum. Classification (NCBI taxonomy): domain Eukaryota; kingdom Metazoa; phylum Chordata; class Ascidiacea; order Aplousobranchia; family Didemnidae; genus Trididemnum; species Trididemnum nubilum. The sequence goes on along the minus strand of OZ014478.1, from coordinate 36,546,599 downwards.
CATGATAGTAGGATCGACAGGGTCAGGAAAAACAAATTTGCTTTTAAACATGGTTCTCAAGTGGATGAATTACGACCTTTGTTGTGTTTATACTTTTAATCCTGAGCAAGATAAGTATCGATTTTTAAAAGAGCAAGGTATTGAAGTGCTAAGCCCTGAAGACTTGCCTCCAGTAGAAGAGCTTGACCCTCAGCAGAAAGTAATAGTTTTTGACGACATTAAGCTAGACAACATGAAAAAACTGATGGAATACTTTTCTTTATCTAGAAACAGAAATTGCAACTGTATTTACCTCACTCAGTCATACTTCAACACTCCGAAGTACATAAGAAGAAACACTAACTGTTTTGTTTTTTTCGGGAACTTAGACAACAAAGATATCAGACACATTACTGACGATCATGCTAAAGGTATAACAAAAGAAGAAATGGAGTCGATTTACCGTGAAGCAACCAAAGATCCTTACAATTTTATGGTGCTGGACAAAACAGCCAAACACCTACCCCTTCGTTACAGAAAATGCTTTGACCATTTTTGGGCTTAAGCTTTATATGCTATATAGTAAACATGCCATTTGTAAATGAAGAAGAGTTGAAAAACAGAAATAAACTTGTAAAGGATTATATTAATAACCGAAAGCTTTTGAAACAAAAACTGCAAAAAGAAATTGTAGACCAACAACAACTGCAAAAGTCTGCCTCTGAAATATTTCGTCCCATTACTAAAACGTTTGAAGAAACTCAGAAAAAAACTGATGAAAGGCAAGACCAACTAATTCAACACATACAGCAACAGCTTGCCATTGAAGATAAACCTCGATCAATTTATACTGTGCACTTTCAGAGTGCTTTCGATAACGAAGAAAAAGAATTGCTTACACAAAACAATTTTGAGACTGATATTGTTGAGCTTGTAAAACGTGGGCCAGATTACATAAACGCATTAAAAGACAGAACTAGATTAATCAATCAAAGATTAGGTGGTTTACGAAGAAGACGCGATGTTGATACAGAAGTGATTGATGAGCAAATAAAAACTTTTAAAAAGTACAGAGAAAAATTAAATAAATTATTAGGAGGAATGGAACTTACCTTTGGAAAAGGGTTTAAAGATCCCAACAAACTTTGTGAAAGACTTAATTTACTAGTAGCAGCCAAACAAGCCGGCAATAATAACAAACGTTTGGATCAAGAAATTGCAAACATTTTGAAAAAACTAAAATTGAACAAATGCATTTCACACTGCGACCACCAAAAATTATTTGACAATATATTAAAATGACATCAATACCACTTTTCTTTGACTCTAGGAAAGGACAAGGAAAATCAGAAGATTTTATAACTAGCTTTGATCCACCGTTGCAACTAGACATTAAAAAAAGTTACGAGATGTCCTTAATCAATGCTCAAATATGGTACTCTTGACATAACATAACGAGCAGCAATAATAAATTTTTTTATTCACCAGATGGAGTAGCTGCACGATTATTATCAATTCCTCCAGGTAGCTATAATATTGAAGATCTCAATAATGAAATCAAATACTTGATGGAACAGAGACGTGATGACAAAAATAATATAACTATAACACCAAATTTTAATACATTAAAATCAAGAATTGAACTTAAAAATGATTACATAGTTGATTTTCGAATTCCAGATTCAATAGGTGACGTTTTAGGATTTGATTCGGCATTTTTGGGTGTAAATGGAATTCATAATAGTCAAAATCCTGTAAATATTACAAATATCAACAGCCTTCAGATTCATTGCAGCTTAATTGATGGAAGTTACATAAACGGAGCGTCTAGTGACTTACTTTATACTCTTAGTCCAAACGTACCACCGGGATATTTGATTCAAGTTGAACCTAAGCAAAACATATACGTTCCAATCAAAAATTTAAGTCAAATTGATAGTATCCGATTCTCTATAAAAGATCAAGATAACAATTTTGTAAATATGAATAATGAACGAGTGACTTACTACGTTCATCTGAGAGAGATTATGTAGTTTAACTATAAATGTTATCACAAAGAGAAACTAGATTTCATAAAAAGAAAATCATAGGTGGAAGTTTGCTTAAAAATGTTTACGACAAGGTAAGGAACGTAATCAGCACTGGTTCTAAGATACTTAACAGAATTCCTACTGGAGTGAAGACTGAGATTAAAAAACTAGCTGCACCTTTACTGAAAAAAGCCTTAGAACCCACAAAAAAGACATTAGAACCAGTCTTAGAAAATATACCAATAAACAAGCGTATTATCAATGACAGAGAATTAGAAAATCTCAACGACAGATCGAGAGCTATCCTAAGTAATTTAATTGCTGGATCAGGATTTAAAAATTATATGTCTTAATTATAAAATGACAGAACTAACGAACCCATATTTGCAAATTAAAGAAACAAACTTAGTGGACAATTCAATTACTGAGTTTGAATATGTCGAATACCTTCCGAGAGACTCCAATAACATGAACAAAGATGGTCAGCACATTATTGAAACTAAAGATGAAGATGTTTTTCTTCTACCGCATAAAGCATACCTAGAAATCAGAGGAAAACTTCAAACTAATGCGAATGCTAATTACAATAACAATGACGTAATTTCATTGGTAAATAACGGTTGGTCTTTATTTCAAACTGCGCAATATCAATTAAATAACCAAACTATAGAAAACATAAACCTTTATCTACCTCAAGCATCAACAATACTCAATTTAGTTAGCTTTAGTGATGATTATTCAAGATCAACCGCCTCAAACATGCTGTGGTTTAAAGACACTGGAACTGGTTCCCCATCTCTTAAACAAAATTTTGGTGGTGTAGCTGATGATGCGAATGCAAATGCTGTACGTGATGGTATTAGAGCAATTGTAGAAATATACAACAACAATCTACAAGCAAATATTGGTTTCACCGCAAGACAGAAAATTACTACGGGAAATAAGCAAATTACTTTAATGCTTCCTCTTTCCCAAATATTTGGATTTTGTCGTGATATCGATAAGGTTTTTAGGGGTGTTAAACACAGTATAATCGTGGATAGAGAAACATCTAATAACTATATTTTACGTGCTAATGGTGTAGCTGCTGGTAAGTTCAACATAAGTCATATCTCTTTGTGGATGCCTAAAGTGAAACCAAGTTTAAGAGTTGAATCGGAAATAGATGCTATGTTAGTAAAAGGACATATAAAACAGCTCTACTTTGAACAAATGAGAGTGTATCGAACAATGTTTCAGTCAACAGAAACAAGCATGACTTGGAGAATAACAACCCAGCCGGGAACAGAACTTCCTAGGCATGTGTTTGTTGCGTTTTAATCGAGTGAACGAGATAACAACCAGCAGCTAAATAATATGATTTTTGACAATGCAAACTTAAGACGTATTAGTTGCAGAATAAACAGCATTCAATATCCTGAACGAGAATTTGAATGTAATTTTACTCCACAAAATAGAAATTATTCGCGTTTATACATGAGTTTTCTAGAGGCTGTAAACAAATACCAAGATGCCGACACGGGCTGTCAATTATCAGCTGAAGACTGGGCTAGTTTGTATCCAATTCATCATTTTGATGTTAGTAAACACAATGAACGACTTAAAAACAGCTCGGCAGATATTGAAATAAGGTTTAGTCTTGGTGGTAACTTTAGAAATATTGCAAATAACGCTGACCAAGCTTTCTATGTTTATGCAGTCGTACTTTCTGATAGATACCTTCAGTTAGAAGGACTTTCAGGTCGAATGAATATAATTATCTGAGTATAAATAAAAATGTATGTTAAAATCGGATTAAATTTATCACAATTTCAAAAAGAAAAAATAAAACAAGCTTTTCAAAACAAAACTGGGCTTACACTCACATTTAATAACCACCAGTTACAAGGATCAGACTTTCTTGGTTTAACAAAGACGCAAGTTAACAAAATAAATGATGCTAAAGCAAAAGGTTCAGGTGTTACTTTGAAGCTATCAAAACTACAAATTTCAAAACAGGGTGGTTTTATTGGAACTCTTTTAGCAGGTTTAGCAGGTAGCTTGCTGCCCAGTTTGTTAGGAGGAAAAGGACTTGTGTTACCTGGATCAAAGGGTAAAGGGCTTATGCTGCCTGGAACAAAAAGACAAGGTAGGTCTTATCGCTTCGACGAACCTCAGATTCTCGGAAAAGGTTTAATACTAGGAAAAAATTCTCCTTTCAAAAATGTTCCGATCTTGGGTTTGATTTTATAAAGTCTAATATAAAATGTACCACGATTACTCATTGAACTTGACACAAAATCAAAAAAAAAAATTGCAAATGCATATAAAAGCAAAACTAGTGTAAGTGTTAGACTAACAAATGCAAGTTTACAGACTAAAGGCAACGTTAGTTTGCAACTGACGAGTCGACAGATAAATAGAATTAACAAATCAAAAGCGTCTGGACACGGTATACAAATAAACTTTAGTAAAACGCAATTGCAAAAACAAGGTGGTTTCTTAAGCAGCTTACTTAATTTAGGAAAACTAGTGTTACCGTTTTTAGCTAAAAAGGTTTTGCCAACTTTGGGATTAGCAGCTGCTTCCGGGGCCATCCAAGGAGCAACTAATAAAGCAGTAAATAAATGAAACCATTAACAAACTTAGACATTGATAAAATCATGATTAAGTGTGACAATTATCGAGGAACATTTAGCAAAGATATGTTACCAAAAGCAATGAATAAAAATGAGGCAGCTGTCGTAAACTTGCAAGATTATTTTGCGGGTAGTGGAACTCATTGGGTTTGTGTTTACAACGAAGAAAAATCAGATAAAGTAGAATACTTCGACAGCTTTGGACTTGTACCCCCAAATGAAGTTGTTAAATATATGAAGACTACAAACAAAAACATTATTTACAATGATGCGCAAATTCAAAATATTAACTCAATTCTTTGTGGTTACTACTGTGTGTATTATATAACAGAGCGAAATAAGGGGAGAACAGCAAACGAACTATTGTTAGATTTTCATGAAAAACCTACACTTTTTAATGAAATGTTTATGAAGTTTTATGTATCATATATTAAAGATGGAAACTTATTGTGTTAGAGAAAGAAGAAAAACTAAGTGCATTCCAGGATCTGAAGAAATGGTAAAAGCAAAAGGAAATGGTCGTTTAATGTTACGCTGTATTTGCAAAAATTGTGGCATTCCTAAATATACTTTTATGAAAAGCGATAAACAAGGAGGATTGTTAGACGTTCACAAGTTAATAGGAAAATTACCAAAGCCAAAAGGTGGATTTACTCTTCCAAGTCATAAATATACAGGACCATATAATCCACTAGATAAGCAGCTTGATGAAAATGATCAGCCTTTTCCTGGACAAGAACCTTACAATCAGGTAGATGCTATTGCTATGAAACATGATATTTGTTACCGTGATAATGACAACAAAAAAGGTAAACTAAAATGTGATAAAGATATGCTAGACAGTTTATCGCAAACCAAAACCAAAGGTATTCGAGAATCTTTTGATAAAAAGTTAGTTCAAGCAGCAATTGGAACAAAATACAAACTAGAATTAGGTGCAAAAAACGAGAGACGGCGTCGTGGCAAAAACAACTAGCTGATGAGCTCCACAAACCAGTCAAAAAAAAGTTTCCACGGCGCCGAGTAATAAGCAAGTCAATCGATGAAATTTGGGCAGCAGATTTGGTAGAAATGCAACAATTTAGTAAATGGAATAAAGGTTACAAATATTTACTTATGGTAATTGATGTTTTTTCGAAATTTGGATGGATAGTCCCTTTGAAAAACAAAACTGGTGAAACTGTTGCTGCTGCTTTTAAAAACATTTTGAATGGAGGTAGAATACCAAAATTTATTTGGACTGATAAAGGAAAAGAATTTTACAATAAGAATACGAAAAAATTGTTAGATCTACATAAAATTACATTATATTCAACTGAAAATGAAGAAAAAAGTTCAGTTGTTGAGCGTTGGAATCGCACTATCAAAAACAAAATGTGGAAAAGATTTACACAACAAAGCTCAACTCATTACTTAAACATGCTTCCTGAAATATTAGACGAATATAATAACCAAAAACACAGATCTATCAAAATGAGTCCAATAGATGCCAGCAAAAAGAAAAATGAAGGGATAGTTTACTATAATTTATTTGGTCACATCAAACCTATAGCAACAAAACCAAAATTTGAAGTTGGTGACAAAGTAAGAATATCAAAGTACAAACGAAAACTGTTTGATAAAGGCTACACTCCAAACTGGACTGAAGAAATCTTTTTAATTTCAAAAGTTTTAAATACAAACCCGCATACATATGAAATTACAGATCTTCAGGGTGAATTAATTACTGGATCTTTTTATGAACAAGAACTACTTAAAACAAATCAAAATAAGTTCAGAATCGAAAAAGTAATTCGAAAAGATAACAAAAAGAAAATGACGTTAGTCAAGTGGTCTGGTTACAAGACTAATAGTTGGGTTCCACTTAAAGATTTAGAAAAATTATAAAAACTTTCCTTAGCATCAATAATCATGGCTCCGGCAAACATTGTTACCGCTGATTAATCACAAAAAAAGTCATTAAGCTTCTCAACCGCGCTATCTTGTGACTGTTGGTAAGTCGACACTATCTCCACTTACGTTGCGTGCTTTTGTCTGAAGCAAAAACAGCTGATTTCATCGCGTGATAGTTGCTGAGCGCGAGAAAAAGTTTAGACGAGAATTCTCGTCGCGATTTGATTTCGAATGAAAGTTCAGATAAAGAAATAAATTTTTTCGCGCGATTTGATTTTGAATGAAAGTTCAGACAAGAAATAAATTTTAGCGTGACAGCTTTGTATGTGCGCTCGAGCATTATGTGCGTATGTGCCAAACGCATTTGCTCAACCAAACGCACAGTTTTCATTGCGTTTACCTGAGTTTCAAAACCTCTATAATCAGAAGTGTCTCAGAAACCTCATATTGCATACATTGGTGATCAAGTCTCAGAACCGCCGTTCAAAAAATAAGCATAACCAAAGTCCCAGAACCTGAAAGTATCCCCAAACCAAAAGTGTCTCAGAACCCTCATATTACATTTGGTCACGTGATAACAAAAAAAATCCCCAACATTTATCACGTGACCTAAAAGTGTCCCAGAACCCTCATATTATATACTACTCGAATCAAAAAACTTTTTTTGCAACGAGTACAGTATGAGATTTAAAGACAGGGTGGAGGGTACTGTAATGGTCTATAGCAAGGGTATATACAATATCACAAAATAGTAAATCATTTCACTACCAATATCGAATATAACAAACGAACTTCCTAAACTGTTTAATTCTCGGAATAGAGCAGCTCGAAACTAATTTGAGTTCACTGTCTCAAAGTTTGGTACTACTATAATATACCGTAGAAAGACTTTAATTGACCTAAAAATTGCAAATAAATATCAAAACCTTTAAAAAACCTTTTCACTTTTGCATGGTTTAACATCAGAACCACTGTAGAATATTAGAACTGGAATAGTGCATTCAGTGTCTACTTCAGAGAGCAATGACTCATCATTAGGGCAAGTTTTTGTTGCTCTAAAAAATTGAAAAAATTACATTTATTTTTAACGAAAGTTACAAAAAGTTGCATTTATTCACTAACATTAAAAACGACAGTGATTTACTCAAGCGATTAGTTTACATATGTACTGTATAACATAGGCGTAGCCAGGATTTTTGATTGGGGGGGGCCGAAATCCTCAAAAATTCGGCTGTCTTCACCGAAATCAAGAGTGATTTTTCAGCCGAAATCGGAAATTCGAACGATTTTTCCGCCCAAAATCAGGTGATCTCCGAAAAAAAAAAAAAAAGGTCTTCACCGAAATCAAGAGTGATTTTTCAGCCGAAATCGGAAATTCGAACGATTTTTCCGCCCAAAATCAGGTGATCTCCGAAAAAAAAAAGGTCTTCACCGAAATCAAGAGTGATTTTTCAGCTGAAATCGGAAATTCGAACGATTTTTCCGCCCAAAATCAGGGGATCTCCAAAAAAAAAAAGAAAAGGTCTTCACCGAAATTGAGAGAGGTTTTTCGGCCGAAACCGTTAGCTTTACTGTTACTTTACTGTTTAATTACTGTTATGTGCGCAATTACTGAAAAAAAACTGCTACTAAACATCGTCAGACTATGTTGTCATAACTTTTTGTCGTTAGTGGAGTTTTGATTGGGGGGGGCCCGTGCCCCCTGGGCCCCCCCTGGTTACGCCTATGCTGTATAATACCAACTATTTGCAAACATTTCTTGGGAGAAATGGCGATCTTTTGCCAACAGTTTGCGAAGCATGCTAAAACTTCGCTCCACAGTGCACGAAGTTGCAAGCCAACTGTTGCGTCATAAATAACATTGAGACGTAGATAATTTGTCGCATACCTCTTTGTTATGCAAATCAAAGACAATAGAACTGTACTGAAATAGTTTTATATGCATATTTTGTAAATCACACTAACATTTTGCGCCATTGTTAATGGAAATTGCAGTAAAAAGTTGCATGTAAAAAAGAAAAAAAGTTGCAAAATAAAATTCCTAAAAACAGCTTAGAACATTGCACTACATAACTTCTTAGTATTTAGAAAGCTGTCGGAAGCTGTAAAAAAAGTTGTAAAAACTTGCCCTACTCATCATCCATCAGGTGATCAGCTTTAACCAGCTTTCCTTCGGAAATTAAAAGGTGCAGTATATAAAGTTCGTATTGTCGAAGGCACATGATGCGCAATTTCTTGACTGCCTCGCTATAGCGTGAAACTTGTTATTAAGCTATTATATTAAACGAGATTTATCTAAAAGTAGATCTCAAAGTTATTTGGTGTTTTATGGGTAGTATTTTTTGGTCAATAATATTCATTAATTCAATACTTTCTGCATTTACTATTTTTTCAACGAAATGTAAACTTATTGAAAGATCCTTCTTGCGTTTGAAGTGTTTTTGTTGCGACCGGCAATCTTCAAGTACCAATTTAATGGTGCTTTTATCCATTGAGTATTGGTGCATCTTCTGCGCTTGGTAAGTTGTATAAAAGAAATGGTGAAAAAATATGTGGTTAAGTGTCTGTTGTTCTACTTGAATTGCCAAGCTGAAGTTGTGAACGCAGCTACGAAGACAATTCAGCCGTACCAAGGTTGTCCGGCTGAGTCCATGTACCGCTAATAATGGTTCAGCATCGAAAATGAAAGAGTGGAATAGTGAAACGTTTTTAGTCCAAATTTTTTGCCCTGTGTTGCAAATCCATATTTAAGTTTTTGGTGTTGTGAGCCATTGGAGTTTGTGCCTCGACGACAAATTCATATGTCTGGTGACATAGTTTTAAAGCAAATAATTCTAACCCTAAAGTACGTCGGACCAAAAAGAAAAGTGACCAAAAAGAAAGCGGCAGATCTGCAACAAAACTCAGTATCAGCAGGAAATTACCGGTTAGGATTGAGAAGTATTCCATTAGATGGTGGCTTCAGATGGTTGCTCTGCCCTTTCGGAAATGCTTTACATTAATAGATCAGACGAGAGAGAGAGAGACAATCAACCAATATGAATTGCAGTCTCTTAAGAATTATTTAAGAAGAACAAAATAATTTTCACTCGACGTCGTAATGCAAATTATTGCAAATTACATCATTATACTTATTTGGTTAGTATCAGTGGCGCAGTGTGACAATTCAAATAAAGCATGTAATAATGATTAATGACGTCATCAGTTTTGATTACGTCATTGGTTATCAGGCAATAAAATAAAAAACAACTTACGCAGCTAAATGCTCTAATATTGCAACTATAGGCCTCCCCTCACCAGTACGCGTTATTGTGTACAAATGCAAGTCTATCTTGTGTTATTGCAAACAGTGACAGGACGGTCTAGTAGTTTATATATGTGCCAATAGCCCAACGCTATACTAGGCTAACAGTAAAGTAGGTCTAATAACATTAAGGTAAAAACATTTATTGCAGAACAAAGCTGAGCTAACTTGCTGAATAGCAAATACATAGCCTACTTTAAAAGTTTCTTTTCCTAATGTCATTGCAACAAATCGTAAACTGACAACAGCCAGCGATGTTATGCAATATTAAGCAGGTTGATAGGCTCAAGGCTAGTCCAATGAAAGCATGGTTAAGCCTTGCCTTGTTTAGTTTATTTAACAGCCAAAAACAAAAACGAAACAACCACTTAATCTACTTACGGGTAATTTATTGAACCACTTAATCAACTTACCGGTAATTTATTGATAGCCTTAAGAACGTTTTTGCAAATTCGTACTGCAAACTCTAAAACTAGTTGGAAAACTTAAAACCTGGGTTGGTTATGCCCATCAGCTGTGGTAAGCATATAACCTAGAAGAAGGACAACTCGGATATAAAACCTCTCCGCAGTTAGATTAAACTGCAAAACAAATCACGATGAGCAGAAATAATGAAAATTACGTGAACGACGTTAATGGGGCCACCTTCACAAGTGGAACCTCGTCCGGCAGGGGAGCGCCTAGGGACTCCCAGGTCGTCATTCAGCGAAACCCCTATGGCGTTCGAGTCTTAGGCAGAGGGGCTCGTTCGAAAAATAAGCGACAATCTCCACCAGCCGGCCCTAGTGGCAGCTCCACCAATGTGCCCGCTACACGTTTGGAGAGGCGAATGGAGGCAGCGCAGAGTATTCGTACCCGAGATAATGTCGCACACTCACGGGTCAACCATCACCAACTGCTGTTGGGCAATTGGAATATCCTCACCCCCACAGGAAAAGAGCTAGAATTAGTTGAGGAAGCAAAGCGTTATCATCTCGATATTATCGGAGTTTCTTCAACCAAACTACGTGGCTCTGGAACTGTGGATCTGGATGGCGGATGGAAACTCTTTTTTTCTGGTGCTGATCCTAGTATGTCTGCACAAGCGGGTGTGGGGATTCTCACAAGCCCCCGTTTGTCAGACAGTGTGTCAGATTGGATTCCTTTGGGATCACGGGTCTGTATGTTGAAGCTCAAGGTATTGGATCGGTCATTGTGCCTATTGCAGGTATATGCCCCCAATGCCACGAGTAAATATCAGACGTTTGTAGATGAGGTAAATGATGCTCTTCTACGAGTATCAGCTACTGAATCCACAGTCCTTATGGGGGATTTTAACGCACATGTTGGAACAGACACAGATACGTGGAAGGGTGTGATCGGAAAACATGGAGTCACTGGACTAAAGGAGAACGGAAGGTATTTATTGCAGCTCTGTTGTAACAACGGACTCCGCATCATGAATACCTTTTTTCAGCACAGAGAGGTTAACAAGTATATATGGTATCGACCTAGTATGGATAAAAAATCTTTGATAGATTTTTGCATAGTTTCGTCAGATTTGTTTTCTGATGTGCTGGACGTTCGAGTGAAGCGAGGTGCTGAATTGTCAACTGATCACCATCTGGTAGTATGTTCCTTACGACTTTCAAAACCTTGGCCAAACAAGAGATCCAACTGGTCGTCTGTGACTTACCGGATCAAATGGGAGGCTTTGGAGGACAAAGAAGTTAGGAAACAGTTTGTATCCAGTATATCATCTAAGTTCAGACAACTCTCTGATGTATCCAAGGATATCGAGAAGGAATGGCTGCTGTTCAGATCAGCAATCATTTCATCAGCTGCTGAAAGTTGTGGGCGAAAACGGCTTAGAGTGGCGGGCGATAGTGAGAAAAGAACACCTTGGTGGAACCAAGAGGTTAAAGAAGCTATTCGAGCAAAGAAAGGTGCGTTCAAGGCCTGGCTACAGGACAGATCGTCATCTGATTTGCAATCCCGGTACACTGAGGCGCGAAAAGCGGCAACTTTGGCAGTAAAGCAATCCAAGGAAAAGTCATGGGAAGAGTTTGGTCGTCGGTTGGATTCCAACTATTTTTCGGCAAACAAAGTATTTTGGCAGACCATCCGCCGTTTACGTGGCAAAAGATCGAGTATCACGTCCTCCATCAAGGATTCTGACGGAAACATTCTAACGGATGAGAATGAAATCCTTTCACGATGGAGAGAATACTTTGAAGATCTTTTGAATCCTGTAAAGGCATCGACTCGTGACACACACGAAGTGACACATCTAGGGGAGAACGAAGTTTTCACTGCAGCAGAAGTGGCAACGGCAATTAAAGGGATAAAATCTGAAAAAGCTGCCGGTGAAGGTGAAATCAGACCCGAGATGTTGAAAGCGCTGACTGGAGAAGGAATTCTCTGGTTAACGCGAGTGTGTCAAGTAGCGTGGAAGCTTGGCAAAACTCCCCGAGATTGGCAAACAGGTGTGATTATTCCGATATTCAAGAAAGGAGATCGCAAGCATTGTACAAACTACAGAGGGATATCACTCCTTAGTTTGCCAGGAAAAGTATGTGCCAAATGCCTTGAGAAGAAATGCCGAGAAATAGTGGAATCAAAACTGGAAGATGGTGAGTGCGGTTTTCGTCCGAGTCGCAGCACCACGGACCAAATCTTCACTCTGAAGCAAATCTTCGAGAAATCTTGGGAGTATGGCAAAGATCTCTTTGCATGCTTTGTCGATCTTGAAAAAGCATATGACCGAGTTCCTCGGGATAAACTTTGGAAGGTTTTGCAGGAGTATGGCGTTGATGGTCAATTGTTACGCGCTATTAAGTCATTCTGCTGCAGACCGGAGGTTTGTGTTCGGGTAAATGGCAAGCAATAAAAGCCGTTCCATGTGGGCGTTGGACTCCGGCAAAAGTGCGGTTTGTCACCTCTCCTTTTCATTGTTTACATGAATGGGATCGACAAATCCAGCCAAGCTGATGAATGTGCCACGATTGGAAATTGCAAAATTAGTCGTCTGCTATTCGCTGATGATTTGGTTCTGCTTTCTTCCACAAAATCTGGCTTCCAGCGCGCATTAAATAGCTTTGCAGACGCATGCAACACCGCCGGAATGAAAATAAGCAGGGCCAAAACTGAGGTTCTTCATCTTTCAAGAAACCTTGATCTGTGCGTATTACAAGTGAATGGAGCAACACTGAAGCAGTTAGAGAAGTTCGAGTATCTTGGGATTGCATTTACGAGTGACGGAAGGCAAGACGAAGAACTCGATACCCGAATAGGCAACGCTAGTGCAGTAATGTGAGCTTTGCACTACTCGGTTGTCATGAAACAAGAATTGTCGAAAAAGGCAAAGCTCTCAATTTTCACAGCAGTTTTTGTCCCCATTCTCACTTATGGTCATGAATCTTGGTTAATGACTGAAAGAATGCGATCACAAGTGCAAGCGTCCGAAATGCGGTTTTTACAAAGAATCGAAGGAGTTACACTGTTTAACAAGGTGCGTAGCTCTGAGATTGGAAAATCTCTTAACATCGAGCCGTTACTTCTCCGAATTGAAAGATCTCAGCTTGGATGATTTGGCCATGTAAGCAGAATGCCTCATGAAAAACTTTCCAAACAAGCTTTACATGCCAAAGCAAATGGGAGAAGACCAGTCGGACGACCTAGAACTAGATGGACCGATTACATTGTGGATCTTGGATGGAATCGCTTGGGACTTCGCCCAAGCGAAATGATGGAGGTGATGGAAGACCGTGAGGTGTGGCGGCTTAATCTTGAGCCACTGCCCCAGCAACCCTCACGGAAAAGCGGGCAATGAAGAAAGAAGAACTCTAAAACTAGGCCTACTATAAGTACCAACTGGACCGACTACGGGTAACTCCTTGTTTGGTTGGATTTCATAGCTTGCTCTCACTCTTATAGGCTAACATTTAGCCTAAATAGTGCAAACTGTATCATATCAAAAACTCACTCTGACTTGCATTACCTAAAGCTAATACCTGCCGGTTACCATAGCTTCGTTTCACTGTTGAGTTATTCGTTTTAGTATCTCACTTAAATTACATAAAATAAATGGTAACATGCATGCATGTAATATTTAAAATTTTATGCATTGGTTGATAGTCTGTCGCCTGTTTGAAGCCTATTTACGATTACACATCTAAAATGAAATAGAGACTATATTTTACTAAAACAAGAAAATAGACTTATAAAAGAACTTTTACAGTGAACAAGGCGCCAATCAAAGTTTTCTAACCTGTTTGATAATATTCGTAATCTCGTCGAAACATAGCGATCTCTTGAACAGCTGAGAGTAATTTAAAAATGGCATAAGAGTTGTCATTTACTTTTTGTAATTTAAAGATATGCTAAAACCAAGCTTAAAGTGAAATTAATGAATTCAGAGAGACTATCTATTGCTACTTTGACTTGAAAGCTAATGTCTGTGACTGCGTGACTGTGGCAACTTAGCTTAATATTGTTTTAAATTTTTACATGTATTTTACTTGTTTAAATTATTAGTTTTTCGGCAAAATGACTAGGCATGCAATGCACGCCTTGCATCCCTGGAGAATACGCTACTGGTTAGTACGAAATTTGGTAAGAGTATGACATTTCAAAGGTATGAAGTTTCAAGAAAGTGGAAACTATATTAGTAGATGTAACAACATTCTGACGAGCAGAAATTTTCTAACGTAGAACGTCTTACCCAAAGATGCAAGTTGCAAATGAGCAAAATTTTTCTAACTTTTTTAATTCACTAATCAACGACACTTGTCACCACTATAGCTGGGTTGGGTTATCAAATAAATTAGCTGATTGTTGCATGCATTTGTGACCGTACCAGCGCTATATACCTTTAATGAAAAAATGCACCTTAATTTTTCAGATTAACTTTTTAGTTGGCAGCATGGTCGAATGGGTAAAGGCGCTGTTTTCAAGACGACCATGATCGCATGATCTGGTTTCAACCCTCACCCTTGTCGCGTTGTTGCGTCCTTGGATAAGACAATGATTATTTCAGCTTGTTGGCTTCGAACAAGCAGCAAATGCAATGGACGAGAATTCGAAGAAATCCACAGAAACATTGGATCAATGAAACCCTTAAGCAGGTGGGGATTCCAAACAGAAGTATCGTTGTCAATGCAATGAAAAGTGCGCGGATTACCCAATAGTTGGAGTCTGACGCTGTCTGGTTACAGGAGGATAAATATGCAACACAACAACAACAACCCTAATAACGAGTAACAGATTACAAAAGCCTACCGTACCTGGATTATTCTGAACGGACACCAACTGGATAATTACCGCTGTCGAACGAATTGAGGTAAAAACAGTTGTAGTAACGTCATTTATTTCGCCAATTACAAGAGGGAAAGTTCTAACATCATCATCGCTGAGATAGATCTCATAGATTTCGTCATGATTCACCCTGATTCTGTACTTATTTTTTGCTGAAACAACTGAAACAAAAGTTGATACCGATAATTAGAATTTGATTTTTCTTGATTAAAAATACTCAATTTTGCTTATGTTTTTTATGTTTACTATTACGGTAGTACATTATTTTAGTTTAACGTTGCTTGTTTTTCTGTTTCAATACTCATCAGCTATTCTAGCTCAAAACACTAATTCTAATTATCAAGCTACATACGTAAAACTAGCATTTGCATTTCAGTGAATTTTTGAATTTCGGAACAGTTTTTTTCAGCCATTCTAACTGGTGAGCATTAGATATAAGTAACATTAATATGAAGCAAAATTTGAGTCCTGAGCAGTCTTCTAAAGACAAATTTTATTAGTATACTGTAATGCTTATTTTAAGAAAAAAATATAAGAAAAAAAGTGACTGTTCCTTTGTTTTGCTGAACATCAAGCAGTGCTGTTTATAGTAAATTTTATTATTTTAGGGCTTAAAGCGATCGGGAATTCAACCTGGGTCTTCTGTTTCAGCAACAGATCCTTAATCTACTTTTAAGTTTACTGTAGTTTCAATTAGATATTTTATTCCAAATCAGTTTAGTTTGAGGTCATCAAAGTTATGAACATTAAGATGTCAGCTTCTCCTTGTGACTCTTTGGTTTAATCTTAGATATCACATCATAGATAATAAACCCGTATTTATCGCAATTTTAGATCATTGCTGTGAAAAATGCTCTGTTTACTTAAACATTGTCATAATTTAATTGTGTGTTCATATCATTACATACCAAGTGGTTGGTGCATGCAGGCAATGTGATATTGCTAAGAACTTTTTCATTAAAGTTGAGGGATGTCTTTACGTCACTTATAATTTATGATATGATATCTAAGATTGGTGCACTAGTTACAGCGAAAAGCTCATACCTTCACGCTGCTCATAATACTTTATTTAGCTTAAGACAAAACAATAAGTTGAAAAGTTTAAGCGTATTTGTTTCCGAGAATTGTTATAAAACAACAAGCTCTGACTGATGTTGCAGCCGTACAAATATGCCTACAGATATGTCAGTAATTCCTGCCACACTCAACTTAAAACTTGCTCTTAGAGCGGGAGACACATACTCATCGTATACAAGATTGTATTCAACTCGTACTCTTACGGATGAAGCAGCAATTGTAACTAAAAAAGCATTCATTGAACTTAAAGAAATAAATACACTTGGTTAGAAATATTATTAAGCTGTAAATTGTGACACAAAACTATACCATTACCAGTAAATTACCAAAAAATGGCACGACATAACATTTTCAACAAAGCAAATATAAATTTACTAAACTTCGGAAATTGCACCAACTTGTAAAAAAAGAAAAGGTTATTTGAAGTTGATAAACGGAAATATGAATTTTTGAATATTACAAAGGCAAACATGCCCTCCTTAACGCGATATCGCAAAAAATCTTTTTATGCAAAGCAAAGTGGTTGATTTCAAGGTGTTAAAGTATCCTGCTCGGTTTATGTGTCAGTCAATGAGTGAATTCCAGTAATATTAATATGTACTTGGCTCCTGCTGCGTTGAAGTGACTTGCACGAATGAAGCTTCGTTGCAGAACGTCACAAACCACGATGGTGAAATGTCATTGATTTGCTACAGCGATAATAATCGATACCGACTTTTTACTTCTTTGGAAACATACACGTTATAGATTCGTGCATGTCCGACTCGTATTTGTATGTTTACACCAATCAGTGGCTCTGAAAGGGCATAATACTGTAGACTTAAAGGACATTTTACAAATTAAACAATTTCATACACCAAAGCCAAAGATTTGAGTTAAAGATTCGCCTGTGATTTTTTTTGGTAACTCATATACATTTTTATTTCAGAAAAAGTTGTGCAACATAGCTCTGTTTTTATAGCAACGAAATAAGGAATTATTTTGACTACAAAATACACTATCTGTTGTACATACTGTCATGTACATGTGTAGGAAAAGCAATACTGTTTTAGACCACGTTGCAGGTCATTGACAGTTTTTGGGACAAAAGAGTAGCCTATAGCCTATTCTTTTAGAACCTAAATTAACGAAGCTCACCAACGTCAGTGCTGAACAGATAACTCAAGTAATAATAAAAGCTTCTAATTAAAATCTGCAACTTATATCGTGTCCTGAAATGCAAAATCAATCTTGAAGGATTTAGATATCTTCTCGCTTCAATTGTGGAGAGTTTAAATTTGTCGAGAGATTCCAGATTCAGTTTACTGATTATAAACTACTGCACATCATCAACATATACTAAAAAAGCTGAAAGACAAAAGTTTTTGTGATTACATTGTCTAGCGCAATAATTAGCAAATAAAAGTGTTAATGTTGTTTATTTTCTGTTACAGTAAGACAGCAATTAAACTTTAGGAGGTTGCTAGACTGATGTAGGGTGTTGCTTGACTTGATGACCGCGAGGTCCTTTTGCAACTTCCCTGTTGCAATTCTAATCAATCTTTATGACTGCCATTATATTATTACTGAGCGACTAAATAAAATTTGTCATGTCTTGTACTTCATAATTATCTTGATAATTGCAGATTTTGTGTTTTTTTTTAAACAGCGAATGCAATCTAACTTCATGTGCAGATGTTCAATAATAACATAATATTCGGCCAAAAATCTGTTTTCTATACTGTACAGGACATTTCAAAATAGCATCATCTACAAAAAATAAAGCTTTATTACCAGTTACTACAATTGCTAGCAGTTGCAAAGTAACAGCTCTGTCACGGACTGTTACAAAGATGTCGCTGGTGATGTCATTGGTCGTTGTGTTGGAAAACTGGTACTCGGTTATAACTTCGTCAGACAAATAGACCGTAAAAACGCAACGCAGATTAACTCAAATTTGTACTGGATTGCCGAAAGGAACAACTACAACAATAATAAATTGTGAAAAAATTAAAAGACAAAATACGTCAAAGTTCGCAAATTTTAGACCTAGTTTACATTTTGCGTAAAAATGGCAAAATTGTAAGCGTACTAGTATATCTTTATATGCAATTTAAACAGAAATTCGGTACGCCCGACCTGCCGGCTCACCAGCATACAAGCTGCCAGTTGGTTAAAATTAACTAAGGATGCGCTCGTAAGCTAACGATAGTACGTTCAGTAAGCAGATCAAGCCGTATAAACTGAATAGAAAACAGAACCGCCCGAAGAATGAGCAATATAACGGGCGAAAAAATGCTTCGAGCTAGTGCATTGGAAGAAAGTGGTAGTCAGGATCCCAAATCGTGGGTATAGTTATAAATGAGGTAAATTTCATAAATTTCAATTAATATACTGAAATTTTTAGAATTTATTTCACCATTATTTTAAAATTGCAAAATTTTTCATTAAAAAACAATTATTCTAAGCTTGTATCCACTAACTACTAACTATACCTGCACAATTGAAATTAAAAAAAATTTGGATAAATCTACTAAGTGATCAAGATGGATACCAATGCTGAAACCCAAACAATAACTATTGGACAAAAAAAAAAACTACTTTAAGAGTCATATGCTCCAACGTAGATTAAGTTAATCCGCGGATTGTAAATTTTCTAACTTCTAAACTGTTGGACTTGTTAGATCAAAGTGAACTGAATTCGCAAGCACACAGCATTAATCCTTGAATTACATACTAATTATAACAATTTTACACGGCGATATGTCAAAAATTTCCAGGTAAAATTTGTAAGTTAATCCACGTTGGTGAGCGCGACCCTACGTTTCGCAACTTTAATTTAGAGCGACCAGACTATAAAACAAAGTATACAACAGTGTAAATTGTCCATTACAGTATAAACTACAAGTACACGTAGTCCAAATTATGTTAGGGGGGTTTTGATTGAAAAAATAAAAATAAAAAATCAAACTGGTTGATGGTTAAATTAACCCAAAATAATTTGTGGAAGTTTATTTTTTCTAAAAAATTTTCCAAGAAAAAAATGACTGCTTTTTCCCAAACATTGTTGCTCGTGAAATAATCGGGAAGGTGCAATCCTGGTTTACAGCAAATTTTATTTGATCAAGGTGCATGAGAGATGATCATGATCAATTCCTTTACGTCACAGGTATAGTTTCTGAACTTTACTTTGGTTAATTTTATGTTTTGAATAACCTATCAGTTCGTACAGTGGATTGCAAGAACGTTTGGTTTTAATATGGTAGAATTCAGTTCGATTTTCGGCCGCTTCAAACCAAAAACTGCAAAAATTGTTTTTCACAGCTTCCCTGCTTGACATTCAGCCATAAAAAAGACAACTTTAAGCCTCTACCGTGGATGATAGACAGGTGGCAGCTTGAATCGAAGAACGCAAAAGTCCATTTGCTGTCTCCTGGTTACATGAACCATGTTAAAAAGGAAACCCCATCTAGATACATTTTGATTACTCGATTATATACGAACATAAAAAGAGAATTAATTTGGCAAATTTAAGGTCGATCAAGTAATAGATTCAAACCGGACAATAATTTTCAGCTGCATGTATGAGGTAGCTAGTTCGCCAAATTTCAAAACCCTTCAGTTTAGGTTAGCAGAGCCAAAATGACAATTATCACAGTGGAAAAAACTTTATAAAGACAGAGCTTTACCAAAATTGAATAATTAATAAATAAATCTTTACAAATTCAGTTTTGTCAAATAACGAATTTTAGCCATCGCTAAACCAATTGCTGTATATCCCAACCAACTGAAGTCTTGCACCAAATGAGCTTTATTTTATTTACGTTAAAGGTTAACTTATTATATTTCCATTAACCTTATTATTATATTTGTCACCGTCCACAACCCTTGAAGTAACAACATGCGAAAGGAAAGTTAATTTTCAATGTCTTATCGTTTTATATTCTAACCAGCTGAAATGACGAACTGTGTTCTCGAGAAAGTCTATGAAAGAGTTGAGTGGATACGTCGTTAGTTCCGTTGGTGACGAAAAGATAAGTTTCAATGACTTCATTTGGCAGATAAGCATGGTACACATCAGTAAAATTTACTCGAATGATAGTGAAATTTCCATCAGGTGTACTTACTTCACGAGAACTTTCTAAAAGACAAATCGTTAAAACAGTAAGGTTTGTAAATCTACGAATTTTGCAAAGCAATGGCACGTTAATTATTTATTGCATCACAAAAGTACTCATAAACTGTAGGCTTGTTGGTACACAAACCAAAAATTTCAATATTTTTTAGTTTGCGTAAAAACCAAAATTTACAGTAACCTTGAACAATGAACAATCATGCTCAAAGTCAGTATCGATAAAAAGTAAAATGTTATACTCGTCATGCCTAGGTCAATATGAATAAGTTTAAACAACATTAATTTTGTTGCAACTCACTAGTTCTGCATTGCAGCTATTCTCATTAGTTCTGCTCCACAGCCCTGGTTATGACACTATGGTACTATAGTATTTTTTGGGTTGTAGCTGATCTTCTATAATCCAAACCAACCCGTCACAGAGCTTGCTGTGAAACAATTCATGAGAATGCTAGGAACTGAAATTGTGTAGTTTCAACGAATATTTTTCAAATCACGCTTTTACATTTGCGCTATAATTGATAAAAGTTGCACGTAAAATCAAAAACTTGCGAAAAGTTGCAAAATGCAATTTATGGAAACAGCTTAAAACTTTGTACTACGTAAAGTTTCGAGTATTTCGGGAAGCCGTCAGAAGCTGTAAAAAAAAGCTGCCAAAGTTCCAGAAACTTGCTCAACTGATCAGATTAATAGCCCCGAACAATAGAAAGTCATCTTTACATTTCATCGATCACTTACTTCGTTACTTTCATAAGTTTTTGATAAAATAAAAAGTTTCTTCTAACCTGTTTCATTTATGCTATAAAGCTGAAAAGAGTTAGCTTGCGACTCAATTTCATCGAATACTATCTGAGACACATCTTTTGTTATATTTTTCCTTAACACGTATTCCTCCCGAATACTTTCAGGAAGCGAAACGTGATAAGTTCTTGAAAAATCAACGCGGGTGAAATAGAGTGGAGGGGCAGGATGTAAACAGTACATACAAGCAGCACGTTCACCTAAAATTTGATCTCTTTAGAAATAGAATCGCTATCTCAGGTTTCAAATAAATCATTCAAAAGTTGTTCCATAAAACGCAATTTAGAATTGAAAATACCACAGAAAGACCAATTTGGGCAGCTGAATCTGTTTTAACGGTAAAATCGCTTTTGTAGTTCTTTATCGAAGTTCGACAGTTTTTTGTGCTTTTAAATTGGACACGAAGCAGCGCGAAGCAACAAAATTTGACGTCATCGAGAACTGCGAAAGGTTTCACACGGTCGCAAACTTCGCCAGCGGTTGCTTAACTTCACTCAGACAAAATTGCTTTTGAATGATTGGCCTATTTCGAGCAAGTGACATAAACGATCACTTGGGAAGGTTACCAACCTTCGCTTCGCGTCCAGTGTAAATGCATCTTTAATCAGAAAACCGTAAACCTGCAAGGAAACAGACACATGCTACAAAACGAATCGAACCCATCAAACCAACAAATCCGAGACGGACGATTTGGAGCCGTATCTTGATTGAGTATTACAGTATGTACCAAGCTTAAATTTCAAATCCAATTTTATAAAATCAGTCAAAGTTATACAATAGTATTAGAGTCATAAAATTAATTTAGCCTACTTTTAATTTATTAAAATTAATGTATGTCCAACAGAACCAAAATTTGATTAAAAACAGTAAAGCCTTATTTAAATTATTTAAAATAGTAAAATTTTTAAACGTTTCGGACTTAGCTTTGTCCGTCATCAGTAAAAAGTAAAATCTAAAACAGTAAAAAATGTAAAAAACAAGTCTCGAAAACAATGTAAAAAAACATTTTTTACTGTTTTAGATTTTACTTTTTGCTAATGATGGACACAGCTAAGTCCGAAACGTTTAAAAATTTTACTATTTTGAATAAGGCTTTACTGTTGTTAATCAAATTAAATAAAACTGCCGTGCAATCAGTACCGAAGAACCAAAATTGGACGAAATATTGAACCTCAATCGAGTTTAATAATTAGATTTTGGAGTGAATTCATTGTATCATGGTAATGCTACATTTTGTCTAATTTGTAAAATTTCTAAGCTTAGTTATTTAATAACTTGCGGTGCATATGCTACCTGTGGAACCTAAGTCTGGACAAAGGCCTTGAATTTTTTTAAAGTTATCTTCTGATTCGAACAAAAAACTTTTTATCTTTCAGGCACAATCCAATAATATGTGTTCTAAGACAAAATCTTTCGTAGCAAGAGAAAAGGCGCGCCAATATCCATTGTGTTCAGTGACCTTTACTAACTTTGTTCAACCGAAGTAATAAAAGTAGAGACGTTGTTTGCAGATTCATGCTTTTGTCTTTCTTATGGGAGTGACTGTTTCACCGGAAACTTTCAAGTTAAAAAAAAATAAAACAAAAATGAGATAAGATTAAAGGTTTAGTTAGATTTAGATTTGGGGTTAGTTTTAGAGTAAGAAGTTGAATTTGGGAAAGATTCGGGTTAGAATTAAAAAAAACTAGATAAAAACTTTCGGTGAATTGAAGCCTTTCTCTCCTTTTTTACCCGCTATTTAGTGACGATGCTAGGGGAAAAAAATTAATGTCATTAGTTTGTCCATCTTAATTTTACTATTATTCAAGGAGATGCATTGAGAAGTTTAATAATTGCTATTTTTCGACAAGTTTTCTCATATGATTTTTCTACTTAAATGCCATAAATAATTCTGCCGTGATTTGAAAATATCGAACTTCGAGATTTTTGGTCAAAAAATTTTTTTTTCATCATTTTTTTCTTATCATTTTCTCTATCTTAGGCTGAAAGAATGAAGTTTCTAAGTGTTGTGGTTTCGGAGATAGAAAAAATCTGAAAATATCGAACTTGAAAGTAATCTGAAAATATCGAACTTCAATGTTTATTACGTCACAGAAAAATTTTATTACAATTGAAAAACCAATTTTTTCAATGTTCAAGCGACAAGATGACAAATTGTAACTAACCATGAACATCCAGTCATATCAAGCACAGAGCTGGACAGCGCTGTTTCGAGCTTTTAGCTCTCATCGGCAGCCCTCAGCTATCTTTTCAAAGGTATTCCCAGCTGAACAAACATCTTGGCCTAACTGGCAAACCTTAATGGCTTGCAGAGAGGCAGATGCTTAGTAGGGAATAAACTGCCAGTGGAAGTTGACATGGCTTCCCAGGAGTCGACCACGAAGGACGTCAAGATGTTGCAATCCAGTCATATCGTTGCGGCAGTTTGGCAAATTAAGTGACAGAGCGAAAAACGTAAACTATTTTTTCGAAAAATTCTGCGAAATTTTATGAAAAATAGTTGCAAATTTTTGACGTTAAATCATTTAGTGTTGAGTAGTGGAGAACTGAGCTGTTTAAATCAACTAGCCTACAACCTTACCCATGGAATAACTAGGCTTGAAATAAAACAGTACGACAGAGTCAATACCAAGGTGGACAGCAGATCATGTGGTCGGCAACCTAGGGCCTACGGGCCTAATCCGGCCCGCCAAAAAAATCATCCGGTTTGCGACCTCGGCGATCGCGGTAATTTGTAGCAATATTGAGCTGTATTACGAGTGGAGCACCAGATAAAAGCGAAATATTAGTGCTTGATAAAACACATAAAAATATATTGAATGAAAACAAGCATGCCGCGGAGTCAATGTTTGACAGCATTTATTTAGCGTGCAAAATTTTAGTCAATGAAAGTCACCAACCTATAGCAATTTGCAAGATTTTTAATCGTTTACATGCAATCTGGCCTAAAGAATTCCGGGCTGGTAGCCTGCAGGCTTGAAACTCTGGCCCTACAAACGTCAAAACAGTAAATTAAATTATTAGTATTTTGCAAGATGTTATGCTTTTTACTGCTTCCAAATTACCACTGGACTTACCGTACGTAAACTTTTAAACCCAAAATTACATCAAATATTTAATTTTATGTTGTGACATTATTGAGGGCAAGACAACATTAAGTTTCTCATAATTAAAGGCATTGGAACTCTCAAAAGAGCAACCACCAATGGGATCTTAATCTCGAAAAATACATGATCATGAACGTTAGTTGGCACAGGCTATTGGACCAACTCGCTTTACATGGTTGAGAGGGGGCAAAAATGTCCCTTTACCTAATTTCTAAACCGGAAATCGCGTAAACACCGAATTCGTCGCGCAGATTGTTCATCAATTTTTCAGAAAAATCCAATTTTGAGTTGATGACGTCACCGTAATGACATCATGGCCATATTTTGGAAAAATGACATTGTAGGAGTGTATACAATAGCTAAGGGTAAAAAATTATTGAGTTTTCTAAAAAATTATTGAGTTTTCTAAAAAATTCTAAAATTGTTATGGAAAGTTTGCCCCAGCTTTCATGTGGTATAGGAAAAAAGATTTGGTAGCCGAATGATATCCTTTGAGAGACCAGAATTGCAGCTAATGCTGATGCTTTATTAATTTTCAAACAACTTCAAATACTTTTGAAACGAAAATAAACCAACTAATGGCGGAATCAGGCGGGGGGAAGTTATGGAGCTTCGGTCTATTAACTACGATATTTAAAAAATTTAACCCGAAAACGCAATCGTTCAAAATGTGCTTTGGACGTGGCCTGTAAGTAAACGGTAGGTTGAAGGGGCTGAGCAGTTTAATTCTTCAACTGGTTTAAAAAGCCATGCAATGTATAGCTTTTTTAAATGGCTTTAAATATGTGCGATATTTGATCTGAATGACGTTAAATTGGCATTTTTCTTGAAAAAATTACAAAAATCGCCCAGAGGTTGGAGGTTTGACTCCTGAGACCCCGATGGTTTCCAGAGACTGGTAGCTCTGTCCCCATGTAACTTTGCATGTTCTACTAAACTAAAATAGCGTGGTAACAGCCATAGGCGTAGCCAGGATTTTTGATTGGGGGGGGGGCCCAAACCCTCAAAAATTCGGCTGTTTTCACCGAAATTGAGAGTGAATTTTGGGCCGAAATCGGAAATTCGAACGATTTTTCCGCCCAAAATCAGGTGAAAAAAAAAAAGGTCTTCACCGAAAATTAATCTCCAAAAAAAAAAAAAAAAAAAAAGTCTTCACCGAAATTTAATCTCCAAAAAAAAAAAAAAAAAAAGGTCTTCACCGAAATTGAAAGTGGTTTTTCGGCCGAAACCGTTAGCTTTACTGTTACTTTACTGTTTAATTACTGTTATGTGCGCAATTACTGAAAAAAAAACTGCAACTAAACATCGTCAGGCTATGTTGTCATAACTTTTTGTCGTTAGTGGAGTTTTGATTGGGGGGGGCCCGGGCCCCCTGGGCCCCCCCTGGTTACGCCTATGGTAACAGCTCTGCACCCTGTTTAAAAAAGACATTTTTGTTGACAAAAAATTTTAATTTTATGTTCAAGCTCCTTCTCCCTCAGCAAAGTCGTGGTTGCGCTTGAAACAAACATATTTTCATCATTTTGTGCAAACGAGTTATTTATCCAAAGTAATAGAGTTTCTGCTGAGTCTGCAGTCAGTTAGAATACGTCAAATTGTCTTAATATTAGCTAAAATCATACTTTGGAAGGATCAAATTGATAGTAAAAATATGTTATGGCACACCGAGACCTTACTGATTTGAGTTTTGGCTTACTACTACGTAAAGTTGCCGACCCCTGGTCTAGACCGAGAACGCTATTTTGCGCTTGTTAGCCAAGTTTGATGTTTACAAAATGTTTGCAAAATGTATGTATGTTACTTTTTTTAATTTTAGTTACGCTAAACTAGCGACCTACGGCGATACTTCAGCACCTTTGGCAGAACTTTTTTTTCTGGGTCTCATGACCAATCCCTGTGCTCCAAGTTTTACCCAAGACATAAAGCCTTCCGGTCCATTGCTATCGCTTTTCGGGGTCGCTCCAAAGAACCCTCTTCTTCCTCAACAAGCTTTTGTAATATCTGTGCTAAAAAACAGTATGCTTCTCCCGGATGCTGGTTCCCCTTCCCATGCAACACGCTGATTAACCAATTATAAATTCTCCGCTGAGCTGCACTGGGTCATTGCTGGATGCCTTTCCTCCACCCCACCTTATTGCTTCTTTTTAAAGCCATCTTCCTTTTGAAAATAACCAAGCACTAACATGCTCTAAACTTGTTCTGCATCTTCTTCCAGAATCATCATTTTATCCTCAAAGCGTTTGTCTCAGAATTGGTGATCAGCCGGTTAAATAAGAAACCATTGCAAAAACATTTTGCATATCAGTGGATCCACTTCTACAGTATCTTAAACGCCAATTAAGTTCATAAGATCGTCCTCCATACCTAACTGCACTGGCCCCAGAGAATCCCGCCTTGCATCTCCCAGTAGACTTTTGACCTTCCTTCTTCAGAGGCTCATGTATAAGACTGACGGATTTGTCTCTTCCTTCTTCAGACCGGATGGTGCTGGAGTGTACGTCGTAATTATACTCTATATGCAATCTATGACTCCCTTACCTTGTCTATTGGACCATAGGATTGATCACTTCCAGTTTCAAAGCAGAAATCCACCTCTAGACTAGACTGGAGCGCGTCTGGTGTAACAACCAAATGAATTCTGTCACTACAAGTCAGTTATCTTTCTCACGGTCTTCCACTCGTTCTTTTTTTTACTTTTATCGCCCCCCTCATAATCTCCTGACAAAATCTCTTTGGAGGGTTTGATGGTTATAATAGGGTGCAGAGGTGGACAAAGCGCAATTAGAAGCTCAAAGCGCAACTTTTGCAACCTCTACAGCCTCCGCAATTGCAGGAGTTGCATTTCACTTTAATTGTTTTATTTTGAAATATTGCTGAAGTTAAGTGGCGGAGTAAAGTCTTTAAAATTTTTTGCGCTTTAATTGCGCTGCGCTTTCAATTTTTTTTTTTTTTGCTTTCAAGCGCAATTCTATACATTAAACTTAATTTAGTTCCATTTCGATAGCTTAATTAATATTGATAAATATCGGCTTTTTTTGCAAATTACTTACTCTTTTTCTGTCTAAAATTGCAAAAATGCGGTGTTTGAATTGTGTTGTGAAATTTCAGTTGCGGAAGTTAGGTTTCTCTTTAACTTGGTACAAAATTGCCGTTCCGCAATTGCGGAACTCCGTTGTGCTTTAACTGAATCAAAAAGTTCATTGCGGATGCTACGCTGCACTTCAGAAATTAAAAAAATTAAATTGCGCATTTTACGGTGCGCTTTTACTGCTTGAAAAGATCGTTGTACTTTGTTGCGATGCGCTTTTGATATATTGTTATTTGAGCCCACCTCTGGTAAGGTGACCATATTTTTATTACTAAAAAGGACACAATTTTTCAAATATTATAATCACTAGCTTAAGCCTTTAAATTTAGGTGTAGAACAAAAAGAGGTTTTTACCAAAATTTCTTTGCTTTTTTTGTTAAATTTGGATGCAGACCAAAAAATGGAATAATCACTTTTTGTTGAAAAGGAGGACATCTTCTCCAAAAAGGGGACGTATGGTCATGAGTGTCAAGTCCCACACCTCATCTTCACTCTCCAGCAAGGTCACTTTAAAGTTTTAATGGGTCTCTCCCTAGTGACGCTAATATCCTGAAAATGCGCATGCTGATTTCCTGGTCATAGCTGTTCCTCAACGCGTTGGTTTCTGAGTCTTTGTCCCCTGCCATTTCCAAAATCCAATACATCAAGTATCTGTAATGGAGACGTCACATCGTGTCTGTCAGTTTCCTCCAGTTTCTTCAGAAGAATTGGTCCTATCAAACCCCATACTCTGTGAGCTCTCCTGCTTTTGCTGTTACGGCACAGTCTATAAATTATTAGACTGTCTTCATATTTCCTAATTAATGTTTTACACAGAATTAGTCATACAGAGAACTTTTTCTGAGCGCCTGTGTACACCCTCCATGGAATGTCATCCCAATCAAATTCATTAAAATTTGTTGGGCAATCAAATTCGTTAAAATTTATTATGATTAAACCGATCAAAAATTAGTGAATTAGTGGTCAATTGAGATTAAAATTATGCTGTGAAACAAGCGCTCGATGCCCACCTCTGTCCAACACAACCAAAAAAAATTTTTTTAAGGATTAATTTGTACAGTAAAGCTGCACGGTAGATATAATATTTGGTCCCATGGAAAATAAGCTCTATGTGTTTTTCGATGAATACAACGACAAATCACCCGTTCAATAATCAAACGTGGAGCCGGCAACCTTTCGATTACCGTTACTCTGTCTCGACGTTTTACCTACTAAGCTAAAATACCAGTAGGCTACACCATGAAAAGTTTTTTGCTTAAAGCAGGTATTCAATTAAAAAAAATATTGATCAAATATAATAATTAAGAAAAAAAATGCGGGTAATGGGGTGTTTCATGATTTTAGGGCATCTAAAATATCCACAGCGTCGTTTCATAACCTTTTACTAACTAACTACCTATTCTTACAGTATTATCTCATAATT
This sequence comes from Trididemnum nubilum, assembly GCA_963965965.1. Lineage (NCBI taxonomy): Eukaryota > Metazoa > Chordata > Ascidiacea > Aplousobranchia > Didemnidae > Trididemnum > Trididemnum nubilum. Next base: position 36,517,873 of record OZ014478.1, on the reverse strand, counting down.
TATCTGCAATGCTTAATTGATGATACTACTGTATAAGTAATTATAAGCGAAACATTATGATACAAACTAGTGCTATTAAATTTATTCATCGGACCATTATTGCATTGGGTTCGTAAAGTAGGCTTGCTATTCATTTAAATGCCACAATATATTTTTAAAACAGCAAAAATTTGCGGAACACCTGCAGCATAAACAAACTAAGCAATTATTGAAAAGATTCGGAACGTAAAAGCCACCATGCTGGTCTGCTATCCTAATGTTAATTTTACGTACTTGATAGTTTTTTTAGAAATTACAGCTTTTTTTTTCTCAAAATGCTTTGGTGGTGGTTGATAGCACTATAATTTCTAACATTTTCAAATAATTTTTAATCAAAATAGGCCAAAATGTTGTTTAATTAGAGCAGATGCTTTGCCTTGAAAACTGACATTAATTGGTAAGAAAATGCTAAAAATTACAGTAAACCTACCCAATCGCTTGCATTACAGCAGTGTTGCCGTTTTAAGCAAATAGGTTGTTGGTGTGGTTCTAACCAAGAGTAACGACAAAAATTGGTTTTGTAGGGTCTAAAGTGAAACAGTCTTTTCCAAAATTTTCGTTGCATTTTCGGTCAAATTTAGGTAAAATTAACAAAATAAAAGACAAAAACTGCTTCGCATTTTTCTGTCAATTTTTCACCATCTTTCTGCGTTGCATTATATTTTTCCGTCAATTTTAGGCGTAGACCCCAAAATTTTTTTCGATAAAATTTTGTTACAGTTTTTCATTTCTATGACGGAAACTAACCAAAATTGACATCAAGTGAGAATAATAGCAAAGGTAAACAGTTGAGAGCCTACAGAGCCTGCCCTTCCAAAGAAGCTGGTACAGGCCGAGTCTACCCTCGACGGCAGAATTAGTTGATAGACCCCACACTCCTCGGAATTCAAGATCAACGCACAGGCCCTCTGAGTTATAATAGACTTTTTAGTCAAAGAATGGTTTTGCTCTTCGCTGCGCAAAAAAAACAAAACTTTTCTTCGAACACAAAATTTGCTTAAAAAGCAATGAAGCAACGAGATAAAACAACGTTGCATAAAATTACGCTAATTTATTACGGAAATTTTTAGTTTTGAAACTCTAAACTTTTACGCAGTAGAGTATTTTATTGGAAAAATAAACTACTATCTTCTTATCCCAGAATTTTTTCCACTGCACTATTAGGTTTAATATATGGTGTTGCTCGGGCGCAAAGACCCGGAGATGGGTCCCGCAAGCTCGTTACAAGCGTTGGCGTAATACTGCGTGTACAATGAAAGATTTGATTGACTTAATTAATTAATTCTTCTTCCAACGTTTCTTCATTAAATTTACATTACAAGATATATTGCACAAATAAACCTAGAAATAGGCTATAGTAATTCAACTTTATATGTTCCAATTACGTTCCTAATAGCAGAATAAACTTAATGCACGATTTTACAAAAATCATTTACGTTGATTTCAATCAAATATGATCGGAAAAAAACGAACTTTTAGGCATTTTTTGTGATGCGATAAATGCTAAAAAGTTTGCCTAGGGCGAACAATGGAACCTATTACGTAATAGTATCAAAACAAAAGAAGTTTAAAAGTTGATTTTCTCGGAAATTGGAAAAAGGCAAAAATGTCTGAAGTTCGATATTTACAAATCACGGCAGAATTCATCCCTTTTGCACAAAAAATCTTGTTTGGAATTAATTTTACGCTAAGAGCTTTTATTCAATATAAAAATTTTTGGCAGAAGATTATTTTTTTTTGAAAAAAATTTCAAACGGGGGTTTTCAAAAAAATTGAAAATATATGAAATGAAGATTCATACAATTCGATCGTAACAAAGACCTCGACTTCACAAAACACGACTTTTTGTTTTTCTACAAATCGTGATCTCTTCGCTAATTTTGGCTTTCGTTTTGTACTTGCTATCGACGCACTCATACGCAAATACTGTAAGCATATCCAGGGTTTTTGTTAAAGCAACTGCAGCTTCTACGCATGAGAGGCAACACAGCTGTGAGGTTGAGCTGCTGTGGTTAAACAATAAACAAAACAAGTCGATGAAATAAATACTCTTTGGATTTAGAACTAACTAGAGACCTAATATTAAGGATGAAATTTTGTAGCAAATACTGTATAAGTTACATTACTTTGAGTAAAATGTTTATGTCTTCAAACCAGCTCTTCGTCTGATCATTGCCGAGAAGAATTGTCAGATTGGAGAGAGCAGGAAAAGGAGCGGCTAATTACAGGAAAAAGCCGAGCCGTGCCACTGCAAATCTTCCACCCAATCTAATACCTAGTCTCTTGCTTCTTATTCAACCATTGGACTTCATCTTTTGCAAAACCTGCCTGTGGTCAAAGTGACGATGACAGTAGATTCTCTATTCTTGCCCTAGGCCGCTCTCCTTTCCTTCTATCTGCTCTTGGAGCAACTTTCATCATAACTTTTAACTCGCACTCTGTCGACAAGAAGAATTCGAGTACAGTTTAAAGATTGTGCACTAATGATTCTCTTTTATTGGACTTTTTACAGCTAATCACGGCTCTGGTTTTTCCCATAAACAGCCGCTCTTTTTTCTGTGCTCTCCATTCCTACCTTTCTTCTTGATGAGTGTCAGACGAAAGGCTGCTTCAAAGACATAGACTTTTTAATCAAAGCAAATCTCTAGTTTTGCACTACCAATTAACTTTTCAAAGTTACATTAAAAACTACTCCATAACGCAATAATTTTTAGCAACGAAATAGCGAAACAATAACGGTAATTTTCAAATGCCAGTAATTAGGTTTTGGAAATACTCAGGTGCAAACAGGCGCGTAGCCAGAAATTCGCAATTGGGGGGAGGGCTATTTTTTGGGGTCTGGAGGCGGAGCCTCCAGCGCTTGACAATTTTGCATGTTTTTGCAAAAATAACTTAATTTTAGGGCTATTGTAATAAAAAATAACGCTTTTAAAACGTAGCATAGAAATTGGCAGCACAACATGATTCAACTATTTGCATTAATGGGCTATGTGGGAGGTGGCTAATGATAACATTGCAGTTCTCTTGTTTACATGCTGGTAAATCATAAAGTTTTATCGTTCAATAAAACTCACATGAAGTAATCGAATTTGTCTATATTTTATAAAGAAAAATAATTTGGGGGGGAGGAGCGAATGGACTAATGGAAAATGGAATAAGTTGGGCTAATGGAAAGATATTTGAGAGAATTGATTGGGAATTTACTAACTCTGAATAGCCCCCCCTACTTATTCCTGAGTTTATAATATATTTGTTGATAAAGTTTATGTTTGACGTTTTTACACTAGCAATGAAATTTGATTGTTTATTTTTGGGCATTTTTCAAAGTTTTCATTAATTTGTGACTTTAATTTTTGACAATTAGCCCCCCCGGATATATGTTTCAAAAGGTACTTTAAATCACTTTTTAGTCCATTCCAGCGGAAAAAACAGTCTCAGAAGAGCTAAAAACGAGGTATTTTCCTTATTCTGCCTTTTGGTTGACAGGCCAATGGGGGGCGGGGGGCTGTAGCCCCCCCGCCCCCTCTGGTTACGCTATTGGGTGCAAAATCAAACTTTAAAATCTATACGATTGGAATCAAGAAACCTACCAAAATAACAAAAAGCATACCTTTAAATGTTAGCATGCTTAACGTTATTATTCGGCACACTTTATAAAACACCATGTACTCGTATTTTTTAGAATGCTCCTTTGTTGTTACCATATACAGCTAATATGAAATCGCAGTTATTGGCTGTAATAAATGCACAATGCAACTCAAAGAAACATTTACGATGAAAGGTTAAACAACTTTATACTTTTGAAACGTCACCTGGGGTCATTAGGACTATTACGCGTTCATGAGTTTAAGAAATAGTGTCTCCGTTAGATTATAAAATTTTCATTGTATGTTATAGTACTTTGAGGTGTATGTGCACATATTTTTCAAAGTACATAGCATTGATTCTGTCTAACAGCATTTTTCTTTCTCGATTGTTGAACACCATAGTTGGAAGCGTAAGAATCAAACAAAATCTTGTTCTTGAAAAGGACATGGGAGCAGGATAGGTGCAACCGAAAGCAGTTTTCTGAAGTTACAACTCACAGATATTTGTGTAATAATAGGAACAGTACATGTTGGTGGTTCCATTTGATTAAGTTTTTAAACTACCAAGAGTTTACTTACTTGATGATTCATAGTTAACTATAACGAGGTAGACAAAACTAGATTCCTGTCAAACGGCATAGTATATTTCTTCACTAATGTCCTTAGCTTCGTTGACGTTGAAATGACAGTAATCAATCAGACCCTTGAACAACGTAATATAATAGGTCCATGTATAATTCACTCTAATCATGACAAATGTGCGGGGAAAGGAATTGCTTGCATATGAATAAACGCACTTGCTCTAAAATACTTGTGCATAGTCTACTGTACATAAAAACAAATGAATCGGTTTTTCCGTTTCAGAAACATGTAGACATTAAACAAGAGAGGTCCGGACATTGAAAGATATGCTGTGCAGAGCAATACTTTGCTTATGAGTTTAGTCCGTTTTCGAGTTTTTGATGGTTTTTAAGATACAAAACGCTTTCTCTTTTCCCGTGAACGACATTAAATGAAAATGAAATCATGGAATTTAAAATTGACAAAAAAAAAATAAAAACAAAAATTGTGACTTAACAATGGACAGACAAAATCACCGCAGCAAAAAATAAAGAATTTATCATTCAAATAGTATCCCTTTTGCTTTTTTTATCCTGTCTCGTTACTAAGATATGACTTTTTGTGAACTGACAAGCAAGGGTGGCAGTACGGCACGGTAAGTTCAGAATTTGCGAACTACGTACCCTGCACCTTGAACCGTACGTACCGTACCAGAGTACCGTACTTCAGTTCAATTTTTAAAGCGTACCGTACCTACGTATCGTACCTTGGTACCGTACCAGCGTACTTTACCGTACCGTACCAGCGTACCGTAATTCAGTTCAATTTTTGAAGCGTACCGTACCTTGTTTTATTTGCGTAGCGTACCTTCAATCAATTTAGTCAAGCAACGATCCATTAACGACGTATGCAACTTATGTTGACGTGCTTTTGTTTATATCTGATTCTTTATGTTTCAGGAATTCTTTATGTTTAGTGATAAAAAAATGTCAATTTATTTGCAAAATTCAGTTTTATTAAATACAAAGACATCGAATAGGCTACTACTACAATGATATTTGTATTTTCTTGTATTTTTGAACAGCAAAGATATCTGCTATGGACAATACACAGAGTCTTGTAGGCACAATCAAACCTTTGATTAACAGCCTAAAACATACTGTTTCGGAATCGACATTCGTCTTTTATTCCTCGTCAGTATAGCTTGGACTACAGGTATGAACATGAGCGTAGAAAGTAGTAGTATACTGAGTAGCTATATAGAGAGTAGCTATACTGACGAGGAATAAAAGACGAATGTCGATTCCGAAACAGTATGTCTTAGGCTGTTAATCAAAGGTTTGATTGTGCCTATAAGACTCTGTATACTGTCTATAGCTAATTTTCTCACCGGCCGGTTGGTCGAGCGGTAACGCGTTCGTCTCTGGAGCGGGAGGTCTGAGGTTCAAATCTCGGGCCGGTCAAATCGGACACAGTGTTGCCAGCAGCTCGCCACCGCTGTGACATTTCTTCAAAAGGAGCTGTGTTGCCCGGGCGCAATGATGCGGAGATGGGCCCCGCCAACTCGTTACACGCTTCGGCGTATTACATCGAGTTTAATGAATGATTTGATTTGATTTGATTAATTTTCTCAGTACATTGTTCTTAACAAAGATTTGTTTAGTTGGTCGAATTGATTTTATTGTTTCGGAAACCTGCTTACTTGTCGCCACTCACGAGGCGTTATTGCAATGCAATTTATTAGTACTTTGCTCTTCAATAATACAAAAAACCAGAGCAATGTGCAAAAAGACTGGGATGTTTAAACCACTGCGTATTCAGCTAAAGTGTCGCAGTTGTTTCCGTCCAAATTTTTCTTCATTACAGTAGCGCAGCCCCCCCATTGGCCTGAGGAGTATGCAAAATACCCCGTTTTTAGCACTTTTGAGGCCGATTTTTGCTATGAAAAGAAGAATAGCCCCCCCTCTTAAGATATTGGCGATGAGAAGGTGAAGGACCTGATGTGATTTCGACCAGAAAAACTGGGTTTCAACTGTCTGAAGACCTTTTATATTTTTTATTTTTTTTGGAGACCACCTCAATTTGGACCGAAAAACCATTTCATTTTTGGTGAAGACCTTTTTTTTTTTGAGATCACCTTAATTTGGACACAAACACTGACTCAATTTGGTTAAAGATCGATCAAAATCTGAGTCAAGATCGTTTGATGTTGTTTCCAGCCTCCAAAACAGCCCCCCCCCCTTCAATGCAAATTCCTGGCTCCGCGCCTGCTTCATTATATGTCATGCCACGATAGATCTAGGCTCCTAGCACCTATAGACAATGCTTATGACATCACAATCGGCCATACTTGTGACCAGTGGCGGATTTAGGGGGGGGATGGGGGGGGGATGCATCCCCCCCACCAGCCTAAAAGTAACGATTTTGGCCGAAAAATCAGCCTCTGTTTCGAATAATTCGGCTCCATTTCGGGATGCATCCCCCCCACCGACCTAAACGTAACTAATCCGGCGAAAAATCAGTCTCAATTTTGGTGAAGACCTTTTTTTTTTTTTTTTTTTTTTTTTTTTGGAGACCACCCGAATTTGGGAGAAAAAAACGTTTGAATTTCCGATTTCGGCCGAAAAATCAGTCTCAATTTTGGTGAAAACATCCGAATTTTTGAGGTTTTGTGCTTCAAATCCCCCCCCACCAAAATTTTCTGGATCCGCCACTGCTTGTGACTGCAACTTGTGACATCAAAATACAATTTTAACGACAAATTAAGAGGCAATAATGATTACCTGAAAATAACCTAGACTATGTGCACGCCGGGCACGGTCGCACGAATCGTCATTGACCGCGGCACGTTGCGCATAAAACGTTTAGTAGGCAAATTCACAAAGCGTACCAACGTACCGTACATGTGCCATTACAAAAAAGGCATACCGTGCCAACGTACGGTACTTCTTAGCAAAAATTGAGGCGTGCCGTACCGTACTTACATACCATACCGTACTGCCATCTTTGCTGACAAAAACTAATAAAAAAAACGCCCTGTGCGTACATTGCGTCAATTAAGAACATATGATATATCTTTTTCAACACTCTGAAGTTGCAAAACTTTAGCATTATCTTGAATTTGTTCAAACACTGATGGAGAAATGTCGTTTATTTGATTAGTGATGAGGCTAAATTTATTCTGAGTAAACGCGGAAGCAGTGACAAAACGAACGACGTAAAGAAACCCGAATGTGAAAATAATCAGCTCCTTCAAATGGTACTCGTGAGAAAACTCACACATAACAAACAAATTATTTCAAAACAATAAAATTAAAGCAACAATGTTGCATAGTAGTAATGAATGACACAACAGTACTGTATCTTTGTTAAAAAGAATGTTGAAACATAATTCCGTAATACTATACAGTCGCTCAATTTGCAACACTAGTTTTTGTGAATCCACTGTAAGTATACTTTATACCATTGCATGAACAATTTTGAAGTGGTTCCAAAGTTGAATAAGACTTTCCATAGGCGTAGCCAGGATTTTTGATTGGGGCCCAAACCACAAATCACATGCAATGACGTTATCATAAATTTTCGAAAAAGGAACTTTTTGTGGGGCAAAGATATCGTAGAATGGAAGATCTGAAGCCGTAGCCTGATGGCACTTAACCAGGATTTTGGTAAAGGGAGAGGGCGAAAACTAATAGTTAAAAAGTGTAAATGTCTAACTTAGGAGACGTGTTGAGTAACCTAGTGTACTCAAACGTATCACAGACGGAGGTCTGGAGGTGGAGCCCCCAGCCATCGGTGGCTATGGGGGTCTGGGGGCAAAGCCCCCAGCCGCCGAGCGATTTTTGTAAGTTTTTGGAAAAAAAAGCTATTTAAATCCCGTTGGATCACATTTCGCACGAGTTCAGAGCCATTTCAAAGAACTAGATTTTTAACATTTCAAAGCCAATCGAAAAAATCTAACTGTTCAATCTTCTTTTTATTTGCAATTAAATCCCAAACCACCCTTAAAATCTTGCATTATGGTGAAAAATTTTAATTGTAAGTGATTTGGTCTATTGGGGGTAAGTAAGGCACATTGCCTCCTGCAATACTTTAGCAGTAAATAATAATCCTCTCGAAGATTTTCCTTCGAGATTTTTGCTTAGTCATGAAGTTTACCAGTTATAGAAGTACATGTACGGCCAAACGGCCCAGGCCCCTTCAATTGAAATTCAGTGGTTTGTTCAATGAGCATTTTCCCTAGCTATTTTTTGAAAGTATTTTGTGCGTAAAAACTGGCGAGGTGGAGATGAATCGTTATTGAAAAATGGTACAATAGATGGTTACGCTAACTAAACATGTTATTCCCGGGCCGGGTTTACTTTGCGCAGGACCCCTGGCACTTAAAGGATTTTTGCAACATCTTCCTGCCAAATATAAATAAAGACCAAAAAAAGTCCTACTATCTGAGGGCAGGGCCCTGGTACTGAGCCATATGGCAAATACGGCGCAGGTTATTGTATTAAGTTCATAAAAAGTTTAGATGAGGGCCTGAGGTAGCAACTTTTAGGAGAAAAACTCTTAATTTCACCCTGGTTATACGTTTAAATTGGTAGGAAAAAATTTAATTAAGGAGGTGCGCCGGGCCTCCTGGTCGTCAATATTATTTATTGTTAATTACTGTTGTACGCGTGTACTGATGTACGCAAAAATGCTAAAAGAAACTGAAAGGAAGAAACAAGGCTTTTTTGACAAATTTTCGTCATTGGTGGCATTTTGATTAAGGGGGCCCGGGTCCCCTCGGCCACCTCCTGGCTACGCCAATGATTTTGAGACAAGATCGCTCCCCTAATAAATTCTTTCACAAAAAAAACATTTCAATCAAAATTAAAATAACTTATTTTCCAAAACGAGGAGGAATGGAGTCAAGTCACTTGACAGTTTTTTGAAACATCCAAGAATTGCATGATATTATTATGACGTGGAAAATAAAATGTTGTACTTATTATTATTGCTTTCCTTTGTACGCTCAAATTCTAAATTAAAAAAACTGCAATTCCGGACAGGGACAACATACTGGCTATGCTCTCTTTATATTTATCATTGGTAGTATTTCAATTGGGGGGTTGGCATTACCGCCTGTGTTATAGCATAAAGTTTATAATAACGTTGAACGAGGGCCTGGGGTTGCAACTTTTAGGTCAAAACTTTTAGATTTCTCACAGCCAGGTTTTGCATATAAATTGTTAAAAATTTGAATTAAGGGGCCCCTGGCCCGGAACCTTGGTCGTCAGTCATGAAACCTGGGGCTCCCTGGTTGCCAGTTAGAGCCCCGGGGCCCCTTGGTTGTCAGTTAGGAGCCCCGGGCCCCCTGGTCGTTAATTAGGGGCCCTGGAGCTCTCTGGTCGTCAGTTAGGGACTCCAGGGCCTTCTTGTTGTTGGTTAGGGGCCCCAGTGCCCCCTGGTCGTTAATAGGGGGCTCTGGGGCCCCCTGGTTGTCGGTTATGGGCTCCGGGGCCCCCTGGTTTTTGGTTTGGGGCCCCAGAAACCCTAATTGTCAGTTAGGCACTACGGCGACCCGTGGTTGTTGGTTAGAGGCCCCGGGGCCTCCTGGTTGTTGGTTATGGGTCCCCTTGGTTGTCGGTTAGGGGCCCCAGAGCCCCCTGGTTGTGAGTCAGGGGCCCTGGGGCCCCTGGTAATCAGTTAATGGCCCCAAGGCCCTCTGGTTGTCAATTAGGGGCCTTCTGGTTGTTGGTTAGGGGCCCCTGGATCCTGGTTGTCGGTTAGGGGACAGGGCCCCCTATTTATCAGCTAGGGGGCCCCCTGGTTGTTGGTTAGGGGTCCCTTGGTTGTTAGTTAGGGGCCCAGGTGCCCCCTGGTTTTCAGTTAGGGGTTTCGGGGCCACCTGGTTGTCGGTTAAGAGCCCCAGAGCCCCTTAGTTGTTAGTAAGGGCCCCCTGGTTGTTAGTTAGGGGCCCCGGGACTCCCTTGCTGTCATTTATACTATTGTTAATTACTGCTATGTGCGTAATTACTGAAAAAAAAACAAAACTGCAACTAAACATCGCTAGGCTATGTGGTCATAATTTTTTGTCGTTAGTGGTATTTTGATTGGGGGGAGGGGGGGGCCGGGCCCCCTGGGTCCCCCCCTGGCTACGCCTATGAGACTTTCAACAAAGTCAATTTTTCAGCTTTCTCATTAAACTCTTTTCGAATAGATAAACTCTTCGGTCACGATTTCTGTCTGATTTAAAACGATCTGAGCAGCAGAATCTTTAGAAATCATCGTATATTTTGAATGCACTTTAAAATACTAATTTTTGTTCATGGCCAAAATTCTGCTCTTGCAAAAATTATGCGCTTTGAAGATAATGTAGTTTGGGAGGAGGAGCAAAAGAAACGAGAATTGAGAGGGTTGATTGGTAATTAACAGAATTGAAGAGAGTTCGTACGCGATGAGTCTCAACACGTAGCTCTTTGATTCCAACAAGTAGTATATTATGATAATAATAATAATAATAATGATGATGACGACATAAAGCAAAGCTGCGTTATATATACAGCGAGTGAACAAAGAAAAGCGAGAACAAAAACAACATTAATTAAATTCCTTTTGTCTCGCAATATTCGTTCATTACGCAATACCACCCATAGCAATGAGCGATATGTGCCAATAACCGGATACCGCAGACAATTATACAAGGACAAATATTAAATTATATTCACTCGGTCACCACAGAATTAAATACTGAATAGACCCTTTTTTACAAAGCCTACGTAAAGCTTTTTGAATCAAGCAATCGAATTGATTGCTTATTCTTAGCCATTTTTAATGAGTTGTTACTGGTTTTATTTTTGACCAATATTTGCCCTTCCCTAAAATCATGTTCGAAAAGTGACTTTAAATTACTTTAGTGTCCATATTACTGCAAAAACAGCCTCAGATGTATAATGCAAAAAACGTCGTATTTTGCTTATTGAGCATTTTGGTCAACGGGCCAAAGCTACGCTACTGCTACTAGCAGTAATACTGCTACTATAGTATCGCATTGCAATAAATTACAGTCCATGAATTCACTCTTCCTAATAATGTTCAATAATTTATACATACTGTACTGCAAAGTGCAAATTTTGGCATTTTAACGAGGAGATGCTGATTTGCACTTTAGCGTACTAGAAAGATCTGCTTAAAAAGAATAAGAGAGCAAAGAGTAGAGGAATGGGCGCTCATATTAAAGTTAAGGTAGGGGCTAGGGTTACAGTTTGGGTTAGATTTAGGGTTGGGTTAGGGCTAGGATAGCAATTTTTATGTTTGAACGCCAGCGTACAAATAAGTTCTGTCTTTTTAACAATACAATAAAGCTTTTTCAACAAACTTTACAATGCAAATTATTTCAACAATGGCTTTGTACAATTACAAGGTACCAGTTATTACAAAAAAACAAAAAACAACAACAACTTCACATTTTGTGGTGGTAAATCACGGAAAAACTTTATAAACATTTTTCCAGGACTTTCCAGGACTAATAAACAAAAGTCAAGGGCTTTCAAGGACTTTCCAGGACAGCAAAAAAAATCCAGGACTTTCCAGAATTCCCTATGATGTGGTTGTTGCGTGGTTAGTTTTAGTTTACCCTTGCTCACTATGTTTACGTGTTCTCTTTGTGGTCACTCATGCGACTCATTGTGTCAGCTTGATTTTCTTTAATCTTTGCTGAGCTGACTTGCCATTCTATTTTGAGTTGTAATTGAATAAACATCTCTGAAACAAAAAAGGTTTACTCAGATTGTTGTAGAAACTTACCTAGAGCTATTGCTCGCATTTGTAAACCGGAATACTGATATGACCGTGGAACTCGTAGCTGAAGCGCATAACGTAGCTGATGGAGTGATACATAACACCTTGCTGGGACTCCTGGTCCATGATTAAAAATCTTTGCGACAAATCCACGTCGTAACACTGGACCGAAGGTGAAAAAAAAATAATAAAAAAACTTAAAAATGATCCGCTAGCCTCTGCCATTTAAAAAAATTTAAGTTACCGGTTCTTCAGTTTTATTTTTTTTTCAGAAAAAGAAAAAAAATGCATCGATTCTAGATGAAAATACCATCAGCTATTCAAATGAGTGTCTGACCAGAAAAAGGAAATAATTATTAGATCTCATAAGTTCTATTCTTTCAGATTTAAAGAAACTTCTTTAAAATTCATTCTCACAGCAAAAAGAATAAGATGCTATAAATGATTCTAAAATACCAATAATTTTTTACCCAGATGTAAAAAGAATTTTCATATGTATTTGTTCCCAAACTGTCAATCCAGAAACGAATTATAGTTCCATTAGGGGCCGTTAGAGTATAAGATCAATCCAGATAACTTCCAACTGTATCAGGATAAGGAGGAAATTGCTCGGTTTTTTCAATGTTCAGCTGAGGTGTGAGTGACTTGGCCCCACATTCTTCCTCCCCTTGAAAACAGAGCAACAAAAATAATTATTTACAGCGTTTCATCGACAAGTCAAAGAAAAATCAAAAATAAGCTGTATTTATTTTGATTAAACATATACTTTGTTCCAAACCAGATGAAGAGCACAATGGCATTTGGTCAAAGCAAGTTAAAAAATACAATCAGTAAAAGCGGTGAAACACCTATAAAATAATGTCACCAACAGGCTGTTTCGCAGTTAGGCTCTTCTGGGGGGAATAACAGAAATTTTTTGGAATTAAAATCACCTGTTCCCCTCTCCACTGAAAAGCGTAATGGCAAAATAGTCTGTTGGGGACAGTATTTTATAGGTGTTTCACTGTAGTTTTCATTGATTTTAATAATTCGATAAATCAAACATTTCAAATTAATTTACTTTCACTGCTTTGAGTACAAACCAAAGAGCCAGCACTAATGAATGCATTCGATCTGCTTTTATTACTGACGGTTTGAGAATTAACGCCCAATCTCATTTTCAAAGTCGATGTGAGTAGCAGGCAAAAAACTGCAAAAATTTTGTTAGATCAAGTTTGCTTTGCCTACTTTTAGAGATTAACTTTGACAATGGAATAAGTTGATTTTCGAAACGTCCATAATCAAAACAATAGGAAAAGTTTTAGAAAGTTCAAATTTAGCGAAATTGTCGTAATTTGGAAAGAAAGCTGAGTTGTAAAACCTTCGCCTTAAGTGCCGTTATATTTTTATAGCCCATAGCAAAAGTTTAACCAGGAATACTAGATATCCCTGAGTTTAACTAACAAATTTTTCATTCATTCTACTATTTAAGATACTCTTTAAACTTAAATTTTCTGCATGTAATTTGACGAAATTAAGTTTTTTATTACTGAAGTTTCATGCAGTCGATTTTACACCATTACTCACCTGCAGTTACTGCAACATCAAACCAGCCGAAGCAGAATATATAGAGCAAAGAAAATTTCAGCCTCATCCTTACGATTTCAGTGTGACTAAGCAAATTTCGCTGAATATAAATACAAAATGAATTATTGTTTCGGGGCAAAAATTTCTGATGTTTTATTTACAGTAGTACAAACCGAATCTGTTAAAGTGCAACGCTCATATCAATCACAAAAATATTATAAGCAAAGCCTTATAGCAGAATCATAGTTTTGCTCGAGTTGACCGTAATTGAAGTTATAAGTTAGTTTTTTTGTGTATTTTTTTAAGATATAAACATACAGTAAACACTTGAAGAGTAAATTGAGCTGCTCGTGACGCCATAAAATATAAATTTAGTACCAGCGGTAAGTAAGCGCACTCAAACTCACAAGGGTAAAGGTTTGATTCCCTGCCATTGCAAATTCCGCAAGTGCGTATAAGTACATTTGTTTAAAATTGTCTTATGTTACTAGGAATTTATTTCGTCCTGTTCAAAAATAAAAAAAACTTAAATCAAAAATCATAATAATAGGTAAATTTAGTTCATACCAAAAACAAAAAAAAAAAAAAAATGTAAAAGCTATTTGTTCGCAGAAAAAAAAGTATAACTTAATTATAAATTTATTTTGAAATATCGGGGCTATATTTTGTATATTTTGTTTTAATAAAATGCTGTTCTCATAAAATTTCGCAAATTGAAAGCTATTATTTTAACTAAAATGCTAAGCATTGTGTTCAATACATTTTGAAATACAGTCAACCCTCGATTTAACGGCCCTCGATTTAACGGATTTTGGATTTAACGGCCCTGGATTTAATGGATTTCGGATTTAACGGACATTGATTTGAGCTGCAAAATTTTTTAATTTTTGGATATTTTGAAATAAATAGCAAAAGATTTGGTTTTAAGATACTTCTTAAGTGCAAGCAAGCATGCAACGAATGTCATGCAGCATAGGACACTAACTTTAATACTGTACAGTACATACTTTCATTAATGCGGTATTATGTCATAATTGCAATTAATGTGGAGCATTTTTAAATTTCCGATGTATTGTTTGACAATGGGCTTTGTTTCAACAATAGTTAGGCTACGTCAGTCGCGTAGCCAGGATTTCGCATAGGGGGGGGGCTTTTTTTGAAGTTTGAATCAACCGTAAACGAACTTGACCCGAATTTTCCTTAGTCTTGAATTGGATTAAGGAAACTTCAGAGCGTTTTACTCTCCAGAATCAAGTGATCTCCAAAAAAAAAAGGTCTTCACCGAAATTCAGAGCGTTTTTCTCTCCAAAATCAAGTGACCTCCAAAAAAAAAACGATTTTCCCCGAAAGTCAGAGCGTTTTTCTCTTCAAATTCATCACCGTCTCGCGATCTTCGGGGGGGGGGGGGGGGGCTATTTTCATTTTTAGACCTCAAATCAACCTCAAAACTGCTAAAAGCATGCTATTTTGCATACTTTTCAGGCCAATGGGGGGGGGGCTATAGCAGCACTTGCCCCCCCCCCCCCATAGCTACGCTACTGGATTACGTTAAGTGTAAGTTTGTGGTTTGACTTTCTTTTACAGTTTAGCTATAGCCTTCATTCGATTTAGCCAAGAAATTTTGAGTTTTGAGCAAAATGATCAGCAACATTAGCACATCAGTAAAGCGTAAGCGTGTATAATTTATTTGTGATGAAAAAGCTAGAACTCGTTAAAGAAATCGAGAAAGGAGCAACCGTTAAATGTGTTTGTGAGAAATACGGAGTAAAAAGGCCGACGGTCTCGGACATTAGAAAGAACAAGGAAAAGCTGGAAAAATTTGCAACCTCATACTGTCTTGATGCCGCGTCTTCTAAGAGTGGCAAAGTTGGGAACAGAAAGCTCATGAAAGCAGGAAGGTGGAGTCTTTAGACGCGGCAGTTATGAATTGGTATGTGCCGGAACGCTCTAGTGGCGTTAATGAGAGAGGAACCGAGATATTGGCAGCTGTAGGAAAGCTTGCTGCTCACCTTGGCATTAGCGATTTTTAGAGCAGTGAAGGATGGCTTTGGCGATTCCGAAATCGTCAAAGATTGTTTAAGAAAGTTCTTAATGGGTAAGCTGGTGAGGCAGATGAGAGCAGCGTGATCCCTTTTCGTGAGAAGCTGAAAAAGCTTATTAGCGATGAAGGGCTTTCTCCTTCCAAAACTTATAACGCAGATGAAACAGGCATCTTTTGGCGCTCCATACCTAAAAATACCCAGATACGCAGAGGTGAGGTAATGCCACGGGAAAGAAATCAAGCAAGGAGAGACTCCACTTTTGTTGGGTTTAATGCTACAGGAGAACACCGTTTAACGCTTGCTGTGGTTGGTAAGTCAAAGAAACCACGAATATTAGTTGGTCTAAACATTAAGCGTGATCTGCCTCTCGTTTACTGTCACTCCAAGAAAGCTTGGTTCAACTCCGCAATTTTTTCCAATTGGTTTTCAAATCATTTTGTGCCGGCTGCGCGCATTCATCAAGAAGAAGTGCTGAAGATTTCTCCGAACGAGGTGCGCTCAATTCTTATTCTCGACAATGCTCCTGCGCATCCCGGTGAGGGAATCCTTTCCAGCGGAGATGGAAAAATTAAGGTGCTCTTCATGCCTCTCAACACGACTTTGATTCTGCAGCCAATGAACCAAGGAGTTATTTGTGCTATCAAGAGGCATTATATTCGCCGTTACTTGGATGAGATTCTGGTGGTCAT
Organism: Trididemnum nubilum; assembly: GCA_963965965.1. Classification (NCBI taxonomy): domain Eukaryota; kingdom Metazoa; phylum Chordata; class Ascidiacea; order Aplousobranchia; family Didemnidae; genus Trididemnum; species Trididemnum nubilum. The sequence continues at coordinate 36,501,613 of OZ014478.1, read as the reverse complement.
CGAAGATGGGTTGGTTGACAACAGGGGAGAACGCACTTTGGCCAACATAAAAAAATATAATATCCGTTCGGCCATTTTTAACTTTGCGGCAGCATGGCAGGATCTTAGGCCTCCAGTTTTAGCAAACTCTTGGAAAAAGGAAAGACAGAAACTAACTTCGAAGGACTCGAGGCAGTGGACTTTCTTCATATGCTAAAGTGCGGAGGAGAAGTAGCAACTTTCATTGCTGACGTCACAGATTGGCTTAGCGAGCTGCACCTGGATCCAGAATACGACCTTTTGTTTGAGGCCGACATAATGTCATCTGCGTTAGGAGGAGAGGAGAGAGCACTGACGATGAAGAGATGGCTGTCCTAAGAAAAAAGCTATCTATCTTACGCACCTATGTTGTTGCCTTGATTGATTATTCATCCTACAGTCAGCTACCTGAAATGACACATAATTATGGCAGTCTTCGAATGATTAAAGAGCTAATCATCAAAGAACAGCATATTATGGGACGTCAAAGAAAGATTACCATCTTTTTTGTTTCGCAAAGCGATTCTGGTCTCACGACATCCATCAATCCTGTACCATGCACCAGTCAAAAGTCAATGGTCATCTCAGACTCGAACTAAATTTACGTACTCTATTTTATACCGCATTAGTGCTTAGGCTTCATGCAACTTTGTAACAAACTGATTTTGCTAAGATCTTGCTGCCAAGTTATTCGACTTTTCAGAATGTTTTTGCTACATAACAATAATAAAGTGATTTTAACCAAAACGTGTATTGTGCATCTACACTAGGTAAAATCCGTGTCTTTTCGAATAACGGACATTTTTCAATAACGGACAATTGCATTTCCGCATTAATCCGTTAAATCAAGGTTTGACTGTATTAAGAATTTAGAAGCTAAAAAAACAGCATTTATGCAGATTTCGTTTCCTTTTATCGCAGCCATAATTATTTTATTTTACGCAAAAGAAAACGTCCATCTGCTGTATTAAATTCGTAAACCGAAAGAAACTGGAGCACTAAATTAGCAATGATTAAGAAGCTGCATTTGCCAAGACTTTTGTGATTGAATTTTGAATAACATTGATAATGTCATCACAATGATATCAAGGCTGAATTTTAGAAAAAATGAGGTCCTTTTAAATTAATATTGTAAAATTAAAATAAAACTTAATAAAAATATTAAAACAAAATACTAAATAATTCATGTTAAATTAAAATGAAAGGTTTAAGTGCGTTTTAGAAAGGCTACAGCTTGCTTGGTTTGTCAAAGTGAGAATCAAACGGTCCCACTCTGGTTTCGATTTACGTTATGCGAATGAAAAGCACTTCAGCTCTTTGACGTACACTAAACTCCGCCCTAAAAGAATGCGAAGGGTGATGTTGACCTCTCAAGCACGCGGAATTGATACTCTTATCTTTCTTATTGTAAGGCTTTGGTCAGAAACCTCCATAAAATATCATTTTATTTGAATTGCTTTGTAACGGCGAGCTGCTCGACTCGATGACCAAAAGGTCCTGTTGCAGTTTCCTGTCTCTTTTTGTGCAACAAATTAAAAGCATTTAATTTTTCTTCAAAAACGTGTTAGGATGGTTACTTGCACTGTGCTTTTGTTCTCTGAGACAAGCAAAAAATAAACTTGAACTTAACGCGCACGATTAATTTGAATTTTAGCAATGTAGTCAAATAAGTACTTTATTACAGTTGGTATATTACAAATTAATGTACTTGCCTTTTCTTATTGATAAAAAACAAAACAAAATGACTATAAATGAACTATTGAATTAGTTTTGCCTATCAAAAATATTGTATTCGCACTGGGTGAATCGTTTGTCTCTGTCCTTTAACTCACCGACCCCTTTATCCACTTGGTCCCCTTGCCCATTTTATTTAATTATTTTTTATCTGTGTCTATTAGCCCACTTGGTCCCTGTCCAGAGTTTTTTTTTTCGGGTTACCATGGTCACAATTGCGATTATGTTTCACAATTCTATTTTGATTTTAACTTTATGGGCTAGCTTACTCAGATTTTGAATTTCGGTTTGCAGGCCAGCTTAGTTTAGCTTTTGAATTTGGTTTGAACGTCAGCTCTGCCAATGAACGTTGGTATTACGCGAAACTCGAGTCCAGAGCAGTATGTGGAAAAAAAAAAGGTCAGCCTTTTTAGCAGCTGAAGTTACGAGATGAAGACGATAGCCTATACCGACAGCTTGGTTATTCAAATTTACCGGTTGATTTTGCCTAATTCAGGGATCAAAATTCTTTGCATTGTGTCGACTCCTCTTCGCACTGATGATGAAGTCAGTTGACTTCGAAACACGGGAATGCTCCTGCGATAGGGAGCTCCGCCTCACCTGCGTCACTAGGGGTTGAAATGATTACCCATTTCGACGCGGAGACAGCATTAAGGTGTTGTCAAATGAAGTAGGATTGTAAGACAAGACGTTTCTGTGAACTATTAAATTAGTTCTGCCTATTTCACTTCAGGAATGATTTAACTTGTTAAAATGACTATAGTAATGCCTGATTATTTCTACAGTCATTAGAAAAAAAATGGCAATAGCCTTGCATACAAATTGCAGTAATCTATGAAATAGGAATCTCTTACAGCCTGTTTCACCTTCTCGAGATCCTCAAGGGGTAATCTAAAAGCATTCCCGTGAGCTTGAAACAGGGTTTAGCGGTTTCCTATCTCATTAGATTACTGCAATTTGTATTCTGCTCTGGAATTTCCATTGAGCACCTTTTTGATTGTTACGTCAAATCCCCTATAATTGAATATTTGTCTTGCATAGATAAATTTCAACACTTTTCAAGATCTAGCAAAGACTGTTATGAAAGCGTATTTAGGCTTCATAATTTAGTTCAATATTGTTCATAGTGTTCCTCCTGTTATTATAAAAAATTCAGATGCATTTTTAAGCAGCATAAACAAATTAATCAGGTGAAGTTAATTTATTTTTCGTACAAAAATGCCTTTAAATAAATCACAGCAAAACTGTAACACAACTGGTGAAAACAAGTTGTGGTTTATATAGCAGATTCTTTAAATGTGATGCATGTAATGATTGTATCAATTACGGATCACACCAAAGAGTGATCCAAAAACTTTGCAGAGTAATATAAAACAATTTTATAGCGTCTCGAAGAAAACAGGAACCATTTTTGTTGGTTCAATCTTTCTATAAAGGCTTCTGAGATTTTACCAGATTCAGCTAAACGTGTGCCATTGCTCATAACAATTCGGGAACCACTTCGGTTATGTTTTTTAATTGCTTGACTGATGTGCTTGCCAAGTACTTTTCACAGTATTATTAAACAATTTTACCCTTCAGTTTTTTTGCACGGTTGCATAGCTTCTTCAAAACAAAATTTTAAAAATAAATTGACTGGTTGTTTATAAATCCAATAATTGTATTTTAAACGCTCGTAAGTTTATTTACCTCCCATAACATGGCATAGAATGTTTCAAAAGCATGAAGCTTGCACTGTCGATTTTCGTTCTTTTGCATTGACCCTATTTTACGCGGGGTATTTGGCCAATGCGTTTTGCACGGTGAGGCAAAAATGTCCTTCCCCTATCTACAAACCAAAAATCATAGGAACATCACATTAAGCATGCAAGTTGATGTTCTCCTAACTTTGTTAGAAAAATTGGTTTTGGGTTGATGACGTTATTCTTGTGACGTCACGGCCATATTTACGGAAAATGACCTCATTTTTCAATGGCGTTTTAAGCGGTTCAAATTTTGTAGATTAGGTTGTTTTTGCATAGCCTATTGAATTACAAAATTCCTAATTCAAGTTAGTTACGTCACAAAAATGTCTTCTGACTTCATTTAAGCTAAGTATTGATTAAAAATGCTCAGATATCGGACAGTAACATCGAAAAACCTCAAAAATTAGGAAACTTTCCGTTACCTTAGCAACTTCAAATTTTTAGGAGTTATTTGTAATACGTTTTGTCTCAAATTAAAGTTAATTTTAAATAGAAATTTTCTTTCTGAAGCGATTTATCACAAAAAAAAAACGATTGGAGGGCAAAAATGCCTCTTCGTGTAAAACAAATTTAAGATACATTAGGGCTTTCACGATAACGCAACACAGATTATTACTAAAGTACGAGTTACTTTTTATGTACTGGATGCAACCTTATTTTTACTGCTTTAGTTTAATCACGGTATAGGGTCACCCTCAATAGGAACTTAGCAGTCTTTGTTTTGAAATGTCCTGATTTATGAACCTTTTGTGAGAGACAATTTTGGCTCTTCCCTTTTTCGTCTTTAATTGCAAATCAAAACCTTGGAGCAGGCCTGCCCAACCTTTTCACTGGTACGGGCCACATTTGCGGGAGAGAAGTTATTGCGGGCCACATTTACGGAAGAAAAGTTAATGCGGGCCACACGCACTTTTACCAAGATTAAACTCCAAGTAATTGCAAGTTTGTTGTACAAAATCGGTGCTCACTTCGGCCAGTATTTCGGGAATCTGTCCCCAAAAGTAGGTGAAGGCCAAAAAAAAGGTCTTCGCCGCAAATCCGATCTGATTACGGGAAAACCAAACAGAAGAAGGTTTTGGTTTAGATCGTCTTTTTGCTTGCCACAAAATAGTAAGCCTTTTCATGAGGAAATCAACCTCACAAAAAGACCATGAGGGCCACACTAAGCAACTTCGCGGGCCATGGGTTGGGGAGCCCTGCCTAGGAGGTTCGACCTGTTTCAGAGAATCTTAATAGTTTCTCCTGGCTGCCATCTAGAGAAGCAGATTCTTTGCGATTTAAAGAAATTGTGTAGTTCAACCAATAGCTATTGAATACACATCGGATTATTTTTGCAACGGACAACAACTGTTTACAAAAACGCTGACGGAGAAAGATTTAAACACTAACAGCAAATTTGTTCCCCACCTAAAACAGAGTTGAAGGTAACTAATCCACGTTTTCATGACATCAAAATAAATTTACTAACTCACAAAACATCTTCTGAAAGTTTGAATCTGATCGGCTAAACCTGATCAAGTTTGAAATAACTATAATACAGCTCAATTGTGCTGCAAAATTGTGGGACTTTGATCAGTTTTTTTCTGTTTAAAAGTTTTATATGCCCGAAGAGACACACCGCAGATATGCGAATCAAGAAATACGAAGCAATACTATTTCGTACAGCTGCACTGCATGCTTCAAACGTAATAGTTTTGCTGTACCGAACAACAAATATGAAGAGGGCAAAATTTTAAATGCCATATTAGTTGGCTTAATGGCTTTGAATAAAAATTAGTGCAGTATGTATAGTATTTGGACGTAATAAACTGTACACTAACTAAAATAAGATCAGATGGTAATAATTATGAATTGCACCCAGGACCAGTGGCGGATCTAGAAAATTTTGGTGGGGGGGATTTTAAGCACAAAACTTCAAAAATTCGGATGCCTTCACCGAAATTGAGAGTGATTTTTCGGCCGTATTTGGAAATTCAAACGTTTTTTTCGCCCAAAATCAGGTGGTCTCCAAAAAAAAAAAAAAAAAGGTCTTCACCGAAATTGAGAGTGAGTTTTCGGCCGGATTCGTTAAGTTTGGGCTGGTGGGGGGGATGCATCCCGAAATGGAGCCGAATTATTCGAAATAGAGGCTGATTTTTCGGCCAAAATCGTTACTTTTAGGCTGGTGGGGGGGATGCATCCCCCCCCTAAATCCGCCACTGCCCAGGACTCTTGTGAAGCCAAACGATGGCTTTTGACCAGATACTAATATTTTCACTTGCTCAAAAGCCTAGAACGAAAAAAAAAATAAATAAATAAAGCAAAAAAGTAAAACAAGAAAACGAAGAAAAACAAACAAGGACTCATACATTGTTGTCAATAATTAATTACTTCACTAAATTACTGCGGTATGTCATGATTCAATTTTGTTGTAAATCATTTTTTAAGTACTTTTAAATTTTGCGAAGCGTTTTAGGCTTCTGGTTATTAAGGCTGATCATCCCAAATTTTAACTATAAAAAAAATAAATACTGTAAATAAAATGATTAAAATTAAAATCGAGTTTGCTTAACCCTATTTTACACGGAGGTTGGGGGTGCATTTTTCGCCCCCTCTCAGTTTTTTGTGATAAATTCTCTCAGAAAAACAAATTTTACTAAATAATTTGATTTTGAGTCAAATTTCATTGCAAATAACTTCTGAAAATTTCAAGAAGGTAAGGTAGGCCAGAGAAAAGTTTTCCAATTTTGAGGTTTCCTCAAGTTAGTTTCCAAAATCTAAGCATTTTTGGCCAATATTTAAGTAACGTCATATGACGTTTTCATGACGTAAAGAACTTCACTTAGATATTTTATAATGCAGTATTAAACAAGGCAGTGCGCAAAAATTGAACCTCTTATGACGTCATTGCAAAAATGACGTCATTTAAAAAAAAATCGCCGTAACGTTACAATAATGTCGTCACCAACTCAAAGCCAATTTTTTTAAAGAAATTTGGTGAACACCAGATTTTAACTCGGTTAGAAGGCAACAGATTTTAACTTGAAGAGCTACAATATTTGCATTTTAGTGCACCTGGCCATCTCAAGAAAAGTGCAAAGAGATTATTTTTTTGCATGTAACAAGTTAACCCTAGTTGGCAAGGGGTTTTGACCAACGCATTTTACAAAGAGGGTAAGCAAAAATCTCCCCAATGTAACTCCTAAACCAAACTTTATAGAAACACCAAATTTTGCATACAGGTTGGTGTTCACCAAAATTTAAAAAAAAATCAGTTTTGAGTTGATGACGTCATCATTGGGACGTCATCAACCACATTTTTCGAAAAATGACGTTACAGGCTGTTCAAATTTATTGTTTGATACTAAATCTTTTTGATTTGTTTCTTGATACTGTGATACTGAATCATAAAATGTCTAAGTCAAAGTAGATACGTCACAAAAACGTTTTGTGACGTCATTTAAGTTTAAGATTGGCCAAAAAAGTGTTCAGATTTTGGAAAATGACTTCGAAAACCTCAAAGTTGGGAAACTTCCGTTTCTTTGCAGCTTCAAATTTTCAGGAGCTTTTTGTAATGCAATTTGATACAAAGTCAAATTGGGTTGAAGAAAAAAGCGTCCACGGGACGATCACACGAGCCACGCTTAGTTTTCTTTATCGCCTGTTTACTAGCTAACTTATACAGCAGCATTTTGCAAACGGTTTTGTCGGGTGGTACCAAGACCACCAATCCCAATTTCCAACAACATATCAAACAGAGGAAGAGATTTGAAAAGATTATCAAATGTAACACAGCAGTCTCTCTGCAAGTCACACTTTTTAATGAAATTTGAAACAACATCACCACTCTGCTTCAAACCAGTGTCTCTAAATTTGGCATCTGACTCACAATAATGGCTCTGCGCAGGGCCACCGAGAGAGGGGGCAGGGGGGTACAATGACCCCGGGGCCCATAAGCTCGAAAGAGGCCTATCGAAATTTCGGTAAAGACTTTTTTTTGGGAGATCACCGGATTTTGACCGAAAAAACCGTTAGAATTTCGGTAAAGACCTTTTTTTTTTTTTGAGATCACATCATCATTTGGACAAAATTGCGGCATTGTCTTCGTCTGTTGTGTAGTTCACAAAACCGGAAATCCGTCATATTTGAGCTGGCCCCGGGCCCACGTTTGGCTCTCGACGCCCCAGGCTCTGCGTAAAAAAGATATCCATCACTGAATGCAAGACAATCATAGCTTGAACCCAAACTGAACGGGCTTTCCCCGCATGAATTGCTTGGTGCATGCTTGCCAAAATATGATATAATATGGTATCATGTTTTCATCAATGCTATAATGCAGTATGTTGTTGGTGCCAAAGTACTTCTTGAAGTAGGCATTGAGTTGGAAAAACGAGTAAAGTCTGTTTTTCTCCTTTGCTTTGCCTATTTTGCTTTGCTCTAGCATTGGGCTGTTCGATGAGGGTTTAGGCAGAAAGAAGGAATAGGCCTAGCTGGCCCGGCGCTAGAGTAGTATGATTGGGAGGGGGACACAGATGAATTTTTTCCTCGAATTTGGGAGTAAAGAACAAGAAAAAGGGCTTCATCCCAAATTATGCCCCGTGGATACGGTCCGTCGTTTGCCACTTTTCGGAGCACAATTCTCGCTTTGGGTGGTGGTGGGGATTTCATAGCCTGGCGGGGCGTGACAGAATCTTATGGTGCGGGTCTCGATTCTTGCCCACAAATTCAAGGGTTAAGACCAAAAAGGTCTTCGGCTCGAAATCTTAGGCTTTGTCTTGGCATTCACTCGTGTCTTTCGTCCTGGAAAGAGACTTTATTCACGCTTGGGGGGAGGCACAAACAGTGTTTTGGGGGGCACAGGCCCCAAAATGCCCTCCCGTGGCGCCGGGGCTGAGGCCTAGCCTAGTTACCCAACTACTGGTATGCTCCTTTTCTTCCCAAAATCTCGGTCAATGCTATTGCTCCATTCTACCAAACCCCTATACTAGATACAGTCATAGTAGGAGCAAAGCAGACATCACCCTGGAAATCTGCTACAGTATATCGGTAGCATAGCCTAAGATTAACTATATCTTTCCTTTTGTAGAAACAAAAAGTTTTTGTAAAAAAAAAATATTTGTAAACAACAAAAAGTATTTGTAAACAACAACAAAACGTATGCCAGAATAATTATCTCATTGATTTCTTTAAAGTTTAGCCGTTTTACAAAACGGCTTCAAATTTGACCCTATATTTGGCCAATGGCAACTAAACTATAAAACTCTTTCACATCCACTTAAGCGTAAATCATCTCAAAAATCTTGATTTAGAAATTGAAACAAGGAGTTAGAATTTGCGTGACAGCCATTTTTTTCATACACTTGACGAATTTGGTCTACTTTTATTTCATTCCAAAACGCACCATAGCCTAAAACCAAAAATTTAGTTTTTGCGATACGATTTCAACAAAATTAGACTGCGGTTACAAACATATAATAGCATTTCCAATGTTGCAATTTGGTTGAAAAAAAAAAAAATCCTATGTATAGTAAAGATTCTTTCAGGGCTTTATTGCATTAGTTCATTTATGCGATCAATAGCTTTAGAGCTACGAATGATGTCATTTTGTCTTTCTTCTTCACTTTCATAATTTTGAACATTTTGGAAAACGTTTCTTGCCTTTTCGAATGCACTTCTTGCTTTTTCCAATCTGCGTTGTCGCATGTAAGTAGCAGCGAGGTTGTTAAGAACTGTTCCAAATAACTGAATGCTATTTGCTTCGTCACCAAAAGCATCCTCCATGATACTTTTTGATTCTGTCAGTGTAATTTCTGCCGCATCTAAATCTTCCACTTCTCCTTCAATCAACTCCAGTATGTGTCTGAATTTCACTTGCAACATTGCAAAGTCTTTAGAAGTTTTTCCTTTTATCTTCGCAAGAGCTGCTGTAAGAGAATCTCTTATTACAGGTACAACGTGCAATTGCATGGTTTCTTTGCAATTACACTTCTTCACAACCTCTTGCATGTTGGTATGAATACATGTCATATTGCTTACGAGTGCTCTGAGAATTCGATCGTCATTGTTCAGATCTGACAGAAGCAAATTGCCAACCAAGTCAAACAAAATTGATGTAAGGTATTTTTGTTTTTTGGAGAAGCTTTTTGAAAGACGTTTGCATTCTTCAACTGACACATTTAGTTCTTTCTTTAACACGTCGTGAACTTCTTTTAAAACTTCCATGGCTTCATCTCCTCTATCCGTCATCAAAAGTACATTGAAATATCGTATCTTTGAAGGTAAAAAATAAACAGAATGTCCTGATTCATAAAGAGCCTGCAACATCCCGACAGCTTCGAAGTCATCATGCCTTTCCAAACAAGCCTCAATTTTTCCTAAAATACAATTGTATCATTAACAAGATATATATGATCACAGTCGTTTTAATGACTATATATTTTTCATCCATATTTTTGAGAAACACAGTTTGCAAAGAAAAACTAAGATAAAATTTAAAGTTAAAAAAAATTTTTCTCTGCATTTATTTGCGCCTGTCAAGTTTTCAATGAAGAGAAAAATCGTTGAAAATATGGTGAGAACTGAACATATTTCTGTTGCATCTTTCCAAAGACCCAATGTCGTTTGTATGGTCAAATAATTAGGAAAAACTAAAAACAAAAAACAACGTTCGAAGTACAGTAAGCTAGCGAAAAATGTTGCATTTTGCTGGTAAAGTGTCTACGTCATTAATCGTTCAGATGAACTGTTTTATACTTGCGTCCACATTCCAGCCCTGTCTTCACAACGGTTAATGCCAAAGCCAGAAATTTTCAAATAATGCATAATCTAACCAAAGATTGAATTTGCTGTAGGGTAAGTTTCATTCTGCATTGGATGCCCACTATGACCCTCTTTTTGTGGCTCTGACGCTAATATTTAGATCGGAGACTATGCAAGTTTAAGGTTTATGTTGCTGACCCACTTGTGAAAATCTAATTTGTGACAAGACAGAACAAAATTTAAAGTTTTGCTGTAGGCAGAAAACAATCAGCTGGGCAATGCAATGAATAATACCACACTTAAATTATGACTCGTACTCGAATAATTATACAATATAGTTGCTCGCATTCTTGAGCGACCGAAATAAAACCCTTAAACGACTGCTGGACTAAAAGACTTACCTGTTAGTAGGTACCTTCACAGCTTCAGTTCGTGTTATTTGATTTGCAGTACACTGTTTTGTTTAATCGTATTAATCTTAATTATTTGTTACACGGAAAAATGAATAAACTGACCCCAAAAGTAGAGGGGAGTCTGCTTTCTAATTGCGTATGACAGGGAATAGTAAGTTTTTACCTACAGCAAAGTTTTAGCTTTTTCAAACCTTGCTGTAAATTGGACAGCTCGATTAGCGAAATATTCTGATAGGTTTGAAATTTTTTGCTTCTTTTAAGCATTTTTTACGACATTTTAATTCTAAGATATATGTTTAATGACTACAGTTTAAGGTTTTAAAGAAAATTGTACGCTTTGAACTACCATATCGTGAATAGAGCTAGACGTAGAAAATTAGTATTATTTTGATAAACAAGCATTTTTAGATTTTTTCCAGCATTTTGGTCAACAGTGAAAGGCTATCCTTGTATCTGTTCAAATGTAGCAAGAAAAGTGATAAATCCTTTCACAAAAAATTTTTTTCCAAATCAACTAGATTTTTAGTTAAATTGCATCGTAAAAAACACCTGAAAACTTAGAGTTGCTACGGTAACGGGAAGTTTCCCAATTTGAGATTTGCCAAAGCCATTTCCAAAATCTGTGCCTTTTTTAGCCCATAGATAACTTAAATGACGTCTCAAGACGTTTTCGTTAGTTTAGGAGTTAGATAGGAGAGGCAAGTTGTTGATGTTGTTGTGTTTGCATATTAAACTCCTATCACCTGACGCTGTCCCAGCTTGTCCGATAATAGGACGTTGATATGCAGGCACAACAACATCAACAATTTAAATTTGTATGGCAAGTTTTGCTTACCTTCCATCAAAAACAGAGACTCTAGTCTAGTAAGTTGTTTGGCATCGTCAGTGTTGATCAAACTTGAGTCCGCTTGCACTTGCTGATGATTGCGTTGTTCCTCAACTTTTTACCCCCATGCAGCAAAGATTATGAAAAAAATGTTAAGTAGCATTACGTTTTAGCATAATAGCAATTATTTATGTGATTATGAAAACAAGCAGAAAGTTTGAGGCAAAATTCGTCATTTCAAATTTAACTTGATTTTTATGGCATTTTTTAAGAATTTTGTGATGTGGTTTTTGTGCTAATACTGTACTCTACATGTAAAATAGTTGATGTAAAATTGTCATTCGAGCGCAAAACTTGATGCGAATGCTACAGTTTACTGTACATAATTAGTGAATTGCAGAAGCGGACAACTTAAAATGAATAAAAACCAAGTTACTTTTGCAGTCTCATCAACGAGGTTTAATGTCTGCTGTTGAAGTGTCCTCGTGATAAAATATCACGTAATTAAGGTGCTATATAGTGAAAAAAATTTCCGTAATTAACAGTCGGGTACGTAATAAAAAGTCGGTGCACCAACAGAATAATAATCAGATTTTTACTATCATGACCAGTAAACTACAGTGCATTGTTTTGTTCTTGTAGCTTTGACATTCCACAATCAAAACTTTTACACAACACAATTTGTTACCGCCTAAAGAATGAATTCAAGTCTATTTATTCTCTAAAAAAATTTAGAACAAATTAGAAACAAATAAGCCTGAAATTTTGTGAAAGGGTCAGGACAACTAGCCTCAACGAAAAAATTACTTAAATGTTGTTATAAAAAAGTGGCATATAAACAAAATAATATCACTTGCTGTCACTTCAGTTGATTTTTGTTCGTGTATGACGCAATTATGATAAGTGCTTACCATTCGGCGCTTCCGGGGCATTTTCGTTTTCTTCGTTGTCTTCCCTTTCTTGAGCAGCCTGCTCGCGTGATTGAAAATAATCTATCGTAGAAGAACATAATGTTTAATAATTAAATAGTTTAATAATTAAATACAGAGTCTTATTTTTTTATGCCACAATAACACACACCATGTTATAAAATTCTAAATAATAATAAAAAACACCTTTTTTGAGTAGAAACATTTATTGTACTCCACATGCAAAAATTACGGACCAAACATTCAACTGCATACTATTGCGAAAACTCTTCATGCAAACATTATTATTATCACTTGTTCTATGTAGATTAAGCGTAGTAACAAATCATTTGTAGAATATAGTGTCGGTCAACTTTAATAAGCTAAAAGTTTCTCAAGAATTATTTCAATTATATCAAAGTTTCAATTGATTATTATGCCGCAAACACTGCCAAATTCTTTTTGTGTTCTTCATGGCCTTGCGATGTGTTCTCTAATGTATATTTGTTACTTCATAAAGCGCCGAAAACTGAAGCACTCGCGGTCGTAAGCAGTTTGGCAAAACTTAGGTACAAATTGAGAAGTAAGTATCTAATGGAAGGGGCAGGGTAAGGTCATAGTTATTGAACTACATTTGCTTGCTAAATTTGATTATTATTGTGATATCAGCGAGAAAATATCTTATTACTGTGATTGTAAAATCACAAATTATTACTTACTATATTGATCATGAGTTGGAGCAAGATTTTGAATACTGCAAAAGAACAAAAAAACAATTACGTGCATGATAATTCGCATCCAGACTTTGGGCTCTGCTTAGTGACAATTTCTTTGCAAAATTTGATTAGTTTTAATTTTTAATTCGTTCGAATTCAGACTCTGATAGCACATTTTTTGCCTACAATATTCTTTTGCCGTGATGATACTTTCTAGTCAAAGGCTTTGCAGGTTTGTCTATCAAAACTTAAGCAAAAACCATCGATTCGATGACATTTTATAAAGTAAAATCGATTTCGCCTTCAAAACAATACAAGTTATAAAACAGAAAATTGTTGATAATCAATCTTCTGAAACAGTGCTCGATGATATACATTGTAAAATCAGAGCAAAATATAGCTATGAAATCACAGTAACAGGTTAATAGCATAACATTCTGTTTCATCCTAAGGACTCGTCAGGTGCTACCGTAATTTGTAAAAGAAATATTACAAACTAAAACGAAAAATCTCTAAAAGCTAAAACTGTATATTATTGAATAATCTGTCAAGCTAAAACACTACCAACGACTGCAAGTTGCAGCGTTGAAATCCCACACTGATTAAAACATCGGTTAAAAAATAAATCTATGGTCGAACGTTTTTCCACTTGTAATTGTTTTTGTGCCTGCAATTCCCCGTTAGCTCTGATCTTTTGTTAAGCGCAATACGTTTGTCAGCTAAAAGAATGCGAGTTTCTCCGTCAGGCATATATAAAACAATAATTATAAAACAATAATTACTTGGAATGGATTATTTTGTAGTAGATATTAGTGATTTGCTGTGGAGGTTGTTGGTCTGCCATTAGGTACTGAAGTGATCAGTTGGGCAAAATCTAAAAAATATAAAGATTAGTAATGTTAAATGTTTATACTGTAGTACAGGGGTCGGCAACCTTTTTTTACTGCGCACCAATTAAAAACTGAAAATTTTTCGCGGACCATCTTTCAAAAATAAACACAAGTGTTTAGCAATATTCTACTTTTTGTAAAGTGAAATTGTTTCAAAAAATTATTGTGCTACTTCCTGTAAACAAAAATTATTTCATTACAAGATGTTAAAACTCGTGTAATCACATCTTTTTTCATAAAATGTCCAAACGCAATTGGATTTAAGGTTACAAATATATTCCAAACTATTTAGCCTGGAAAAGTATACTGCCCGGCTACGAACTCTCCACGGATTGGCATCGGTCCGCGGACCGATGGTTGCCGACCAGTGCTGCAGTAAACATTCCTTCAAAGTTATTATCATTCTGATGTGGGATAAATTTTTGAACTTACTTTTTACTAACGTTATGTCTAAGTGATTTAAATTTACCACCCTGTCTATCTTGTGAACCAGCAGAAGTTGGTAAGAACCATTTCAATAATACCGTAATTAATGAAAACTTACAAGAAAAATCGTAACCATGCTAGAGTAAGAAATTTTTTAAAAATATTTTATAAATCATTTGATAGTATGGTTAAACTAATGAAACGATTTTTGCATTAAAATTTTATTTACAAAATCGGTTTTAGCTTGTGGCCATCTTCAATGAAACCAAACTGTAAAATTGCCGCCACCACGATACTCCTTAACCCATTACAGCCCAGAATTATTTTTTCGTAGAAAAATTCTAATTTTATAAACTGGATGTGCTGTAGCGAAGCAAAATGTGATTTTCAAATTTTTTTCAAAAATTTTTTTGTTTATCTATGAAAATTTTGCTGGCAACATTTGTTGCCACTGGGATTTAACGATATCAAAGCCTGGAAAAATATAACACAAGAATAATTTTTTGAAGTATTTTATTACCATCACATGAAAACACAATGCTTTGCTTTTCCGTAAATCTTAAGCTTTGTGATACATTTTGAAGCACTGGACATGCAATGGAGCATCGCACTTCTCACACTTAACTGAGGATCTTCCTCCACAAACACGACATCTGGAGTCGCGAGTTGGAAGAGGAACTGGCCAATGGTCTTTTCTGTCGAACCGGATAGCATTGGCAGTTGACTCGCTGTAGCTAATTTTGGGGCCCGGTCTGCTTCTTGGAGTACCACATTGTTTCAGAGCTTGCTGGGCAACCTCTCGTCGAAAGTTAAGAAGAGAAATGGAAGATCCCTTGATGGATTTGTACATTATCCAAGCGTTTACCACACAAGTGTCGATTGACCATGAGAAAAATGGCCACCACCATTTCTTGCTTCTTATTCTTATGCGATAGTTGACCACAAATTGATCGAAAAGGTCTACCCCGCCCATACTGCGGTTGTACGTGTGTACCATTTCGGGCATGGTAACGTCTATTGTCTTCTTCTCTTGCCTTGACCATCTTGGTACCAACTTTGTTGATTCGGTGAGCGTGCAGTTGGAAGCAACGGAAACAACCGAATTGCCGCACCACCTTACCAGCATGTTTTTTCCATCCGATGCATAGAAGGAACCTCTTCCTTTTTTCTCCAATTCCTTTTTTGATTGAAGAGGAGCTTTTTCGCAACGATCAGCCCGTATTGTTCCTGTTCCTCCAATCCCATCTGCTTTCAACCGATCCAGCAAGGAGAGGGATGTGAACCAATTATCAAAGTATAATCTTGATCCCGCTGGTACATCACAGTATTGTGCCAGAGTCAGAACAACGTTTCCTCCGAGACCATAAGACTCTTCTTCCAAATGAGTATCAGATCCGCAGTAGGGTTCAGCATGATATAGATAGCCTGCGGGAGATGCTAACGAAAACAATTTGAACCCAAACCTGATAGGTTTTCCTGTAATGAACTGTTTAGTGCTGTGCTTACCATAATATTTGATCATTGACTCGTCAATGCTGATATTTGGTTGGAGAGGAAGTTGCTTGAAAATTTCATTGACTGCTTTGAACAAAGGTCGCACTTTGTAGTACCAGTCGGAATTTACCTTGCTGTTGTCGGCCAAGTGCAAAAACTGCATAATTTCGTCAAACCTATTTCTTCTCATTGAAGCAGATACGAGATCATTATGGACATCTGGTTCAACTGACCAATAAAGCCGACGATAAGGCACGGGGTATAGCCGGAAAGAATAAGAATTCCTATAAAGGATACCACTTCCTCTATGGTAACAACGAAATCAATTTTTCCGCGTTGTTGAGCATAAATCATAGTTTGCTGTGTTATTTCATTCACCAAATTCTTTGAAAAAAGAGAAAAGAAAGCATCCAAATGGAGTGTTGATAGTTGCATTCAAATAACCCACGATGGACGGACCATAATCGCTTGCTGGCTCTGCAAGCTGTTCGGAAGGCAGAATTTTTTTACCCGAGTCTCTTGGCGCTCTCTTTTTCCTCTTTGCTGGCTGCTGCTGTGCTTCAGGTGCTGGAACAGTGCAGGCAAGACTAGGCGTTTCTGCCTCAGCATTCAAAATGCGACGAGGTAAATGGATAAAGGTACCTGTTGCCTCATCATCAGACATATCTGAATCTTCATCTGTAATCCCACCTTCATCCGGTGGCAACACGACGACTTCAATTTCGTCGTCTTCGAGTTGAGAATCATCCAACTGATTTTCCTCCAGCGCTGACAGAACATCATTCAAAGTAAACCTACAACGAAAACAACATGTTGGTAATTCAGCTTTCATTTTAAGTAAAATGAACTACTTCTTAGGTTCGATTACCAAATAAAAGCAAAGAAAGGAAGTAAATATTTATATTTACAGTATTTATAATCCTATAAAACTTCAAAATTTCACTAGGCTTGCAATAATAAAAAGCCAGAGAAAAGCTGCGTTTATCAGATCAGCAATATTTTCGCATTATTTTACTGTTTCTTGCTTATTTTATTTTGCCATTTATTGGCACGCGTTCCTGACAAAAACCACGCGATAATAAACTGTACAGCAGCAACAGAAAAGTTTTTATGGAGGAGTAGGCTATTCTTATGGAGGGGTTAGGTAATAGATTAGCATACTGTGCCTATTTAGTACTACTTAGTTTAGAATGCGAATCGTGCATTGCGGGTTCGATAAACGCAGTCACTATCATCGTCAAAACTATCTTGTACAAAAAAGTGGTTGGATATTCCAGCAAGTCTTAAAAATTTATAAATAATCTTTCGCTACATGGGACCAGGCAAATGCACAAAAATGATATCATTAATACCCAGTGGCAACAAATGTTGCCACCGTAAAAAATCTACATAAATCTTCGCCATTACACAAACAAAACTGCAAATTCACTCATATGCCAATAAAAGAAGAATATAGGAATACAATAACTGCTATCTATTTCAATTTTTTTAAAACACATTAGCACAACTTACCTTGAAGTTTGAGCCATCCGAAAATTTTGCGTTTGGATCTCAAGAGTCTCTTTCTGTCGAAAATACTAACAACTAAATTTCAAATCAGCTAGCGGTAAACTGGCTTTCTGACAACCGAAACTGTCTGGCAAGAGATTTGTGACATAACAATTAAAAATAATTGGGTTATGTAAATCGTTTCAGCAAATAAATAAAGGCGCATCCGTTGGCAACAATTGTTGCCACTGGGCTTTAATGGGTTAAAGCCGTTCAGGATTGCTATGGAGTTGTATGAGTAATGGAATATACTTAGCTGAGTCTAAGCAAAAACTTGACACGCCTGTCGTGCCAACAACAGCAGTTGGTTCAGATAAACAAAGAATATAGGTGCAATTGTAGGCTCATGATTTACGCCAAGTTTGTATTAGTTTTTTTGAGCTGTTTTTTGCTAGATACTGATGACGATTCTGACTCCGTAGGATTTTGCAGTATGTGTCTTCGATCATTTTAAGCACGTCATATTGATCTTTTGAGCCCTGGCGGTGCTGGTCTTCAGTAACTATCATTTAAAAGCAAGCCCTGCAGAAAAGGATTGTGGGAACGATGCATGAATCCGGATCATGCAGCGCAATGCAAGTCAAAAGTCAAAGTCAAAAGCCCTTGCGCAATGCAAACTTTCAAGACATTGCCTAAAACTGCATTTCAATCAAGAAAAAAAAAGAAAAAACTATTTTTGCGAACATGAAAGTACAGTTTGTTCAAATCTTCCCGGTATCACATTTGCAGTTAATGTTGTACATATGTATAAAATTTTAGTCAAAATACTATATTGCATGTTACTGTAGTAAAACGTAGATCTACTGAAAACAAAGTTGTATTACGAACAACAGTATAACACAGGGTTTGAAATTAAAGCTTGCCTGCTTGCCCGAGGCAAACTGAAATCGTCTCCGCCACGTTATTTCTCGGCTTAACTTGCCCGACGGGCAAGCTAACCAACTACAGCATATTAAACAACATCAAACAAGATTATTTAGAGATGCAACTTAGGTCCGCTTTTGTTGCAATAAAATAGAATGTAAGTAGAGAAAGATGTTGCTTAATTTATTTTAGCAATTGGCAACCATCACAATGAATACTTTATTTAATCGTACGCACATAATTAATCGCAATTAACACTTCTTAATCACACGCAACTTTTTCCATACTCAGATGCGCTTTGCAACTTTTTGGCACAAAGTGCTACGTTTTTTTTCCGAGAAAAGTTTTCCCACTCTAGCCGCGTTAACCGTTGTTTCAAATATCGCAAAAAAACAATTATACCCAACGCTGCATGAAGACAACGCCTAGAATTTTGCAGTTTTTTTGTTATGATTATTTTGAAGACCTTTAAGCTCCAATAACTTTTGAAAAATTTCGGCTTTCTAGCTGGTGTAGTTTCCAAAATATTCGCGATTGAAAATGCATTACAATCAAAAAATCAATTTTTACGTAATGCATTTGGAAAAAGTTTTTGATTACGTCACCTTACCATAACAATCGCGCTCAAAAACTTGATACTCGAAATAGGATACCGTACGCATACGTTTTTACTCGTAAATTTTAGTGTTTTTCCAAGAAGTACATTTTACAATTTTTTTCCAATAGTAAACAACCTCAAAACCTATTGTGCCTATTTTTTTTCGGGCAAGTTGAAATTCGCTCGGGCAAATAGACATTTAAAATTACTTGCCCGACGGGCAAGTTGTTAAAAAAGGTAATTTCGACCCCTGGTATAACAGTAATAGTTTTGATTTAATTCAACATACCGGTACTTATCAGTGATATACTTACTGCTAGTTCGTTAAATCATTTGCTTCTTGCAGTGGAGTATAAAAAAATTGAAAAGATAGCAAAATCTTTAAGAAAACCAATTTATGATAATTAGTGAAAAATTAATACAAACAATAATATATCTGAAATAGAAACACAACAATTAAATTTTTAATTATACTACATCATTTTGATATAACTAAACATAAAAAAACTTATGGAAGCCAAAAATTCCTTGACGCTAAAAAATTTAATAATGAAACGTAAATTTTTGTCAAAGAGCTTGATCTTTTCAGCAATATTGTTGCAACTGTTGGCAATATCAAGGCGTAAATAATTTTTTATTCAAAGCTAACTATTTTTAAACATACAGTGCATTAAGTCCTCATCAAAGCAATCGGTTTGATGAAAATTTGATGAGCAATTCATTTCTTATTTTGTCTTCAAAATGTAAACACCGATAATTTTTGCTCTGATCAGGATCTGAAATATGATCAAAAATGTTTAGCTACATATAATACTAATTAGATCTTTATTTACCAAGTTACCTCAGCCAGGAGACTACAATGGAGTTTTTCGGTCTTTGTATCAAGCTGCACTTGCCCACCTGTCTACCACCTACGGTGGAGGCTTCGCTCTGCTTCTTTTTATTGCCGAACGTCAAGCAGGAAAGCTCTGAATACCAATTTTTGTAGTGTTTGGTTTGACCTGATCAGGAATTGAACCCACGTCTAGTGTTTCAGCAGCAGACGCTTTCTATTCACGCAACCACTGACTGATCGTTCAAGTTTTGAATAAAATTTTATTTCTGCCCTGAAATTGTTGACAGTTGCTGCAATATATATGACCGATAATGAAATTTAAAATTCGGGTGTTACGTAGCAGATTTTCAACATAATTTATTTTTTCCTAATGAGAAAGCAGATATGTGAGGAAAGTGCTACCTCACAGTTGTAAAAAAATAAAAAATAAAATTGTTGAACAAACGGATTTATTTAGCAACTTTAATACGAAAAGAAAACTTGGTTCGATACTTCAAACGCAACAATATGTAACGCTTTGATTAAAATGTTAGCCTCAAAATCTTGAAAGCATCGTTTCGAAAGCTGAAAGCAAATTTACTATTCTATAGGTCAACTTTATATAAAATGCACTTCATCGAAAACAATTCAAATTTCAAATCCGACAACGAACAACAACAATTGGGCTATTTACTATGCCTACTAAAATTAAGCTATTCAACATGTACCTAGGTCACGCTGTTGAGTCGTATAGAATAAGACACTTTATGATGATTTTCTCCGCTTGGTGGCTTTAGACAAGCAATGAATTTACGTGGAAAAAATTCAAGCGTTAATCGGATAATTTGAAAAAGGTCAACTTGAAAACAGTGCGGATTTGTTCAAAAGAATAGCGCCATCGTCATTTTTTCGTGACAGGAGTATAAATTATGCATCAATTGTCATCTTCATTATCGTGCAGAGTAGCGAGTCTTTTTATTTCATTAGCAATAAATTTGCAACTTCATAAAGCAGAATCAATGAAAATTTAATAGTAAAAACAATTTGCACATTAGCCACGAAAAAATCTGCTTCATTGCTTTTCGCTACCCACTTACGAGTATAATAAAAAAATAAATAAATCACCCCGTGAGTAACATCACGTGTAACTTATGGGGTGGTTCATTTATGTTTTGGCTTCTTTTCAAGGTGTTTCCCTTACAATAAAATTGGCAAAGTTAGAGTCCTGTCGTTTTGAAAAAAAAAAAACGCTATATAATAAGTTAGTCAACTGTGTTTGGGTCGAAAACACGAATTATTTTTGTTTAGTTAGAATGCCAAGAATTATTGTTAAATATTTAAATAGGCAGAAAAACTCTTAAACAGTCGAACAAAATCGATTACAGATATTATATTTTGCATTGCGATTATTTTTCTCTGCTGGGTATTATTCAATGTAAACTCTTCTGACAGCAGTTTTTGTTTCATATTTTTAACATTAGCAGCACAAAAAATGAAGCATATAGCATAATATTGACGTAGACACACAAAAAATATACCAATATTGACAATGATTTTAGAGTTTAATTATGTCGATTTCAAAAAAATTACTACGATTAAGAATGAAATCTATGTGCTTATAACAACCAGAAACAAATTACAGCTGATTTAAAGTTCGCGCTAACCTTTAATTGTTTGAAGCTACTGTATGTTTTGGATGAAAATCATTAGCAATAGAGGAAAGATGAAACTCCGACAACTTTGCAATTAGAGATCTGTAAAATAATATCGCCACAAGCTTTTCGGGCACGTACGAAAATAAAATATATTAGAATAAGATTTAACTGACGATGCTCACCATTGGGTTGAAGCCGATTTTAGTAAATGAAATTTAGTACGGTGTATAAATTACGACTGATTTCGTATGAGACCAATAAGCTTGTGGCTATATTTTTTTGCTAACTTTTAAGGTTTTTAAATTCAGCGTCTTTCGGACTGTTCAGCTCAGTAATGACTAATGTACAATAGTTTTGCGTAGGTGCATGTCAACGTTTTTGAATGCAAATTGTCTTTTCTTGTTATTTTCTGTAAGAATATCAAGTCCAAATTATAAAATTAATCAACCAACTTTTAGAATTGCTCAACTTGATGACGCGGCAGCTAAGCTACCGCTTCATTTTTATCATTGCTGTTATCAATTAGTACTTCAAGTTGAGGAAATTCAGTTTTTTAAACTTTCTTTAAGATATTGTCTATATTCTACAATGATATTATTTTTACGCAAAATACTATATACACCCCAAATACTGTGGACTAATTTAGTTTATTACTTTATAGTACACAAAGTTCATTTAAAAAATGACTCTATTCAACCCTATTTTACGCGGGTTATTTATTTGATCAACGCATTTTACACAAGGAAGCAAAAATGCCCCCTATATCTAACTCTTAACCAATAAATTTTATGGAAACATCAACATTTTGCAAGCGGGTTGGTGTTCACCAAAATTTTTGAAGAATAAGTAGTTTTGAGTTGATGACGCCATCATAATGACGTCAGAGCCATATTTTTATACGAAGGCATAGGCGGTTTAAATTTAGGTTTGTTTTTTATACCGAATTCCTAAAATTCCTAAGTTAAAGTAACTACGTCACAAGAACGTCTTATTTCATCACTTAGGTTAAATATTGGCCAAAAGATGCTTAGATTTCGAAAAGTGACTTGATAGTCATAGTTTAGTGTATTTCAAAGCAAGCGAATTTTGAAATCCCAATTAAAGCGCAAGCAGATCATGTTAACGATAATATTTACGGGCAATAGGGAAGAAGCGAAGTGACCAAAGTAGTCTTCAGGTCTGCTTTTACCCTCATGAATAAAATTACAAAGTTACGAGATGAAATTTAGAAAATCGTAGCCGAACGAATATTTGCATCTTGTACTAAATCAGATCGAGGTTTCATTCATATATTTACATCAGAACGAGGTTGCATTACACCAGAAAAATTAGGACACTAACACGAAACAATACAATTTATATATACAAAAAAAAGTTCTATTTATATTAGAAAGTGGTGCAATTGCAAGGCACCATAATAGACACAGCTAAACTCAATTAAAATGATTCACAAACACAAATATCTTGTTGTATAAAGATCAAGTAGTTAAAGTTATCAAGACAAACTTTATTGTTACTTTATAAACAGATAGAGCACAAATTTTATAGTCATTCCAATTTAATTATCGTAACTTTCCAGCAATAAATATTTCAGTCTGGATTTAAATGTTTTTAGATATTTAGATTTTTTAATTTCAAGGTCAAGTGAGTTCCATACTATTGGACCTTGATATATAATAATCCTGTGAAGTTTCAGAGTTTTAGAAAAAGGTACAAAAAAATTATAAGAGGAGGTAGCTCTGGTAGGTTTTAACATGAATATTATTAAACGCTGTAAAATACATTTGAAAAGTAGATGGAAGTTGTTCCGATTTATAGTTGTAAACAAATGCTGCAGTTCCTAGTTTCACTAATTCTGGTAATTTAAGAACTTTAGGTTTTGCATAATAAGGAGTTGCTCTAACATTCCATGTTCCATTACCTACAATTTTTACTGCTTTGTTTTGAAGAGTAGCTAATTTCTTGAGGTACGTTTTATACGTTGAGCCCCAAGGGATTATACCGCATTGAATATGACAGTGAAATAAGGCATAGTATAAACTACATAAAGCCGAAGCATTTAAATACACTTTAACTTTCAAAAGGATTCCCACTGCTTTTGATAGCTTACATGCCAAGTTGTTAATGTGAAGTTCAAAAGACAAGGAATCTTCAAAGACAAGACCCAAGTATTTTGACATGCTGATAGAAGGAAGATTAGAAACAAATGGAGATGAAATTGAGGATGAGTTAGCTCTATGACCTCGAATTTTTGGTTGTATTGATATCAAATTTAATTTTGAAAAATTAAGAGTTAGTTTGTTAGCTATCATCCACTTATTTAGTGAAGAAATCTCAGTGTTAATTTTTTTGTTTTGATCATTTATATTTCTATCTTCTACAATTAAACAGGTGTCATCAGCAAACAGTCTTGGTGTGCAAGAAACACTAGTACTAATATCATTAATATCAAAGTTAAAAAGAAGAGGTCCCAATACAGAACCTTGAGGAACACCATAATTAATTTTTTTAGATTTGACTGGGATTTTCTAAAGATACATAGTGATATCTAATAGTCAAAAAAGAAGCAAACAAATCAAGTGTTGGTTCACAGATTCCATAATGTCCTAGTTAGGTTAATAAAGTTGTATGATCAACTGTATTGAAAGCCTTTTTGAAATCAAGTAACAATAGAGCAGTGTAATTGTCATTATTAATATTATCATACAATGAAGTTATAATACATCAGTTAAAGCATGAGATGTTGAATGGTTAGCCCTAAAACTATACTGCGTGGGAAGCAAGACCGAATGTTTATTGAAAAAATTGATTGATCTGACATGAATAAGTTTTTCAAGAATTTTAAAAATTGGAGAAAGTATAGGTATCGGTGGATAATTACTTACATCGATAATTTATCACCAGATGATTTATCACCAGATTTATATATGGGTATTGTTTCAGCAGTTTTTAACAAAGCAGGAAAAATTCCTAAAATGAAAGTCTAATTGAACTTCGGCAACCTCAAAATTGGGAAACTTTCCTTTAACTGCTTTAGCAAATTCAAAATTTCAGGAGTTATTTCTGAGTGAAGTTGACCTAAAGTCGAGATAGTTTGAAGAAAAAAAAAAGTTTTTGGAGGGATTTATCACAAAAAACTGAGAAAAGGGGCATGTTTGCCCCCCTCCCATGTAAAATCGGATTAAATAAGATCAACAATGGTACCATATGGTACAATATGATAAACTAGACAACAAGATTTTAAATGAGGAGTACTAATTAGTGAGCGAGTAGACGGACCATCTGCTACTAAAACAGTAGACTTAGGTTCGACGGCCAATTAGGTTAAGACTTTAAAGAGATATCGCATGAAATCAGTTTTATTAAAGAAATGAGAACTACTTGAGGAAATAAAAAGATGCCCCAAACCTTTTCCACAATTCTCCATATTCGCAAAAACACGATTTATTTTGTTTGACTCTGTACCATTGGCAACCCTTCATTTCGCAATTCTGTGGCATCACAAAAAGATGAGTTTGCGAAATTTCTTGCAGGTTTTAGGCTATTGTCTACTATTGCAGCCCTAAAACACCAACAGCCTGGCTTTACAGTTCTATTCTTGCTAACTTTTCTTCTCTAATCTAAGTTATTGTACAGCCAGCAATAAAATAACAGAATATAATGTATACTGCGTAGGTCAATCTCAGATTTGTAATCTGAAACAAGTGCAATAATACGTTAGCTGATCCGTAGGCCTAATCTAATACTCATAACTTATCAACTGGTATAGCAATAAGTATAACCTAATGAAACCTGAAAATTTGGCTTCTGGTATTGCACACGTAGTCTACCAGTATTGATACCATTACCAGTACAGTAAGCCTTTTGTGATGTAGGAAATTGCGAAATGCATGGTTGCCAATGGTACGGAGTTAACGGATTAAGCTGTATTTTCGGAATAAGCGGAATTGTGGAAAAGGTTTAAGGCACCTCTTTATTACTTCAAGAAGTTTTCATTTCTTCAATAAAACCGATTTTGAGGAGAATATCTTTAAATAGCATTCCTGATTCCTGCTTGCCGTTAAAAAAATTCAAAAATCGCAAAGGCCACTTGACTGTTTCCTGTTCAAGAAAACTTTCTTGTCAAGTAAAGATGCACAATTACAATCAAATATATCTTCGCTTTCGGTTCGGCTTCAGCATTCGCAATAAGATTAATTATTCATCAAAATCAATCAGGGTGCAGAGAATAATTCATGTCAAAAAACGCTCTTAGTGTTTTGTCTTTTTGAAGTTCAGCATCTCTTTAGATTTTCTTAGGCCAAGCATACAGGATTCAAGATGGCTGTTTTTTTGATCTTCAGTATTAAATCTTTCATCTTTTACTTCGTTCCGGCATTTGATTGCTTTTCGAAACAATTTGTTTGCTTCTTTAGCCTTATTGTTTTCCAAACAGAAGGCTGCAAGGCTCATTACGTGACTGCAGTACAACATATCTTCGGACGCTTTCTCTCCAAAGGCATTTTCCATCAAGCCAATTGCTTCTCGCAAAGTTTTTTCTCGAATCGTGTTATCTTCAGCAATAAGTTCGGTTTTTTCGATGTTGTACAAGCATAAAGAACGAATCTGAATTATTTGTCCATTTTGTGCTATCATCATTCGACTTAACTTATCGTATATGCGACGCATTGCAGGCACAATATCATCTGCCACAATACACCTCAAGTCTGGCCTTTTTTCTATTAAACTCGTAGCGGCATCATGCAATCCCGATGAACATCCCATCAGGCAAGTGATGATTTCTTCTGATTCAGAAGGTTTAGAAAGCATTCCTTCTGCAGCTTGGTAAAACAATATTGCTTTAATATATTCGTGTTTACATTTGTAATTTCTGCCAAGAGTTTCGCAGTCTTTTGGAGTAGCTCGTAAGTTTCGCTTTAAAATTTCTATCAGCTCTAACTTCACTTTTTTCGCATCTTCCAACCTAAATGTACTTACTAATGCTTTGTAGTAGTTTATTAGCAAAGAGGCAAAATTCCCTCTTGAACCAAGTTGTTTTTGTTTCAACATTAAACTGTAAGCATCGTCGTATTTTTCCTCATCCACAAGATGTTCACTTTCCACTAAAAAGTAATCAAATGTGTTATTGGGCAACTTTCAAACTAAAGTGAAATGGTGGTCATCTGTTGCAAAAGGAGATACACAAAAATTATCTTCCATGTTTTTATGTTATAAATTTTGTAGAAACAAGCGCTTTTTCGTTATACCAATTTGACTTTAAGTCAATTGCATTTAATAATTTTTTTTTTTAATTTGAAGTCGTTGGAGAGTGCTATGAAGTATTTTACGGTAAATGACACTATTACGAAGTTTATGTGATATTATTCCTTTAAAAAATGTGAAAATATAGAGTTTTCACAAAATCAGTCAAAAGTTGGACTGATTTTGTGAAAAGGCTAATTGCTTCTCTTTTATAAAACTGTATTTAAAATATCGTTATCTGGTGTCTTTTTGATCAAGGTTCGATTTTCTGTGCACCCCTATCGATAATCACATTACCTTGATTTAAGCATTATTTTTCTAAAAAGAAATTGAAGAGACAAAATTCAAACGCTTATATCGGTGTTGCAGAGTCGGAGTCGAGGGAGTCGAAGGTTTTTACGGGGAGTCGGAGTCAGAGTAAAAAAAAAAAAGATTTTGTTAGAGTCGGGAGTCGGAGTCAGAGTTGAAAAATATATGCTCGACTCCCAGTGTTGCACAAAAATGTGATTAAAATGTAAGCTACGTCCTTTTCTAACGTAACTGTAGTCAAGTTGCATGCAGCATTGGCACGCATTAGTCTGGCTGCAACAGTATATGTTATATTTACATCTTCACATTTTTGATTAGGTTTGTATTTAGTTTGCTGCAGTGTTGCAGAGTCGGAGTCGAGGGAGTTGAAAGTTTTTACGGGGAGTCGGAGTCAAAGTCGGAGTCGAAAAAAGGATTTTGCCGGAGTCGGGAGTCAGAGTCGAACGGAAATAAATCCCGGGAGTCAGAGTCGGAGTTGGAGTCAAACTGAAAAAATGGCTGAGAGTCAGAGTCGGAGTCAGAGTCGAACTGATTTTGCTTCGAGTCTGCAACACTGGCTTATATCGTCATTTAAACAGACTTCTTTTTGAAGCTACCGTTGTTATGGATGACGCCATTATCCCCAAAACAAATTTTTTAAAAACATTCTTTTACGACCTTATAGGATAGTAGTTTAAATAAAGAGAAGTCATTTAAGGTGTCCCCAGACCCGGTTCCAATCAGTGGTCGAGTGGATAGAGCGTCTGCTACTGAAGCGGTAGACACGGGTTCGATTCCCGGTCGAGTCAAACCAAAGACTATAAAAATTGGTATTCACAGCTTCCCTGCTTGACGTTCAGCAATTAAAGGGACAGTGTGAAGCCTCCATCGTGTGTGGTAGACAGATGGGCAGGTGGCAGCTTGACTCGAAGACCGAAAGGTCATTTCGCTGTCTCCTGGCCAAGGCAACTTGGTGAATAAAAAATGTAATTACAATTACAATCCACGGGGGTCATACCGAGGCCGTGCCCCCCCAACTGGCTGCTTGTGCCCCCCAAACGAAAA
The DNA here is from genome assembly GCA_963965965.1 of Trididemnum nubilum. Classification (NCBI taxonomy): domain Eukaryota; kingdom Metazoa; phylum Chordata; class Ascidiacea; order Aplousobranchia; family Didemnidae; genus Trididemnum; species Trididemnum nubilum. The sequence continues at coordinate 36,473,632 of OZ014478.1, read as the reverse complement.
TTGTGCCCCCCCAAGCGAGGACTGTGCCCCGAAGAAATTAACAGGCTTGGGGCTTCTGGAGCGCAAATCGGGGCCCAAATTAGTGTTTTTTGTGGACTGACACCGGATTTTGCGACGTTGTTGGGATGAAGACCTTTTTTCTTTTTTTTTTTGAGATCACCTGTTTTTGGCCGGAAAACCGCTTGCAATTTTTGCTCCCCACCTTGTTCAATTGATCCAGAGTGGGATAAATTTCTCGTGCCCCCCTGCTCCTCTCGAATTCACACAAAATAAACTTCTCGTGCCCCCCCAAAATTTATTTCTGCTCCCCCAGTCACGCTATCCTGGCGCCGGGCCTGGGTGTCCCTTAGTTTGACGTTTCGAAAAGTTTCACATCTGAACCTTTCAAATGCTGGTTTCATTTGATGAAAAATTAATACGTATGGATTTTCAAACTTTGAAAATGAAATTAAGAGGTGGTGCAAAGTCTACAAAATTTGGAAGGTTAAATCAGTTCTTTTCATTTTCAACGCATGAATACCAGTGTCATTTAACAGCAGAGTATATTTTTTCATTATGATCTCAAAACGCGTAACAGTAGTGTTTCTTACAAACCTCTAAAAAAAATTAGGACGTATCGGTTACGACACGAGTAGTTATATGCAGTTTTCCAGGTTTGAATCAACATCCAGTTTTTCAAAAAAAAGCAGCTGCTTTACCTAAGATTGCTTGTCTTCAATGATATCTTTCAGAGGATTTAATTTAGCTTGACCTGTTTGATCTTAACATAGATTTAGTTACAAAACGTGCCATATGGTGAAAGCTTCAGAGAACGTCGAAGTAGACAATAAACCACTGCCACGAGCTCGTGCGGATATGATCAACACCAAAAACAAAACACGTGTTGATTTTAGGGTTGACACAAAAAGCAGTGAAAATTTGTTTGATATTTTGAGAAAACCTCATAGCTTTCTTGAATGAACACAGAAACTTGGAATGAAAGTGAAGACTTTAAGCCTGCCAAAGAAGTTGTTTGCTCGTTAGAAGCCACTTACAAAGATGCTGAGAAAGGGTGTTGTGGATGCAGCAAACGACTAAACTAAGGCTGTTCTGTTCAAGCACCGGTACGATCATCTGCCTCTCTTGGATGGTTCTTCTTTCTATGCTTTACGCGGACAAACAAATTAGAAATTCTTGGCAGCAGCATGTAGGGTCATTATTAAATGCCTCTCTTCCACCCCTATCCACTGTTTTTTTTGGGGACTCAACTTTTCTTCTTGAAAATAACCTTGGAACATCAAGCACTATTGTGCTTTGAACGTGCTGTGCGCCTCCCATCATAATTATCTAACCACAGCGCCCTTGCCTCAAAACCAGTGATCAACAGGTTGAAGAAGAAACCCTCCTAGAGATCATATCACCAATCCACAGAAGAACCTCTTCCATAGTTGCGAATTTCAAGCAAAGGATAAACAGCATTTTCCCAAATCCCCCGTGGATTTCACAGCGTCATTTTCCATACCTAACTGCACTGGCTCTAGCTCATCCTGTCTGAAATTTGCCAAGAATCGGTTATTCTTCCTAGAGCCTTCCCCTTTCAGCTGTCTATGTTTGGACCAATGAATCTGTCCTTTTCCTCTTTGGACTGTGCAGCGGGAAGTGGAACGAACCAACAACGAAACCTACGCAGTGACAAACAAAATATATCAACTAAAAGAACGGAATGTAATCGTACGAGTAAAACACAAAAAGATCTCGAATCAATGGATATACGAGGACGATGCTACGTAATAGGCACGCCACATTCCTCTCACAAGATCAACAAATCATAAACACTTCACCGAAGCACATCAGTCTAAATGAAGTTGAAGCGGTCTCTAAGTTCGACCATATTGCGTCACGTAGGGTTGAGTAATATTTTGTTGGGAAGAATTTGAGGGCAAAGGCGTTATAAATACCTCGCCGATTTCTTCGAAAATTATCTCGTGCAGCCACAACGTCATACGATTGAGGCTGATTACGTTCCCGGTCAATTTGACTTGTTGCATGTTGCAACCAGCATCGATCTAGACATAAGCCTCGGGAGAGAGTTGTGGCACTTTTTTACAGCATGCCGCTTCTCAATATTCACCTTTTGTTGTTGCTTTATTTCAAGGTCTACTTCACAAAATTTCTTTAAATATCCCCATTTGGGATTTAGTTTTTGAGGCAACACTGACAAAGTTGTTCCTAACTTTCTACCCATGAGAAGGTCAGCAGGACTAAAACCGTTTTGCAACCGCGTTGAGCTATAACTCAACAAAGCAGCATACAGGTCGGAATTTGATTTTAACAAACACTTTATAGTTTGGGCCCCTGTTTCCACCTCTAAATTTTCCCTGGGATAATACGGACTGCTAGTGATGAGCCAAAAGCCATACGTACGTGCAAAATTAGCAAAATCACGGAAATTATATGGTGTATCATTATTCGAAATCAAAATCTGGGCCCACATGACAAGACATGTTAGCGAGCTCGTAAAGGCCATTTTTGCTCGCTAAAAGGCGTTAACAAGCAAAAAACTTCCTAGATAAAATGCTATTTCCCAACCGCCTCGCCTAACACGCGTTAAAAATGCTCACTCGAATTGTTTTTGCGAGATGTTCGTAACCTGCGTTAAAACGTAATAAATTGTGACGTTGGATGCATTTCTGCTTCAAAATAATGCGTTCAAGCCATAGGCGTAGCCAAGGGGGAAGGGGGCCTGCCCCCTACCCAATTAAAATACCATCAATGATAAAAATTTATGACAACATAACCTAGCAATGTGTAGTTGCATTTTTTTTCAATAATTAAGCACATAACAGTAATTAACAATAATAATAATGACAACGGGAGAGCCCCTAACTAACAACCAGGGGACCCCAGGGCCCCTAACTGACAAACAGGGATCTCCTAACTGACGACCAGGGATCCCCAGGGCCCTAACTAACAACTAGGGGTCCCGAGCCCTTAATGAACAACCTGGGGGCCCCGGGACCCCTAACTGACTTAGGGACCCCGGTGCCCCTAACCGACAAACAGGGGCCCCCAGGGCTCTAACTAACAACCAGGGGGCCCCTAACCGACAACCGGGGGGCCCCGCGGCCCCTAACTGACAAACAGGGGGATCCTGGTGACCCTAACTGACAATCAGGGGGACCCCGGTGCCCCTAACTGACAATCAGGGGACCCATAACCGACAACCAGGAGGCCTCGGGGCCCCTAACTGACAACCAGGGGGCTCCAGGGCCCCTAACTAACGACCAGAAGGCCCCAGGTTCCTAATCAACAACCAGGGGGACCCAGGGCTCCTAACTGACGACCAAGGAATCCCAGGCCCCCTAATTTACAACCAGGGGGCCCCGGGGTCCCTAACTGACAACCAGGGGGCCCCTGACCGACGACCAAGGGGCCCCTCAATTCAAATTTTTAACAATTTATATGCAAAACTTGTGAAAAATCTAAGAGTTTTGTCCTAAAAGTTGCAACCTCAGGCCCTCGTTTAACGTTATTATGAACTTAATGCTATAACACACGCGGTAATGGCAAACCCCGCAATTGAAATACTACCAATGATAAATACAGTGATGGGCACAGCGGCGCTACTAGCGGCGCTACTTTTTCGGTAGCGGCAGCGCCGTTGCTTTTTTTCGTCACCAGCCGCAAGCGGCAGCGCCGCTGTTTTTTTGGCCGAAAAAACGGCAGCGCTTCAGCGCTGTTTTTTAAGTAAATTTTCTGCCGCTGCCGCTACTGCTAATAAACTCCTTCCAAGACTTTTTCAATTTACATTTTCACACATTACTGCTTGGAGTCTTTACTCTCCGCTTGTTTTCACTCTGCTCTTGTTACCTCGTTATTTCAGTTTAGTGGAACATACAAGACCTTCGTGACATTTATCGTTGCTCTTATACTGTATGTATAGGCGAGTTTTATCGCACGTGGTCCGATTTTTTCTCTATCGAAGTTGAACAAATGATGTGGTCTAGTAGCGGGTCAATTTGAACTGATAAAATCGATTTCAATAAAGCCGATTTCGAGCAGTAGCTCTTTAACGAAAATGCAATGATTAGAGTTCGATAAATTGCTAAAAACTTGCAGATCGCAAAGACGGTTTTCCGCGATATTTCCTTAAAATGCTAGCATTTAGTATAACAAATGAAGATGATTTGTTGGCTATCTGGTCGCAGACCACAGTATAGATCGTGCACTGCGAATAGAACAGTACAGTACCTGGCACGGAGCCACAGTAGTGTGTTTGGGGAAAAGGGGCATAGAAACTTGGGCGGGGGGACGCTTACGCAGCCGTGACCAGACGAATTCGGAATGCGGCAGCGATCTGGTGAAATATTTTGCTCCAAATCCTGTGTTATCATTCTTTGGTATGGATTTTGCCCTCAAGTTTGGAGGTGAAGACTAAAAAAATAATAAAAGGTCTTCATCGCAAAATCTAAGGCTACTTGATTACGTTCACTTGATCTGTCTTGCTGTTTCATAGAAAAAAGCGTTTGTGGTTACCTGTTCTTGTGCAAAAGTTTGCTAGTTGTGCTACTACAAAAGTTTACTCTCGCTTGCGGAGCTCATGCAGTGATTTGGGGGGACACGGCTCGAAATGCCATCCCCCGTGCATTGGCGTAGCTAGGATTTTTGATTGGGGGGGGGGGTGGGGGCAAACCAAAAATCACATGCAATGAAGTCATCAGAAATTTTCGAAAGAGGAACTTTTGTGGGACAAAAATATCGTAGAATGGAAGATCAGAAGCCGTGGGCTGGTTTGGCACTTAACCGAGAGTTTTCTAAAGGGAGAGGGCTTAAACCAAAAGTTACAAATGAAAATATAGTTCATTCAAACGCATCACAGACGGGGATCTGGGGACGAAGCCCCAAGTCACTGGGCAATTTTTTGGAATTTTTTTGGAAAAAAAGCTATTTTAATGCCTTTGGATCACATTTCGCACGTGTTCAGAACCATTTGAAAGAAGCAGATTATTAATATTTGAAAGCCAATTGAAAAAAATTAAATTGCTTCAATTTTTTTACTTATAATTTGGTCGAAAATACATTTATAATTTTGCAGTTTGGAGTTAAATTGTTATAACTATTTTAGTAGCAAATAATATTCCACTCGAAGATTTTCGTAAGAGATTTTTGTTTTGACATGAAAATAACCAGTTGTAGGAGTACATGTACGGTTAAGCGGCCCCAGGCCGCTCAATTTAAATTCAATAATTTGTTCAATGAGCATTTCTCATAGATTTTTTTTCAAACGCATTTTTTAGCGTAAAAACTAGCGAGGTGGATGGAGGTGAATTGTTACTGAAAACCGTACAATGGATGGTTACGCTTAATTACCATGTTATTGCCCGGACCGGATTTACATTGCGCGGGGCCCCTGGCACTTTAAAGATTTTCGCAACATCTTCCTGCCAAACATAAGTGTAGACCAAAAATAAAGTCTTACCATCTGAGCGCAGGGCTCCTGGCACTGGGCCATATGGTAAATCCCGCTCTGTTATTACATTACGTTTTTAAAAAGGTTAGATGAAAGCCCGAAGTAGCAACTTTTGTGATAAAAAACCTTAATTTCAGCTGGGTGATACATTTTAATTGATTGGCAAAAATTGAATTTAGAGGGCCCGGGCCCCCTGGTCGTCAATATTATTGTTAATTACTGTTGTAGGCAAAAAATGCTAAAAGAAACCAAAACTGACGAAGCAATAGTTTTTTTTGTCACATTTTTATCATAGGTAGCATTTCAATTGGAGGGGGCCCGGGCCCCCTAGGCCTTCCTCTGGCTATGCCTACGCCCCGTGGCGCCGGGCCTGAGCACTTACGTCAATGCGTAGTAAATTAAATTTTGTTACAACAGTTAACAGTAGAACTAAGTTTTGAATTTATAGTGCGCTGAGAATTGAACAAACAAATAGAACCAGGTAATAAATAAGCTTCAAAGACAACTTAGTTATGTAGTTATACTCGTAGAAAAAATTCTCAGTGTAGCATGAATCGCATTGAGCATCATTTGCTTAACATGTACGTCATTACTACGTATCTCCTTCGACTTCGTAAACAATATCTTAAACGCTCGATCCACTTTTGTGTCAAAGTTGGACAAAATCATCGCAGGGACGTGAATCATCTACCATTTCTACAAAACTCCAACAAATGTTTTGGAACTTGGTCGATTGATAAATTTTCCTTTCGGATCTCTACGCGAAGAATTATTTTCGTGGTTGAGGGCCTAGAGTGTGATAAACAGATCGACTTACTTCAGAGCTACGAGGGTCAGTCAATAAGTAATGAGACTTTCTCAATTACTTTAGTGTTCTTGAAGTTATGCCACTGAAATTTTATATGATGATTATGAATGAAGTTGTCATCTCATTTACAAAACAGATTGTTTATTTTCAGATTACTGTAGGTGTGACGATAAATTGAAACGACCACTAAGCTAACAAACAGCTCATGTTTCTTCCCCAGTGAAGAAAAAATTCAAATCTCAGAAAAGTGTAGTGAAAGTCATGCTCACTGTGTTCTGGGTCAGAAATGGGCCGATCACTATCAGTTTCTTAGAAAAGGGCAACACTGTGAACTCAGAGAACTACTGTAAGCTGCTAACTCAAGTGAAAAAAGACATTAAGAACAAACGGAGGTAACTTCAGTCAAGAGGTGTGATTCTCCTTCCGGATAATGCAAGGCCCCACACAGCAGCAGGAACCCTAGCCAAAATTGAAGATTTAGGCTGGAAACTTCTAACACACCCACCCTACAGCCCAGACCTTGCACCATCTGATTTTCACCTCTTCGGCCCACTCAAAGAGAGTATGAGGGGAATTCACTTCTTGACTAATGAAGAAGTGAAGGCTGCTGTGAGCAAGTGGCTCAGGACTCAGTCCACGGAATTCTATGCCAAAGGAATAGACGATCTAATATCAAGATGAAACAAGTGTGTTGCAAAGGAGGGAGACTATGTTGAAAAATAAAAAGCATTTTTTGATTATCAGTCAATGCAAATTTGAGTTATTAAAAAAGTCTCATTACTTATTGACTGACCCTCGTTATAAGAGCCGGGACAGAATTGTATAGAAGTTGAATACTGTATGTCATTGCGCTTTAATGGCAAAACCTTAACTTATTTGAGTCGATATTTCTTAATGGCTTTCGTTTGTGTAGAAAATGCGATAAGGAATTTAACTTCCTAGTGTAACTTCCAAGAGTAACTTGCTAAGTAATTTCTAAAGCGCTGGTTTAACCAATCAGCATTTTGAAATGCTTGTTTTTTTGAAAGGAGCATGCCAACACCTAAATGAATGGTGATTTGCTTACTTGTCTACCATTTAAGCTTGCTAATGCCGATTGTAACCTGAACCAATATCTAAAAAGCTTGAATAATTAACTTTCGTAAGTAAAGTTGAAATTTCACCATTAGATACCGTATTTGAATGCCATCGTTCCTTGTACTATTTATTTTTTTAAAGTAGCGGCAGCGGCCGCTGTTTTGCATGCAAGTAGCGGCAGCGGCGCTACTTTTTTTAGTTGAGCAGCGATAAGCGGCAGCGCCGCGGCTTTTTTTGCCAAATAGCGGCAGCGGCAACGCCGCTACTTTTCAAGTAGCGGGTGCCCAGCTCTGGATAAGTATAATGAGAGCATAGCCAGTATGATGTCCTTGTCCGGAATTGCAGTGTCTTTAATTTAGGATTTACGCGTACAAAAGTAAGTAATAATAACGACGACCACGTGTCCTTGTCATAATAATATCATGCAATTCTTGGAGGTTTCAAAAAACTGTCAAGTGACTTGATTCGAGTCCTCCACGTTGTAGAAAAAAAAGTTATTTTAATTTTTCTTTAAATGTTTTTTTTTTAAGAAAGAACTTAAGGATGCGATCTTATTTCAAAATCATAGGCGTAGCCAGGTGGGTGGCCCAGGCCTCTCAATCAAAATGCCACCAATGACAAAAATTTGAAAAAAAAGCCTTGCATTTTCATTTTCAGTTTCTTTTAGCATCTTAACGTACAACAGTAATAGACAATAAATAATTTCGACGACCAGGGGGCCGGGCGCACCCCCTTAATTCAATTTTTTCCAATCAATTTCATCGTATAACCAGAGTGAAATCAAGGGTTTGTGTCGTAAAAGTTGCTATCTCAGGCCCTCATCAAAACTTTTTATGAGCGCAATGCAATAACCAGCGCCGTATTTGCCATGTGGCGCAGTGCCAGGGCCCCGCGCTCACATAGTAGGACTTATTTTGGTCTTCGCTATATTTGGCAGGAAAATGTTGCAAAAATCCCCTAAGTGCCAGGGGCCCCGTGCAATGTAAATCCGGTCCGGAAATAACATGTTTAGCAAGCGTAACCTTTTATTGTACCATTTTTCAATAACGATTCACCTCCACTTCGCCAGTTTTTACACACAAAGAACTAAAAAAAAGCTAGGGAAAATGTTCATTGAACAAATTATTGAGTTTCAATGGAGGGGTCCTGGGCTCCCTGACCGTACATGTACTCCTGTAAATGGTTATTTTCTTGACAAAACAAAAATCTCTAAGGAAATTGTTCAAAAGAATTATTATTTACTGCTAAAATATTGCAGGAGGCAATGTGCCTAATTTCCCCTACATGGACCAAATTACTTACAATTAAATTTTTACACCATAATGCAAGATTTTAAACGTGTTTTGAAATTTAATTGCAACTAAAAGGAGGATTGAACAATTAAATTTTTTCGATTGGTTTTCAAATGTTAAAAATATAGTTCTTTCAAATGTTTTTGAACACGTACAAAATGTGATCCAAAGCATAAAAATATCTTTTTTCTCCAAAAACTTACAAAAATCGCCCAGCGGCTGTGATACGTTTGAGTACACTAGATTACTCAACACGTCTCCCAAGTCAAACGTTTGCACTTTCTAACTATTAATTTTCGCCCTCTCTCTTTACCAAAGTTCTGGTTAAGTACCAACAGGCTACGGCTTCAGATCTTCCATTCTACGATCACTTTGCCCCATAAAAACTTCCTTTTTTGAAAATGTTTGATGACGTCATTGCAGATGATTTGTGGTTTGCCCCTCCCCTCAATCAAAAATCCTGGCTACGCCTATGGTTCAAGCGTATTGTGCCTGTATGACGGTTTGTACTGCAATTGTTATGGAAAAAGATACTATGGGCCATGCGTTAATATTCTAAGCTTGCAAAATGTCCATTGATAATAATTAGTCAATGAACGACAGAGTTTAATTTTATTTTTGGATCAATGAAGAAAAAGAGAACATCTTTACAATACCACAATTTTTTAAACGGCGTGAAGTGCTCCTGAGTTGTTGGTGGGTATACTTTTACGTTATCAGCAACAATAGGTTTCAAAATTTTTGAAAAGTAAGCAAGTCAAAGTACACTGTTCTTTCTTAGAATCAGTAAATCTATAGTTGAAACTAGCTGTATTAAACTTTTTGCCAATTTTCAGCCTCATTTGTTCTTGATTTTTTCTTTGATTTTTAGAGCATCGATGTCAATTTTAGCGACCATGCTTGCAACAGTGTTTAATTTCTAATGCTTTGTCGGCCTAAGTAAAGTTTTTTTCCTGCATTGCAGCATGCTTGAGAAACTTGAAAAAAGCAAGCTTTTTTCGAACGACTGCCAAAAAAAATTCTCAAACAGCGCTCTATACTATTGGAATAATTGCAATTTTGCTTGCAAACACAAGAAAATCACTAAAATTTTACCATTTTGAATCAGTACAAAATTTAGTTTCTTTTCTTTGATTTGAATTTTTTGTTTCGTTTGTTTTGGTTGATTTTGCTGCTGAGGCTAGCATTGTTTTTATTTGTGCTTAAATTTTGAGCAAAAACGAGTTTTAAGTTCTTAGAAAGTTATTCTTATAAAAAGAGTGTATTGCTATTTTGGTAAACTGGCGCTACTCAATATTTTTTTATCAGTCGATACAGCGAACGGTTCTCAATGCAATTCGCTTTTTTTGAGCAGTCTAATAGCAAACACGCAGACCATTTTAAGTAGTTTTCAACTAAAAGTTGCTTTAGTTGGAAGTTTTCATCATTAAATTTCTGAATCAAAAAAGATTTCTCGCATGCTTAAAGAGTGCTTCAAAATCTTCGTTAAGTTGGCAAGGAAAATGTGACGTTTTTTTACTCGAGTTATATCTCGCAATCGATCCAAGCAACTTAGCTAGCGAATATGACGTTAACCAGCTTGCAGAGCTTCAGATGCGCGCGCAAAAATAACCTCTTGCTTTTAACGAGTATTTCATTTGGTAGCGCCTCTTAAAAAATTCTCGTTATTAATGCAAGCGAGGAAATTTCTGTCATGTGGGCCCTAAGGTATCCAATGCCAATCAAAAATTGATTTCAAATCTACAATAACACAATCTGCATTGCTATGAAAACAAACTACTTCGATGAATCGCAAAAATAATCAAAAACAAATATGTTTTCGTATTCTATTTAAAAAGATCACTCGCAACTTTAGCCACGGAATATTTGGGGTCATACTAAACAGCATTGGTTCTATACGAGGCAATCAATTTTCCGAGCAAACAAAACAGTTTTTAACGTGAAAAGTGATATCTTTACTAATTCCCGGCCGCCAAACAGAGCATTGAGCACGTTCTATGCATTTATTAATTCCAGATGACCAGTACAAATTTTATCAAACATATGTTTTTTCAATGCGCCGGTATGATGAACCGTCTTCCAATTAACAGCAAACCATTTTTAAATGCAATATTATTGCGCTCACAAAGTATCCAATTAAACTGCAATCCACATGCTTTGGCCAGAATTTTAAGCAAAAATCAACTATTTGTTTGCGAACCTCGTCTTCGTAGGTAGCTTTTCGAATCAACTCTATTTTTTCATCTGAAGAAGGCAAACCTTGCACCACAACAACGATGAGACATTCGAGAAGATTCATCAGATCGCAATTTGCATTACTCGAATTGGATAGTGGAGCCCTGGACAGAGCATTAGCTGTCACCAATTTTTTCCCGGCAACATACACCACATCAAAACAATAGCACACTAACTGCATTCGAAATCGCTACACTCTTGGCGATAATTCGTCTAAACTTTTTTTTTCGTAAAAATGCTAGCTAAGGTGCTGTGGTCTGTACGGTGCGAAAATGAGGAATTAGCGCATACCACGGTTTCACAATTTGGGTTATAATGAATTAAAGTAAGCGTCTTAACGCATTTTTAATTACTTCAAAAGTGCGTTCATGATCATCTTCCCAAAAACACGGTTCCCACTTTTTTAAAAGAATTCGCAAAAGAGCAATTTTATCGGAAAAGCTTGGACTAAATTTAGACAGTAGATTGACCATTCTCAAAAGTTTCCTCGCGCCGCTAATATCGGTGGATGGTGATAGACCCTGATGGCGATAATTTTGTCTGGATTCGCACAAACCTCTTCAGGAGAAATTAAGTGACCCAGAAACATAATTGAACGAACCGAAAATTCGCATTTTTCGTTTAAAGTTAATCAAACCATCCAAAACTGCATAAACTCGCCGGTCATGCTCCCGCTTATTGGAGTCAAATATCAATATATTGTCCGAATGGCGGATTACTCCATCTACACCATACAGAATTTTTGACATCTCCCTCTAAAAAAACTCTGAAGCAGATGATATTCCAAACGGCAATCGATTGGAACAAAACCTCCCCTGGGGAGGTATGAAGATTATGAGCTCTTTGGATTGTGGAGATAAAGCTATCTGCCAAAACCCGGACTTGGCGTCAAGTTTCTAAAAAAATGGTTTGCAAGTCTAGCTTTTACCTCATCTATCTTGGGAAGCAGATGTCTCTCATGCAGCTCACTTTTTTAAATGAGCGTAATCTACGCAAATCTTTACTCTGCCATTTTTTTTAGGGACAACTACTATCCCAGCACACCAATCAGTGGGCTTCGTGATTGGGGAAATTGCATTAGTATCCAAAATGCGTTTGATTTCATCATTTACAGCGCCTGTGAACACCCTCTACAGGATCCCAATCATCTCTTTCTTGACTTTCCTGCCTCTTCGCCTTTTGGCAAATCTATCTTTGGCTTTACATTCATCTTTGGCTTTATTTTCGACCTTTCGTCCAAACTTTGTGGGGTATGGCCTGATTGTCTTTGCGGAGTTCTTCTGTCTGGATGCTTGACAACTGCAGAATGCTTGACAAATTGTTAAAAAGAACCATGTTTCCGAATAAGAAGAAATATACTCTTATGCACTTACTAACTTTTTTGTATACATGAGTATGGAAACTTTTGAAAGGGTCAGACGCACAAAAGAATTTAGCTTAAATTTTGACCTCAAACAAGGACTACCGTAGGAGACATTTTTAACTCTATTCCAATGTACAAGTAAAATGTTTTGGAGAAAAGCAAGCAAAAATTAGGGCGAAACAGGATTCAACTTCAACCAGTAATCAAAATTTTAAGTCTCGGATGATAATTTTTTAAAGGTTCAGTTGTACCATAGTCTATGGTTGTACGTTCCACAGTTTTTCTTTTTTTTTGTAGTAGGTACATAGGGTTTAAATCAAATTAAAAGTACAACCTTTTTTGTGCCAAGATTCAGTATTGTTATCGAAGCATTATGAATATATTATACATTGACATTTTACAAATGCACTATCACTTTTGGTCTTTCAAACAAAAACTTTCGTAAGCTTTTAGAAATCAATGAAAGTTTACAACATATTAAAAAAAGTTGTCAAATTGGCATAGAATGCACACTAAATACACTAGGCAAAGTATCTTAAATGACACAAATATTATATAAAGAAATTCGCTGATTATACAAAAACCATGAAATCTGTGAATTATGAGATGTACTTTTTTATAGTAAGCAAACAGCTGCTTAGCTTAACAAACATCACAACTGCAGAATAATTTAATAGATAAATAATGCAAAATAAACTGATAACGAGAAAAAAAAGTCTTCAAATGCCACTCTAAACTGGAGAGATGTACTTGCTTATAAGAGTAATCAAGAATCACATAATTAACATTGCCTTTTGATCCTTCATTGTCTGCTTTTCTGATGATGACAAAATAAATTTACTCAATGTACTCAGATTCTCTTTCGCAATGACTTCTTAATGACTTACTGTATATGATAAAGTGTATTTAAACTCTAGATTGTATTGCTCTTTATTCCACAAAGCAATAAGTAAACTTCAACACTACTGGGAATATAAGACCTTAGAGTTGTTACATAAAACTTGATGTAAATCCAATTACAATAATTTCTCGTATCATCACTTTTATTAATCTGCAAAATGTCATGCAATGCATTCAACTTCATAAAAAAGTTAATTTTAAGTATTTGAGATAACGATCGCAATGAAATTTCATTTCAAATTGTGAATGCAATGCCAAAACATAAATACTCTATAATTTGGTGCTGCAAAACTTAATTGTGTTGATGAAAAATACTTAAATTTGATGTTGCCTAACTGGCCACTCTCATAAAAATAATTTTTATCAATCAAGAAAAGAAAGTCCTGACACTCATAATGTCATAATTTCTTACCTGCCAAATTTAAATTTGTCTCAAGTTTTGTGCGAGATGCCTTCGCAATGTTTTTACCTAAAGGAATTGATTAAGAAGCGAATTTTATTATACTGCATCCGTAAAACATATAATTAATTTAAAAAAACAAAATTTTTTACAGTAAAAACATAAATTTGATAACCATGGCTTCTGATTTTAGCATATTTTAACAATTAATATAGTCCATACTTGACAAGTTGTGTTTAATCTTATTTACGTAGAGCTTCAAGAAATTTCTGTTACAACCCACATAGACGCAGAATGATTAGAAATGTCATACACTCACACAAATTTTTTGAAATGACCAAATATCATGTATTTCTCAATATTGTGACATTTTGACCGATAATTCCGAGCAAAAAAGTAAACCCAGACTCAAATTCAACTACTTATTTTTATGAATGAGAACAAATATTAGCTTAATATATTGCTTAATGAGGTTTGTTCAACAGAATATTTCATCCCTATAATTTTAAGGTTATTTTAAACACCTCTACCTGATTGTGGTGGCTTGGTGTGATGAGAACTGCCAGCATTTTTGGTTGAATCTGCGCCTTTAATAACCATGTAAAATTATTACCGTAGCGTATCTGTGTTGCAAAACTTCATAAATATCAACTGTAGTATATTGTGTCGTTATAGTCTCCAATAACTTAACAGCAAAACGATACAATCAACTAGACATTTATAAGTATACAGCAAAGGATAATTGACCATGCAAATTTTCCCTATTGCCCTACTTTGTATAAAAAAACGTTCAAATATTAATTCATTAAGTTTTAAAAGTTTACTTCAGGTAATACTTTAAACTACCAATTAATACACAGATTTAGCTGTGATTATTTCAAACAGCAGTTACCTGATTGTGACGGTTTAGGTTGATGAGAATTTCCGACAAGATTGGTTGAATCTGATGTTAAAAAAAAAATTAAATTAATGCAAGAGAAATAGGATATTTTCGTATTCATTTTTATGATGTATTTTTTGTATGTTATTTGCTGTTACAACAATTGCAATAAATTATAACTACAATTAATTGCCAACTACACAAATTTAATTTCTTGATCAAGCTTTCGAAAAGTCACTAATCTTAAGCCATACAGTATATATTCCACACAAAAAAAACGCTAATTTAAATACCGCTTTAAAACTTGAACTGTCCGTCAATAGCTACAATAGCTATCAAAAAAAAAAAAAAAAAGGAATTACGACCAATGCAATGGGAAGCCAATAGAAAACCATCCAAATTGTAAAAACTAGCGTCTGTAGTCCAAAACGGGAAATTATTTATGATAACACTGGTCAACAAAAAATGTGTTGCATTCTCAGTTAAACTTGTTCTTTAGTAATTTACGGGCGCTGAATCCGAATCTGGGCCCACGTAATAGAAGTTTCCTCGTTCACATTAATAACGAGAATTTTTTAAGAAGCGCTAACGAACGAAATACTCGTTAAAAGCAAGAGGTTATTTTTACACGTGCTTTGAAGCTCTGAGAGCTTGGTAACGGCATTTTCGCTCCTTAAGTTGCTTTTATCGATTGCGAGATATAACCCGAGTAAAAAAACGTCACATTTTCCTCGCCAACTCAACGAAGATTTTGAAGCACTCTCTAAGCATGCGAGAAATCTTTTTTGGTTCAAAAATTTAACGGCAAAATATTGAAAACTTCCAACTAAAGCGAATTTTTGCTGAAAACTACTTAACAACAGTCTCCATGTTTGCTATTAGACTGCTAAGAAGAAAGCGAATTGCATTGTGAACCGTTCGCTGTATCGACTGATAAAGAAATATTGAGTAGCGCCAGTTGACAAAAACGGCAAAGCACTCTTTTCATAAGAACAGTTTTCTAAGAACATGAAACTCGTTTTTGCTCAAAATTTAAGAACAGATTAAAAACAATGCCAGCTTCGGCAGCAAAATAAATCAAAAACAAACGAAAAAAAATCCAAATCAATGAAAGAAACTAAATTTTGTGTCGATTCAGAAACGACAAAATTTTCTTGTGTTTGTAAGCAAAATTGCAACTATTCAAGATTATAGAGCGCCTTTGCTCTGCGCAAGCAATTGAGAAATTTTTTTTGTCAGTTGTTCAACTTGAAAAAAGCTTACTTTTTTTCGTTTCCAATTTTTCGATGGTGCAAAAGCAGGAAAAAAGCCTCCACTTAAGCAAACGGAGCAATAGAAATTATTAAACAATGTTACAAGCATAACCGCTAAAATTGACATTGACGCTCTCAAAATTTTTTAAAAAATCAAGGACAAATGAGGCTGAAAATCGGCAAAAAATTAAAAACAGCCAGACCCAACTCAAGATTTACCGCTTCTAAAACGGAAGAGTGTACTTTGATTCAGAATTGTAAGTCGGCCCGGGCTTTTCGGGTCGGGTTCGGGCTCAAGGTTGACAAAAATTTCGGGCTTAATTCGGGCCTGAGACGTGCTTTTTGTCTTAGATGCTCAAAAATATAAACAAAATAATTTGGCAAAATTGCTAAACTTTTCAGATCTAACTTAACTTTCGGGTATTTTCGGGCATGATTTGGACTTCAAATTAATTTTCGGGTTCTGGCCGGGTTCGGACCTGAACTAGTCGGCCCGTTTACTACTCTGCTTTGATTTGTTCATTTTTGAAAAATTTTGAAACCAAAAGTTACTGTTAATTTGTAAGTTTACCCATCAACAACCTCAAGGGCGGTTTACGTAATTAAAAAATTTTGTAGTATGGAAAAAGCTTTTTTTAAACACTGATCCAAAAATATAATTGAATCCTGCCATTCCTCATCTAATTATTATCAGTGAAGGAAATTGCAAGCTTAGAATAATACCCATGGCCCCTAGTATCTTTTTTCCATTACAATGCAGTACATACGGTACGTTTGAACGCATTATTTTAAAGTAGGAATGCATCTGACGTCACAATGATATATTGATTACGTACTAACGTAGGTTAATAATATCTCGCAAAGAAATTCGAGCGAACAGCTTCAACGCATATTGGGCGAGACAGCTCGAAAATGGCAGTTTGTGTACGAAGTTTTTTGTTCGTTAGCGCTTTTTAACGAGCGAGAATAGCCTTATAACCAAGTACCCATATCTTACTAGGGTTACGATACGGACTAGCTCTAATTTATTGCCACCCCCATTCCATTTTATCCAATGACGTGACATGTCGTAATATCTCGTTATGCTCTTACAATGAAACAAACGACAAAGAATGATTTTCGGAAAAAAAAACTAGATATACAAAAAATAATCTAAATGATCAAGCCATTTTTTGAAAATTTCTTCAAAAAAAGTTTTTTTTGAGCTGGAGACAAAACTTTGAAATTTTTGGAACATTATTATTTTATACTGTAAATAGACATTCAACTACAATCAAATGTAGAGTAAGCTGCTTAAAAGTTTTTGGAATCCAAGAAACATGGTCAAAAAATTGTTTTTTTCATTTTCTAAACCCCGTTGCCTTATGGCAACACTAGTAGAATAAGGGTAAAAATGAGTAGACAAATTACTTAGCATACAAATATTGTTTTG
The DNA here is from genome assembly GCA_963965965.1 of Trididemnum nubilum. Classification (NCBI taxonomy): domain Eukaryota; kingdom Metazoa; phylum Chordata; class Ascidiacea; order Aplousobranchia; family Didemnidae; genus Trididemnum; species Trididemnum nubilum. Next base: position 36,456,543 of record OZ014478.1, on the reverse strand, counting down.
CAGAGAACTTGGCGATGAGTGGGAAGTTTCGGGCGAATTATGTAATAATTCCTGGAATCATTTACTTACTTAATGTGTTGAGACAATAAAACTCAATCACTAAATTTTTTGCGAAGCAAAATGATAAAAAAATGGTAGGAGACGATTTAACTCTTGCAACAAATTCTCAAATTGATTTGGCTAGACTTCCACCGTGGTTTAGTAATTTGTAAATTTGCTTCCTCACATATATAGAGTTAATCATCGCCTTGACTTTGATGAACGAGCTGATGAACCATTTATGGAAGCATCAAATCCTTAACACGACAAGTAAGGTTGGCTCAAAAACCAAAATGACCTTTTGAAACCGATTTGGCAAGTAGGATCCATTCTTCCAATCGCTTTAGTAGACATCGTAAATAGCAGATGTGGATTCGAGGACACAACGTTCAAGGCCAAGGCCAACGACTTAATAAAATCTGAGGCCAATGCCCGGGACCAATTTTTTAAGGACAGACCGCCTCGAGGCCAAGGCCAAAGACCAAAGACACAATTTTCTAAATTATGGTTTGCAAATTTTCCATATTTTTAAACACAAGAGTGTTTAAGATAGTGCATTTCGTTAAGTTTTTGATGATAATTCGAAAAGAGTAAAAATAATAATGAATGCATAAAGATTGGTCATGAGGAACAGTTTCACTAAGAATAACCGAGCCAAAGCTGTCGTAAACATTTTATTTTACAAAATAAAATGTTTATAATATTTTATAAAGTAAAATGTTTACGACAGCTTTGGCTCTTTTATACTGAGTTAAAGTAATGAATGCCATTTTAAAGTTTTACACGTACGCAGCTGATGTTGATTTCGTAATGTGGGGACCGTGGCAATGAACAAGGCCATAACTCGTGAATGGAATATAGTTAAAACAAACGTAGAAATGGTCAATATTAATGCCTTAATTTTATCAGTTAGGGCCCCGGTGCAAACGTCCACTGATTATGGATCCCCTCTTTTTTAGTAGCTTCCTAAATGCAAACCAATTTGTTTGGTTAAACGATTTCTTTTCACGAAATTTTTTAAACATTTTTATCGGAAATGTAATAAGTTCTTACTGCAAAATTATTGCAGTAAGTTTATGTTTTAGCAAGAATTGAGGTACCGTAGGCATATTTGTATGCTCAAGGTTATGACATTAAAAAAGGGACTCTGGGGCAAGAGCAAAGTTCCTGTGCCCTATGTTGAATAACATTAGTGTTTATTTTTCCGTAGATATAATTGGAGAAAAAAGCTTTTACACATTGCTATTTAAAATAAGTTTCAATATGACTTGGCGTAGTTGGCTATCACTAGTATTAATTTTCAAACAAAGAAACGAAAAGAATTGATATACCAAAAGTGTATGCTGTCTTTGGTCTTTTTGTTTTTAACCAATCAAAAAATAACGCTGTCCTCGAGCCGAGGAAAGAACATTTTCGAGGACTTGTAAACTTCGAGGCCAAGGACGTCCTGAAGGACTCCATCTTTGGTAGATATCGTAGAACAAGAATTCGAGCAAGAAGTGTTGGTTGAATTAGATGATTGCAATGATTGCATTGAGAAGAAGGAGGATGCTGATTACTTAACGGACTGACGGTCAAGCTACTTACCTTTATGATAAAATAATTAAATTATTGAGGTTAAGCTATTTATAACTTACGGTACAAAACTTCTAAAATATTTTATTTAAATGCGACTTCATCACTTGCAACGTCAAAATTCTACAAAATTAAATAAATTGTGTGGTACATTGCTTAAGTTTGAGTAAAAACTTTTCCTTTATCAATTACAGCAATAATTGCAAAATGAAATATTTTCGTAAATATGACGTCATAAATGATGATGTCGTCAATTTTTTTGCTCTCATTTGTGCAGCCCGAGAAAAACTTGTCTTATCATCTTATCTATAACACCAGCACAAACTTAGGGCGTTTTTGTAAATATTTGCTAAAATATGACGTCATCAATGTGACGTCATATGTTTTTCACTTTTATAATGCTTTAAAATCTTTCTAATTTTGAAAAAAGTGAATGATGAAAGCAAATATTATTTTTGAAATCAACGCAGTCTTGGATAACAAGCAAAACGCGGAAATTCGATAAATATTGCAAAATAGGTTTCCTACTTTCGGTTTAATTTGTTGTATGAAAATGCTGATCAAAGTAAACCAAGTTCATACAGTATCTTTTAATATGCATGTACTTTCTTCAATAGTAATATCAAGATTAAATATATCAAAAGTTATGGGAGTTGACCACCACTCAAAATGGTAACTTTTTATAATTTTCCTAACATTGTTGTTCCTGCATTGTGGCGTCATATAATTGTATGATGTCATAAATGCATCTAAAGGTTGCCCATGTTCCACTTGATGAGTGACTTAAGTTTGAAAATTCAGATCCAACCATAAAAGAAGTGAGAACGAATAAAGTAAAAGTCAACAAAGCTAAAACATTTAGCCAACTTTTGAGTAAATGTAAATGGGCAGAAAAAGTGGGGTGAGGACAACCCTAGCCAGAAACTTCAGATTATACTGAGCATCGCTATGTGGGTAAAAAATATATCTCTCCGGGGCATTATTTATTTATTTATTATTTGTAATAGGTATTGATTTTGATAATAGATTTGATATTAAATTGATAATAAAATTGATACTAGATAATTTAGGTAAAAAAATTATTGAGCGAATCGAACCCAGCGAACCAACTCAATAAAACTGAGATTTACTACAGCAAGAAAATTCTATTCACAAACGCATAGAGCTAGGTATTGACGCTTTTTGAATAATATTCAAGCTAAAAAAAAATCGAAGAATATGAAATCGTCTTTTGCAAAAAACTAGAGCTTGCACAAAAAATCTGATTACAGATTCGGAATCAGCGGTCAAAAACCATAGAATCAAGTGTAAAAATTCATGCAACGAAAAAAAAAAAAAAAAAAAATTTGATCGAAGTAATTGCTGCAAAAATTTCGAGTTGCGGACGAAATTTTCTAGACTTTTATAAAGTTCGGTCTACTCTACAGTCTACACAAGGCGTAAGATTGTGAGCGTTTGAACATATCTTACAGTAAGTTTATTTCAAAGAATCATTCATTACTCCCGGAGTGCAAACTGTAGTTGATTAAAATAAACTAAAGTACAAGGATATGCTTGTATGCTCAAGATTTTATGTTCAGTGTACTGTAGACCAGGCCTTAAAATTTGTTTCTTTCAATAAAAAGTACAGGATAGCATTATAATACTGTAGTTTTGAAGTAACACACCTGATGGAATAACATTCGGTGGTTTAATTTGCTGTAATTCCGCAGATATTCCTGAGCCTGCTTCATGAAACAAAATTTGGAAAAATCATCATTTTTAAAATCAGATATTTACTGTAGTTACTATATTTACTGCAGCAATCAATTTTATATTTCACTCATAATAACATTTCATGTTTAGTTCCAAACTGCCACAACCAAAAAATAGCGCCATAAATCTGATGCCGAAGTGAGCACGAACCTGAGAAACATTTTGAAACCCAAAATAACTGAAAAGGATGAGATAAGAAATTAAAAGTAAACAATAATGCTACCGATATTTGTCTCTTAAATTCTGTCTACATGCCAATTACTATACTTCACACAAAACTAACTTGCTATACAAATAACATAAAAGTTGTCAAACACTAAGTTAATTTTGGAGTAAATTGCTTCTGACTCAGCAATATGTTGTACGTACGTAATACAACAATTTTGCAAATTAATTTACTGCAAAGAACAATTTGGCCCGATCCAAAACGTGAACCAAAGATTAAATCTTGGCCCATTTGCACCAGCGTAACTGGGAGAGGGGGATAAGCGGCAATTGGTTCTTTTCTAGGTGCCACGAAATCCTGGTTTCCACCAGTCTTAAATTTGACTTTAAAAACACGCAAATTTTCGGTGAAGACCTTTCTTTCTTCAACTGCTATGTGACAGAAAAATGCAGCGAAGTTCTAATGAAGCTTACCCCTTGTTTCTAAATCTTACGTCACGGCCTTCTTTTACAGATGTGTTGTAAAAATTTTGAACTTTGCGAAAAATTACAGCTTACTTTGTTGCGATTTTAGACTTTTGATTAAACCTAAAATTAAAACAAATACCACAACTTTTATCACTTCACCAAATTATATTAGAATACCTCTCTCTCTACAGCACAGTTATGAATATTACAAAAAACCTTATACCTTTTTGAGGGAAATTGAAGGCATAAGGACCATTTACAATGAGCGTGCTTGCATGTCTTTAGTTTTTTTACCAAAAAACGGTAACTTTTACGCTTGCAAAGCGGTACGTCTATAGCATACCGAATTTTACCCAATTTTCTGTTTAGAATATACTAAAACTACAAAAATACTTATACGATTTTACCTCAGATTAAACCTAGCCCCATTAATCATTTTTGTATATTGAGTTCTCGTTGGAATAATTCACTAAAAAAACACAGTTTTAAAAGCAATACAATATTCTAAGAATGGTTTACTCTCGCACCATTACAAAAGTTGAAACTTTCAAGTTTGGCTGCTCATAACATAATTTTATTGCGATACTCAATTTGAAAGAAGTTAGCAAAGAAAATAATCGGACAGCACTACATTGGCTAACAGTGCATACAGTATCATTGGAAGACGAAACCTAGACAAAAATCTGTGGATTCCACAATATTAGATAGTTTCTATTTTTAATCCACCTCCCTTTTAACACGGGTGGGGCGTATCTCTGGTCCCTTCCTCTCGGTTTTTTCGTGACAAATCCCTTCAGACAAAAACGCTTTTGTGACTAATCAACTTGACTTTGAGTTAACTTCAGTTACAAATAACTCCTGAACATTTTAAGTTACTAAGACAACGAAAAGTTTTCCAATTTTGAGACTTTTCGAAGTCACTTTCCAAAATCTGAGCATCTTTTTGGCCAATATTTAGCTTAACGTTTTTGTAACCTAGGCATTGTGTGATTCAGTATCAAAAAAAACCTATGAACAAAATTAGACCTGCCTGTGAAGTCAATCGTAAAAAGACGTCATTTTTGAAAAACATGTCCTAGAAGTGACAATGAAGACGTCATCAACTCAAAACCAGTTTTTCTAAATAGTTTTGATGAACTCCAATCCGGATACCAAATGTGGGCTCCAGGGACGTATTTAGGGGGGGGTTCATGATTTCTCGCATGCTTAAAGAGTGCTTCAAAGTCTTCGTTAAGTTGGCGAAGAAAATGTGACGTTTTTTTACTCGGGTTATATCTCGCAATCGATCCAAGCAACTTAGCAGGCGAAAATGACGTTACCGAGCTCTCAGAGCTTCAGATGCATGTGTAAAAATAACCTCTTGCCTTTAGCGAGCTCTTCGTCCGTTAGCGCCTCTTAAAAAATTCTCCTTTATGAATGCGAACGAGGAAATTTCTGTCAGGTGGGGGCCTAAATGTTCCCATGAAATTTGGTTGAGGAATTAGATAGGGCGCATTTTTGTCCCTCATCCCGTGTAAAAAACGATTGCTAAAAATAACCCGTGTAAAATATAGGGCTAAAGAGCTTTTAGTAATATTTAGTGGAGGGCTACCGTGTTTGTTTTTAAAATGGTATACATCTAAAGACATTGCAAGCTATCCCAAGATGGGAAATATCAAAATCCCAAGACCGTATTACACATTCGGAATAAAAAATTAACTAATTTTGACCATACTTTACGAAGAAGTCCAAGAAATAACTTGTTTTAACAATTTTCTCTAAAACGCAAATTTCATACGAAATCGCTGGATGGATGATAGCAAAAACTCATTTGAGAACTAATTTTTTCGCAAAATTCGGAAAGTGAAATTTATGTTTACACCTATAAATACCACCACACTTACTTGATTTAGTTGCAGTGCTGGTACTACGTGTACTTTCTTGTGAATTCTTGTTTTTGGAAAAGATTTCTGAACAATTAGACAAACTTTGGTTAAAAGCGTCATGATATTTATTGTTCGTTAAATAACTATTTCTAAAAATAGGCCTAGCATCTGCTTTTGCGAACAGGGTATAAAAATATCTTTGTAAAAAAATGAAACAAACTTGTATTTCTGATTGTCTTAGAGTTTTTTTAGGTCAAGGAAATGCTATTGGCTTACCAGTCCACATCATTCTAAACGCACGCAAATGAAACTGATGATATCATCAAAACGGTTCCTCAAAGATTTGAAGGCAAACAGCTACTCCTCAAATAAAAGGAAAAGAGACATATTGCAATACATAAACTGTAGAGTAAAATGCACAACACATAATACCGGTGCTGTAATTCAGCTTTCAAAGTGATGCTTATTTTTCAATTTCTAGCAGTTCATAACAAAAATTGATTTCTCCAATGCCCAGTAAATCTATTAGTACTCACTCGGTTTTTCCGGAATAGGAGGTTTTATTATTCTTGGTTCATTTCTATTTACAAGTGATTCTAAAAAGTTTAATTAAGTTATAGCAGCGTTAGCTCAAAAAGTAGAACTTAGCCTGCCTTTTTCACAGTGTAGCAAAAATATTAGCAACGAGCATAATCAGAAAACACTGCAAAGCTCCATCTGGGCTGGGAAGCCTGGACAGACAAGTGGTATTTCTATATTATTTCTACACCACTCAAAGAGTGGGCAGTGGGCATTCCATCACGCGCGACCCTAGTAGCCACAGTTGATGGGTACGAGCTCCTATTGGTCACCTCGCGTCTTTATCACCCATGACCCGCTGGGTAGGCGGTATCAACTATTTTGCCCGGAGTGAAGCACAGGCAACTGATAGGACTTCAGGCTAGTGATCGCAAGGTTACTGGATGCCAGGTTGGTTTGTTTCACATAGCGACTATGCCCCGTTGGGTGGGAAAGACACTTAAAGAGGAGTACAGGCAAATTTAATGGGGGGTATTAAAAGTTAGGACAATCGGACTGTATTAGATTAGCGTTGACCCCAATCTTTTGGAATATGCCGTTTCATAGATTGTACTTTGAACACATGGTAACATTTACCAAAATTTTTGCGCACTTTACAAACTTTATCGACACCACTGGCGTTGATTAACGTTGCCGCAGCTACGATCTGAATTCTAACGTAAGGCAGTGGCATCCAGCGCTGATTAGGCTGAACCGAATCGAGAACTTTTGCTGCGTAATAAATTAATTTAAACCTGCAGAGCAGAACAATGAGATCCAGCAGTACACTTTTTTTGATATTGTAAGAACCAATAAATGTTGGGTTGTGGCTGCTGAATTCCTCTAAAATTTTTAAGAATGTTTAGCGTCATTTGTCTTCAACTTTATTGGAAAATAAAGTGATGCAAATTTTATCTCGTTGCATTTACCCTTTTTTTACACAGGATATTTGACCAACGCATTTTACCAGGGGAGCAAAATGCCCCAAAATCTAACTGCAAACCAAAAGTCATGGGAAAACAAAATTTGGCATGTGGGCTGGTGTTTACCAAAGCTTTTCATAAAATTTTGTTTCAAGTTGATAACGTCATCATTGTGACGTTACGTCCATAATTTTGTAAAATGAAGTCACGTTAGTTTTGAAATTTGAAAAATGCTCAGATTTCGGAAAGTGCCTTCGGAAAACTTTAAACTCCTGTTACCTTAATTGGCAGCTTGAAATTTTCAGGAGTGGTTTTTGAATAAATTTGACTCCAAGTCAAGTTGATTAGAAATAAAAAGTTTGTTTGTCAAAGGGATTTATCACACAAAAAAAAACGAGAGCCCCCCTCGTGAAAAATACGGATAAAGTTGTCTTTTTTTAGATTACAGATATAGATTAAATCAACAATGGAAATATAAAAAGGCCAAGAAAACTTTGCTGACTTCAATGAGGGATGTGGAAGCGGCAATTTTTAAATTGTTTCCGCTTCTGCTTCCACCACTTGATGACGCGATTTTTGCTTAAAAAAATTTTTTTTTTGGCAAAAAATTTTTCCCAATTAGTCAAAATAAGTCAAGTAAGCATTGTTACTTACCATCATTTCAAAAACATCATATAGAACCAAATTATGATATAATTATGTTCAGCGGTTCGTCATTGCAAGGATCTGCGCATGGGCGTTATAGTCATAAATTAGGATTTGTAGCGGCCTTGAAACAAAAAATCCGATCACACGTTCGTTATGTTTCAACTGCGGCAAAATTTTCTAAATGTTCACCCGAAAAATAATTGAAAATTTGGTTGGTGGTACAGAAATTGAGAATTGCCTTCATTAAAACGTTTATATCTTCAAAGCTTTTCTTCTGACACCTGTCAAAACAATTGTCAAAATCGAGAGCGCAGAAAAAGGAGCGGCTATTTAAAGAAAAAAGCCGAGCCATGATTGGCTGAAAAAAGACCAATGAGAGAGCGTCATTAGTGCACAATCTTAAAGTTATACACGAATTCTTTTTGTCGGCAGAGTGTAGGGCTAGAAGTTTTGATAAAAGTGGCTTCAAGATCAAATACTGTTGGTGGAAAGTAGAGCGGCCTTGGGCAAGAATAGAAAATCTACTGTCATTATAGTATTGACCACAGGTAGGATTTTGTAAAAGATGAAGTCCAATGACTGAATCAGAAGCAGGAGACTGGATATTAGTCAGGGTGGAAGATTTGCACCGACGAGCAAGAAGTAGGCGTTTCTGGGAAGAAGAGCAAGACCCCGTCCTCTGCTGACAAAAAGAATTCGGGTACAGCTTAAAGATTGTGCACTAATAACGCTCTCTCATTGGTCTTTTTTCAGCCAATCATGGCTCGGCTTTTTCCTATAGTCGGCAGCGTGGTCGAATGGGTAAAGGCATTGTGTTTACGACGATCCTGATCAAATGGTTTGGGTTCAACCCGCACCTTGGTCACCTTGTTGCGTCCGTGGATAAGACGCTTTACGATGATTTTCTCCGCTTGGTGGCTTCGAACAAGTAGCAAACTTAGTGGACAAGAATTCAAAGAAATCCACGGAAACATGGGATCATCGGAAACTCCTAAGCAGGTGCGGATTCCTCCAATCACGAAGTAGTCGTTGTAATGAAAAGAGTGCGATCGTCCAACAATTTAGCGTCTGACACTGTCCGGTGACAGGATAAATATGCGCTACAACAACAACAAATAAATAGCCGCTTCTTTTCCTGCGCTCTCCATTCTGACGATTCTTCTTGACAAGTGTCAGACAAAAAGCTTTGAAGATATGAACGTTTTAATCAAGCCAAAAATAATTTAAAATCATGAGAAATAAATTATTTGGGGTTGGAGACGGATTTCCAAGCGCTCGAAAAAATACCTTATCAAAATTGCGTCCGCTCTGTTACGCGCAAATCTTTGCTTCGCTCTATTTAGGGAGCCCTCGGGGAAAGCATCTAGATGTGCAGAATTCATTTTTAATAACTTGTTCATGCATGTGGTTTGCTCCAAAATTTTGCTAGCAACCATGCACGAAGCTAAAAATTCGCAATGAAAAGGGCTGATTTGTAGGTCTGGGGGCAGAGCCTCCAGCCGCTAGAGGTCATTGGAGGCCTGGGGCAAAGCCCACAGCCGCCGGAGGCAGGAGGTCTTGGGGCAAAGCCCCCAGACGCCAGAGGCACAGGAGTCTGGAGCCTGCGGCCCCCAGCTCTCGAAAACTTTGCCTTTTTTTGCAAAAATAACTTAATTTTATGGATATTTTGATAAAAAACGATGCGTTTATAACGTATCATAGAAATTGGCAGTGCAAACATGATAAAGTTGGTTGCATAAATGGGCTATGTGGTAGGTGGCTAATGGTAAATTGTAGTTCTCTTGCTTACATGCTGGTAAATCATAAAACCCTCTAGTACAATAAAAATCGCAAAGAGTAATCTTCTGTATTTCGTCTATATTTTATAGAGAAAAATAATTGAGGGAGGGGGCTAATGAAAAAATAGTTAAGAAAAGCGATCGGTAATTAAATAATACTGAATAGCCCCCCCACCTTCAATTCCTGAGTTTATAATATATTTGTTGATGAAACATATATTCAGCATTTTTACACTAGCGATCAAATTTGTTTGCTTATTTTTGGCCATTTTTCTATGTTTTTATTGATTTGTAAGTTTTATTTTTTGACAAATTAGCCCCCTTTCCCCAAAATATATGTTTCAAAAGATACTTTAAATCACTTTTTAGTCCATTCCAGTGCAAAAAAACAGTCTCAGAAGTGCTAAAAACGTGGTATTTCCCTTATTCTGCATTTTGGTCGACAGCCAATGGGCGGCCCTTCTCCCTTGGTTAAGCTACTGCTAGCAAAGTGTATTTTTAGGACAATGAAATAAAAAAAAAAACATTGCAAGAATTATGCGGTTGTTCACAGGATACCACAGTAGAATAATTCTTGTCGCAAGCGGTGCTTAACAATAATTAAGACAAGCATTATAACATCATGTTTAAAAGTCATACAATTTTAAACTTTGAGAGACGTTATGATGCTCTTCTCTGTTTGCATTTCAAGAAATAATGTATCACCGCATAGAAAAAAATTTAAATGCTGGAACTGTAAACTTTGCTGATGTTGGTGAATATTATTAAATTAGTGAATATTATGTGTTATAGGAGTTTAGAATATTATGTGTTAAAGAAATTAGTGAGCATTGTGTGTTATAGGAGTTTGGCCCAGGTGTTTGAAAAATGGGCAAAGCCCTATTCGAAAATTTTTGAGAAAGTCTTCAAATCTTAGGACTAAAATAAAGATTTTTGAGCACTTACAATTTTAAGAATGAGTTGGTTAGCTACATGGTTCATCCTTTAGTTGATAGGGGTGGGGGCTTCCCCGGATCTGAGTGAACCACAAGTCTTTAAAAATGCTTCTTTGCAAATTATGATCGATAAAACATTCACTTTTTATCGTATATTTCACAAAAAATTGCACCACATTCAAAATTTTGACGTTTGATACGAATAGCCAAAGCGGAAGCCGAAGCGATAACCTTTTACTGCTTCCAGCTTCCGCTTCCACATCTCTGATTACAATATGCGTTTCAAAAATTGGTTCTAAGCTAAGTTTCTTACTAAAGCCATAGCGTAGTTTGTTTTTCTAGGTTGCTATTCAGTGTGCTTAAAATTTTTTGCGTACGTTTTCAAAGCAGTCGAGTTGTATTCGAATTTCTTTCTTGCAGCGTAGGTGAAAGCGTATTTGCTGTCCTATAGCAAGTAATTTAAGCACACAGGATCTAAGCCAGCAAGTAATTTAAACATCAAGTCACCAGCTGTATAAATTAGCATTTATTTTTCAGAAAACTACTTAGTGTTTGAGCTTCTCAAAGTTACCGCAACAAAGGTACTGCATGATTTGACATGCGTTCATGCTTATAATAAGCATGAAAGCATGTCAAATCCTCAAAAACAAAGCTTTTCTCGGTTTGCTAAAAATGAAATGGTATAGGATTGAGGTATGCACTGTGTGACGCATTTTAGCATGCAATACAATGCCGAAGTTGATAATGTGACGTAGCTTTCAATGGGAAAACTCTGTTTACAATACAAAATAATCCATACAATTTTTGTTATTAAGCGATTACATGAATCCATCGGTACAACTATTTTACACCTGAAAAAAAATAATAAAAAATAAAAATACCTCTTAAGTCTTACATTTAGACTTCTCAGCCTTATTAGATTACGATGTTGAGATGAAATTTTAAGGTAAAAACACTGGCCGCTTGGCCAATACGACAATGAACCAACAAGGGTTAATAATGCTCTATATTTTACGCGGAAGGGGGCAAAAATGTCCTCTCTCGTTTTTTTCGTGATAAATCGCACCAGAAAGAAGCTTATTACATCAAACAAACTTAACTTTACGTGAATTTTTTTCAAAAATAGATCCTAAAAATTTGAAGTTGCTTATAAGTAAGGGTATACGAAAGTAAGGGTATAAGTAAGTAAAGGTATAACTTCCTAATTTTGAGGTTTGCTGTAGTCACTTTCCAAAGTCTGAACATTCTTGGTTTTTAATTAACTTATATGACGTACTCGTAGGCATAAGCGTAGCCAGAGGGGGGCCCAAGGAGCCCGCCCCCCCTCCGAATTAAAATCCGACCAATAATAAAAAATTATGACAACAAAGCCTAGCGATGTTTAGTTGCAGTTTCTTTTCTGTAATTACGCATTAACAATAGCTAACAGTACTACTAATGACGACGAGGGAGCCAATTAATAACAACCAGGGGGCCCCATGGCCCCTAACTGACAACCTGGGGACCCCGGGGACCCTATCTGATGAACAGGGGGCCCCTTAACTGACGACCAGAGAACCCAGGGCCATAACTAACAACCAGGGGCCCTGGATCTTCTAACCGACAACCAAGATGCCCCGGGGCCCTTAACTGACTACCAAGAGACCCCAGGGCTTCTTACTAATAACCAGGAGGCCCCGGAGCTTCTAACCGACAACCAGGAGGCCCCGGAGCTCCTAACCGACAACCAGGAGGCCCCAGGGCCCCTAACTGACGACCAAGGGCTCCAGGGCCCCTAACTGACAACCAGGAAACCCCAGGGCTCCTAATTTACGAACAGGGAGCCCCGGGGCCCCAAACCGACTACCAGAGGCCCCCAGGGCCATAACTAACGACCATGAGGCCCCGGAGCCTTTAACCGACAACCAGAAGGCCCCATTGCCCTAACTGACAACCAGGGGGCCCACAGGGCTCCTAAATAACGACCAGGGGGCTCCAGGGCCCCTAACCAACAACCGGGAGACCCCAGGGCCCCAAACTGACGACCAGGGAGCCCCCTGGCCCCTAACTGACAACCAGGGGGCCCCTAACTGATGACCAAAGTTCCCGGCCAGGGGCCCCTTAATTCAAAATTTTTACAATTCATATGTAAAACCTGTGAGAAATCTAAGAGTTTTGTCCTAAAAGTTACAACCTCAGGCCCTCGTTTAACGTTATTACGAATTTAATGCTATAACACAGGCAGTAATGCAAACCCCCAATTGAAATACTACCAATGATACATATAATGAGAGCATAGCCAGTATGTTGTCCTTGTTCGGAATTGCAGTTTCTTTAATTTAGGATTTACGCGTACAAAAGTAAGCAATAATGATGACGAGTGACGACCACGTGTCCTTGTCATAATAATATCAGGCAATTCTTGGAGGTTTCAAAAAACTGTCAAGTGACTTAATTCGAGTTCTTCTTTTTTAGAGAAAGAACTAAAGGGCGCGATCTTATTTCAAAATCATAGGCGTAGCCAGGGGGTGGCCATGGGGGCTCGGGCCTCCTCAATCAAAATGCCACCAATGACGAAAATTTGACAAAAAAGCCTTGTTTCTTCATTTTCAGTTTCTTTTTGCATCTTTACGTGCAATAGTACATGCGCACAACAGTATTTAGCAATGAATAATATTGACGACCAAGAGGCCTGGCGCACCCCATTAATTCAATTTTTTCCAATCAATTTAAACGTATAACCAGGGTAAAGTCAAGGGTTTTTGTCTTAAAAATTGCTACCTCAGGCCCTCATCTTACCTTTTTATGAACGTAATGCAATAACCAGCGCCGTATTTGCCATGTGGCACAGTGCCAGGGCCCCTTGCTCAGATAGTAGGACTTTTTTTGGTCTTCACTTAAATTTGGCAGGAAAACGTTGCAAAAATCCGTTGAGTGCCAGGGGCCTCGCGCAATGTAAATCCGGCCCGGGAATAACATGCTTAGTAAGCGCAACCATCAATTGTACCATTTTTCAATAACGATTCATCTTCACCTCGCCAGTTTTTACGTACAAGATACTTCAAAAAAATAGCTAGGGAAAATGCTCATTGAACAAATTATTGAATTTGAATTGAGGGGACTAAAGCCCCCTGGACGTACGTATACTCCTATAACTGGTTAACTTCATGACAAAGAAAAAATCTCTAAGGAAAATCTTCGAGTGAATTATTATTTACTGCTAAAATATTGCACGAGGGATGTGCCTTACTTGAACTACATGGACCAAATCACTTTCAATTAAAATTTTACACCATAATAAAAGATTTTAAACGTATTTTAGACTTTAATTGCAAGTAAAAGGAGGATTGAACAATTAAGTTTTTTCGATTGGCTTTCAAATGTTTAAAATCTAGTTCTTTCAAATGGTTGTGAACACGTGCGAAATGTGATCCAATGGGATTAAAATGCTTCTTTTTTCCAAAAACTTACAAAAATCGCCCAGCGGCTGGGGGCTTCGCCCACACACCCCCATAGCCACCGGCGGCTGGGGGCTCCGCCCCCAGACCCCCGTTTGTGATGCGTTTGAGTACACTAGGTTACTCAACATGTCTCCTAAGTTAGACATTTGCACTTTCTGACTATCAATTTTCGCCCTCTCCCTTTACCAAAGTTCTGGTTAAGTGCAAACAGGCTACGGCAATAGCTCTTCCATTCTACGATAACTTTGCCCCACAAAAACTTCCTCTTTAAAAAATTTTTGATGACGTCATTACAGGTGAGTTGTGGTTTGGGCCCCCCCCCCAATCAAAAATCCCGGCTACGCCTATGCTCGTAGGACGTTTTTACAATGTAACCACATTGACTTAGACAGTTTATGATTCAGTATCTAAAAACAAACCTATATACGCAAATTTTGAGCCGCCTATGACGTCATTAAAAAGACGTCATTTTTCAAAAATATGGTTGAAAGTCACTACGATGACGTAATCAACTCAAAACTAATTTTTAAAAAATCTGATAAACACCAACCCGCGTGTCAAATTTGATGTTTTCGTTACTTACGGTTTAGGAGTTAGATAGGGGGGCATTTACCCTGCCTGCAAAAGGCCTTGGTAAATAAACTCGTGTAAAATAGGGTTCAGTGCTTTCCCAACAACGAAAAAAAAGCAATTGCTATGCAATAGTTGGGACCAAAAACCACTTTCTGGCATTAAATGTTAAGTAGCCTGACGTACTACTGATTGAGCGTCGCCACCTCTTGCAAATCAATAATCTCTCTTCCACACGGTATAATCAATGACTATGCATACAGTGACTGTTAAGCATTTGACAAGGCAAAACAAGCTGTGTTGTTATTTCACAAGTTTAAAAAACTTACCCAACCGGTCTGTTTTTTCTACCTCTGAGGATTGTTCCGTTCTAAATTAAATAATTTGTGTGAAAAAAACTAAATCAACTACGCGTCGAGAAGAATGTAAGTCAATAAGCTCAAGTGCTTGTCACTCGCACAGCGGAAGCATCGGAACCGGAGTGTGACTGTTCAAATCTCAATGCAGCCAGTTAAGCGAGCAGCATACAATGAGACGATCTCAGACTTAGATATCATTCACGAAAATAGAAGACAATCAGTAAAGTCTCAATCTGGATCAGTCTCTGTTAGTCATTTTTTCTGACAACCAGAGACTGATCCAGATTGAGGCTTTGAAACTATGTAGATCAATATATTCACAAAGAGCCAGAGCAAGAGCCAAAGAAATTTTATATCGAACCAAGCTGTGCAGAGAATTTCAAAGTGCATTTTTCTAATTTTCAGTTGTTTTTTAAACAAAATCTTTTGAATTAATTATCATCATTATTTTTTGTTTAATTTACATTTTATTTGTAACAGAAGTAAAATATACACTTATGCTTTTCACTTTACTCAAGAGTAATACACAATATTTCATAACTGCATTCATTAAGCCAAAAATTTCTTACTGATTCTGAGCTTCACGTTCACGTATTTCAGCAAATTTCTGTTCCAGTTCAGACTTCTCAGCATCTCTATGCGCCATTTTGCATTATATAACAATTCTACACGAGCAGTATTTCATTGAACTATTTACTTAAAAAAATAGTCTGTTTTTACAAATTAATCAAGTTTATCAATTCGAACTTGAGGAACCAGAGTCCAGACCGTTCTGTTGTTTTACGGCTGATAAATCTGCATGGTCGAATTCCACAACAAAACAAGATCATACAATAAAAACAATATTATCAAAAAAAAACAACATAAAACTAAAAACCGGAAGCGACTTTGTAGTATTCTAGACGACAGTCGCCTGAGTAAAAAACTAAACAGCATAAAATAAATTTGTCTAATTTTAGAGGTGGAGACTGCGGAATGCCAAAAACCGTTGTAATGTTCATTTTAAAAGTAATGTTTGCTAACTTAAAAAAGTTATATGCTTGCTTCAATGCGTTGCAGTTTGACTTCTTTCATAATCTAAATATTCATCATCACTTCTGGACCAGAAAACATGAAAAAGAAACTTTTGTTTTGTTCGACCGAGATAAACTCTCAGTACCGTCAGTCCATGTCAACTACTTACAATCATGCATGTTCGCTCAATCAATCCATAGTGTTGATTTGCAGTAGCCTTATAAGCTGAAAAACTGCAATATAATGCCAATTTTAGAGACTTTATGTAAGTCAACTCGACTCGGAAACATTTTCGACTTGAACGTTCCAGCAGCAGACGCTCAATTCATTCGGCCACCGACACAGTGGGAAAGTGCGTAGATAATATTGGTCTTTTAGAAGCAGACTGTTCACTTTGTCAGTGTTAAAAAATCCTTCACATTTTTAGCTAGCCATAATTTTGTTTACTTTTCCATCAATAAATATATGCTTCCACGCAGATTGTGATATCATATTAGTGCCCTACACTATTACGCACATGCACCAAACTACGCAGTTTAAGCCAATTTAGATCGACCATTCAGTTATACAAAATTAGATCCTATTGAAATCATTGAAGATAGCCATCGTTTTGTCAAAAAAATAAAACAACAAAAACAAAAAAAGCTAATATGACATCTATGCGATGTCGTCATCGACTAAAATCAATTTCGTTTTCTGTGCAATATCATTGCCGGTCAAAAAATAGATCCGGTTTTGAGTGAATTAAGCTATTTATTTGTACTCCTACTATGATAATCGCTAAAATTTTGTTTTTGTCAACATTTAAAAAAACCACAAAGCGCATATAAGCAGAAACTTGATTCCCGATAGCATTTTTATTTTATCTGTAACGTTTTCGGCGCATTTTCTATATGACCCTCTTCAGCAAATTAAAAAGCAGTTTACAGTAACTTTAAAATTTAGAAATGAAAGGTTATCAAAATATTATCGGCAAAACACAAATGTTATAATATAACAACGACTATAACTTCATACATTTGGTATTGTGACGTATACGTTAGACGTAAAAGAGGACCCCAAAGTAACAATAAACGATGAAGTCAGAGATGATGTAAAGTTTATTTTTCGGAAATTTATAACAGATAGCAGTAGGGTATGTTCCACACGAACGAACAAAGCACTCCACCAAACACTTGAAAATCTAGCCAAAGACACCACAATTAAAATTTGCAAGTTTGATAAAGGAAATGGTGTAGCAATTCTGGATACAAATGACTACAATGCTAAACTGGACGCCATAATCGGAGGCAAATCTAAATTCAAAGAAGTTTTTTGTAATTCCAATAAACATCCCCTAATAGCGAAAAAAGATTCTATTGGGTATTATGTGAGGAAATACCTAAAAAAGCACTACGACAGCAGAATGATAGCGAATCTCATACCATCAGGTAGCTCACTAGGAAAGCTGTATGGTACAGTTAAAGTTCACAAGCCTAATTTTCCATTGAAACCTGTCGTATCAATGGTTAACATGCCAGAATATGCCTTAGCTAAATTTTTGGATAACATGATTAAGCCATATTTACCCCAGACTCGCATGCTGAAATCAACTGATCACTTTATCAAGGAATTAAAAGAATTTAATCCAAACAGTCAAAATACTATGGTAAGCTTTGATGTGGTTTCGCTTTTCACAAATGTCCCTTTGGTCGAAACAATTGATATAATTAATAATCGATTATATGATGAGCACAACAATAATGCTATTCCGATTCCCAAAGATATCTTTAAAAAATTAATGCTTCTCGCCACGCAAGGAATTTTTATGCACAACGAACGGTTTTATAAACAAGTTGAAGGAATCATAATGGGCAATCCATTGGGACCAACAATGGCAAATTTCTTTATGGCTCATTTAGAAGAAAAAATTTTTGCGGAAAAGTCCAATGGACCACTTTTACCTAAGCTTTATCTTCGATATATTGATGATGTGTACGCGATTTTTGATAGCAACCAAAATTGCGACGAGTTTCTTCCGATTTTGAACGCACAGCATCACAGCGTAAAATTCACAGTTGAAAAAGCTACAGATTCATTGCCTTTTCTTGACGTGGAAATAAAGTTTGACGAATTCGGTTTTAAAACTAGTGTCTAGCGCAAACCTACTTATACGGGACTGTTGTTAAATTTTCGATCAACTTGTCTTTGGAAAACCATCTCGTAAATTTGCATCCCAATTGTCTAGCTTACTAAAGCAAAAATTTGATGTTCGAATTTCTACTTTTTCTACTTTCTTACACTTCGCTAAAAACTGGGTCATATTTTAATCTGAAATCCAAAACTCCTGCTGCTTTAAAATCCAATGTGGTATATAAATTTACAAGTTCGCGTGATGTGAACACGACATATATTGGTATGTCAACGCGCCTCTTGGTGACTAGAGCCAGAGAACATTTGCAGCTTAACTCCAACTCCGCCAAAAGTGCCATAAGCCAACACATTTCTTCCTGCCAAACTTGCCAAAATTCTAATTTAGATGTTAGTTCGTTTAAAGTAATTAGAAACTGTCACAATGAATCTTATGAAACCAAAATACAGGAGGCATTATTGATCAAAAAGCTAATACCACGATTGAATTCACAATTATACGCCAAAGGTTGTTCTTTTCTTTTGAATGTGTTTTGAACATTTTTTCATACGTGTGTGTCTAATTGTCTACATTGTACCAAATACAGTATTGTTATTTCATGGTCTTGCTTTATTTTTTATTTTTTTTCTGACTTGATTTTACTATGGAAAAGGTATAACGTATACGTCACAATACCAAATGTATGAAGTTATAGTCGTTGTTATATTGTAACATTTGTGTTTTGCCGATAATATTTTGATAACCTTTCATTTCTAAATTTTAAAGTTACTGTAAACTGCTTTTTAATTTGCTGAAGAGGGCCATATAGAAAATGCGCCGAAAACGTTACAGATAAAATAAAAATGCTATCGGGAATCAAGTTTCTGCTTATATGCGCTTTGTGGTTTAAAAGAATTTACACCTCTTTACCGAAATTTTATTATTTAAAAAAACTTTAACCTTTTTTTTACTAGGGAGGGATGCTACCTCTCGTTTTTTTTTTAGTGGAATTTTCTTCAGAAATAAGCTTTTAGCTTCAAACCAACTTAATTTTGTGCCAAATTTATTCAGAAATTACCCCTGAATATTTGATGTCTTGCCAAAATGCTTGAATTTCGTAAAGTGACTTTGGCAAACCTTAAGATTGGGAAACGTTTCCTTATCTTAACACCATCTTTTTTTTTTATTTGTTTGATTTCGTTCCGTTCTAAACAATAAACAAAACCTCAGGGACGCACATAAATACTATTAAATAGAACAGAAAACTGCGAAGGAGCTCTCGGTCATTGTGTCAAGCAGCTACTCAGAAATTAGTCATGTCAACATAAAACACTGACACGCCCAGCAGCTTGACATGACTAATTTCTGGGTGGCTGCTTGACACGATGACCGAGAGCTCTTTCGCAGCATGCTATTCTATTTAATTGTATGTATATGTGTGCCCATGAGATTTTGTTATTGTTTTAAATGGAACGGAATCAAACAAATATGAATTCAAAAAAAAGATGTGGTTAAGATAAGGAAAAGTTTCCTAATCTTAAGGCTTACCAAAGTCACTCAACGAAATTTGAGATTTTTGGCCCATATTCAACTTAATGACGTCATAAGACGTTTTTGTAAAGTAACCACATTCACTTAGGCATTTTAATTTCGTTTCAAAAAACAAACGTATGCCCAAAAATTTAGCAGCCTATGACGTCATTTTAATAAGCTTTGTGTTATGGGAAAATGACGTCATTTTCCAAAATATGGTCGCGACGTCACTACATTCACGTCATTAACTTAAACCCAGTTGTTATTTTAAATTTTGGTGAATACCAACTTTGATGGCAAATTTGGTAATGCGTATAATCACCAGTTTTGGAGCTAGATAAGGAAAGGCATTTTGCCTCTTACCTCGTGCGAAATTGTTTGTCAAAGAGCTGGAATAAAAAAGGGTTAATAAAAATTCATTTAAAATTTAGTTTTTTCTGGTCTTTTTTTATTTGTTTTTGATTTTTTTTTATGCTGAAACTTGCATTGTTCATTCATAGTTTGTTTTAAAATTTAGACCAACTATGAATCTCGTGTTTTATCCTGAGCAAAAGCGTACCCAGGAGGGGTGGGGGTTCAACCCCCCCCCCCAATTTGGTCTGTCGACTAAAATGCACAATAAAGAAAATATCACGTTTTTAGCAATTCTGAGCCTGTTTTTTTGCAATGACATGGACTCCAACGTGATTTAAAGCAACTTTTGAAACATTTCGAGTTTTTTTTTTCGGTGGGGTGGTAGAGGGGGTTAATTTGTCAAAGATACAACTTACAAATCAGTGACAACTTTAAAAAATTGCCAAAATTAGCAAATTTAACCGCTAAAATGCTTAACGTTGGCTTAACCAAAATATGGCGATGGAGTTTCAGTATTAGTTAATTAATCAGTATTAATTATTAATCCACTCAAATCTCGTTCCATTAGCCCCCCCCTCATCCCCAACTTTCTCAATGTATGAACTATACAGAATATAAATGCTTGTGAGTTTTTTCATATTATGATTTTATAATTTACCAGCTTGTAAATTAGAGGACTGAAATGTTACCAATAGCCACCGTCCAGACAGTTCACTTATGCCCAAAAGCGTACACAGGGGGGTGGGGGTTTAAACCATCCTCCCTATTGATCCGACGTATATCATTCGAAATATCGTCTTATTGCGCAAAACAAACAAGCTCCTTCTTTACTCTCATATTAATACGAAATATTTAATTATAGTAAATAATTTCTTCTTATTTAATGCAACATTGTTAGTGACTAAGTGTAATACTGAAAATCGGGAATGTCGTGTTATGAGTCAGAGTAACTTTCAGTAGCATAAGCGGGTAGACTATAGCTCCCCCCCCCCCCCCCCCGTCGGCCTGTCAACCAAAATACAGAATAAGAACAATACAACGGTTTTAGCACTTCTGAGACTGGTTTTTGCACTGGAATGGACTAAAAAGTGATTTAAAGCATCTTTTGAAACATAAATTTAGTGGGAGTGGGGGTGCTAATTTGTCCAAAACTCACAAATCAATGAAAAAAATGGCCAAAAACAAGCAATCAAATTTCATCACCAGCGTAAAAATGCTAAATATAGGTTTCATCAACAAACATATTACAAACTTAGAAATTGGGGGGCTACTTAGTATCAGTTAATTACTAATCACTTGTTTCAAAATTTTTCCATTAGTTTCCCCCCCCCAATTATTTTTCTCTGTAAAATATAGACAAAATAGATTACCCTGTGTGAGTTTTCTTGAACTCTACGATTTTATGATTTACCAGCATGTAAACAAGAGAGCGAAAATTTTACCATTAGCCACCTTCCACATAGCCCATTTATGCAAACAGTTCAATCAGGTTTGCACTACCAATTTCTATGCTGTGTTGTAAAAGCATTATTTTTTATCAATATAGCCCTAAAATTAAGTTATTTTTGAAAAAAATGCAATATTTTCAAGCGCTGGGAGCTCCGCCTCCAGACCCCCTACACAGTCCCCTCCATCGCGAATTTCTGGCTACGCGCCTAACGACTTTGCACTGTTCATAATCATATGCGTTTTTGTAGCTTTTGTTTTAAACAATTTTTTCTTCATCGTTCACTGCAAACCTCAGGATGTTAACTATAGATGTATGCCTAATGCTTAATTGTTTTTTGTTTGAAAAGTTTTATTTGCATTACGCACTGTGTGACTTTGATTTCATCTTGTGACATTGTGCTAAGTTATTTATTCGCCAAAGTATAAATCGCGAACAAAATTTTGATGTCACTTTTGAAACCTCCCTCATTGAAAAATCCTGCCTACGCCTCTGGTCATGAGGACAAGTCATGTGCTACTCCAACCTGTAAAATATTTATAATAATAATAACAATTCGATACCTAAAACGTTGAAATTCTTTGAATAACCCAAAACTGCATAATGTCGAACAACCTGCTAAGCTAAACACTTACTACAAACTGCAAGTTGTAGTGTTGTCGCGCTGAAATACTACGCTGATTTTCATGAATAGATGTACAGTAGTACACATTCCTCTCTAAATATAAAGATTTGTCAAATAATCATTTCTTTCAACAATATTGTGTTGAGAAACTTTTTTTTTATCTCGCTGTATATCAATGTACAAGCCTTGATTTATTTTGCTGTAGTCCTACTGCGCAAATTATATCTAAACTCAGTTGGATGCCCTTGAATAAGTCAAAAACAATGTACGGTAGTTCAAGTGACTATAGATTTTAGTTAGCAAACAGTTAAGTGGTGCTTTTCATTCGTTTTCATTCTTTTTGAATTCGTTTTGCAAATAAAGGGCGTGACTATTTAAAATAACAAAAATCCCGCAAGAGCAGCTAATATTTACCCAACCAAAGTCAAAGAGTTTTTTGTTTTATTTTTAACCCTAGCTATTTTACACAGGATCGAGACTTTTATATGGATTTTTGACCCCACTGTTAAACATCCCACGAAAGTTTTAATTTGATTTTGAGCATTTCGTAACATATACTCGTGTATATTTGTTTTTTCCGAATACAGTATTTGTAAATTTTTCTCGAACAAAAAAAAATTTCGGCCGTAAATTTTTTTGTTCGAAGATTTTTTGTTTGTTACCAACATTTTTTGTTCGTACTAAGTTAACGTTTTTTTTCTTCGGAAAAAAAAAACTGAAAATGGCTCTAAATGTTCGTGAATGAGCCCGAATCTTCTGATATATTCACGAATGCTGTAGACGACTCGTAAAATTTTCCAAGGATCTTTTTGCGGGCAATTACGCTTGTTTTGACGGTTGTTAGGAAGTATCGACCGGGAGCCCGCTTTGATTTTGGCATACGAAAGTATATCAATTTCTAACTGCACAGCGTCACGTGCCAAGATGGCCTGGTTAACAATCTGAGCGTATGGCAGGGTGCTGGTGGTAGAGAGAGGAGTAATTTGCAAATGAGCATCCAAAATTTGCTCAATGACAAACGAAAGTATACCTCTCAAAAGCACTTTTGACGCATTTGCCAACTACTTCTGACCATTGAATGAGTAATGACAGACATTTTGATTGGTGGGAAACCCCCGCCAGTCCCTAATTAATGACACCCAAAATACGCCCAAACACATACGAAAGTATACCTCCTGGAAATAATTTCATTTTGTGCAGGACACATAAGCAAACACAAAATGACCAATGACAGACAAATTTTGTGGTGGAGGGGTCCAGAAAGAAGCCCCCAAATATGGGGCCCACAAAGCATGCCTAAACACAAACGAAAGTATACTGGAAATAATTGCATTTTGTGCAGAACATGTAAGCAAACACAAAGTGACTAATGAGTAATGACAGATGAATTTTGTGGTGTAGTGGATCCACACAGACACTTCTAACTATATAACCTACCTCCAAACGTTAATACATAGTGAAACGAAAATTTAAATTACTTTCTGAATACAATATTGCAACTTGTAAAAAATTAACGTGGCAATAGCAAGAAATATTGGCAGTTAATTTTCACTACCCTTCGTGACGTCATTCAGCAAAGAATCATTATTTTAGAATAATAAGAATAATAAGGGCAAAAATTCGCATGTTTAGGTATTGCTGGCATTACGAGGGCACTTTTTTACAAATCGTAGGCGCAACTAAATCACAGAAAGTTTTAAATGGTGGTTTCGACCAAGATTGTGGTTTATCATGAAAGACTTTCTTAATAGATAGATAAAATGGCTTTTATCTCACATCGTTACGATAATTTATAAAATTAAATTTAATTGAGTGTTTTGGTGATTAGGTGTGAATCGGTTTGATTCTCATCCAAAAAAGAGGTAAAACTAATATTGATTGATGGTCCACAAAGTTTTGTTGCGTTGTTTTTGCATTGCTTTGGTATGATACTTGACCTTCCAGTAGTTTATCGCAGTAACACAATTACTCTAATAAACTTTATATTTGCAGAAAATGTTTTGCTGGGGTTGATTTGGTGGACAAAGCTACTCGTTCTCAGAAAGTCTGAGTGTGAGACGACTAATCATAGTTTGGCGCCTAAAACTGTTTTTAAGCTGTTTTTGGGAGGGTCTGGGGACTTAATTTTAATTTTTTTTTTGATAAAACATAACTTAATTTTTGGTTTATGTCGATAAAAATTGATGCTTTTCAAATGTGGCATCAAAGAGAACTCTGGTGGCGTAAAAATTAGCAGTGCAAAAACATGATTAGATTCAGGCTTGTAGCCAGCAATCTGCAATGGTGAGGCTACCAGTATTTTGGGGGTCTGGGGGCTCAGTCTCCAGTGCTTGAAAATTTTGTATTTCAAAATAACTTAATTTTAGGCCTACAGTATTTTAGCAAAAATTACTGTAATGTTTTTCAAATGTGGCATAAATATTAGCAGTGCAAAATCATGATTACAGTAAACTGGTTGCAAAAATGGGCAATCTGCAATGCAGAGGTGGAGTCCTCGAGCACGTCCTTGGCCTCGAGGACACTTTTTGAAGTCCTTGGCCTTGGCCTCGAAGATCAAGTCCTTAGCTGTAGCCTCGAAGCCTCAAGTCCTCGAAAATTGCCCTGTCCTCGGCTCGAGGACAGGGCTATTTTTTGAACCATTGAAATTTTGTTGGAAAAATCCAGATTCCTTGCGGAAACTTTGCGAACACCTTTTTTGTTTTCCTCAGTTGGAGCATAAGCGTGGCCAAGGGGGAATGGGAGAAATGGGGTGCACCCCCCCCCCAATTGAAATTTCAGCAAAGACAAAAACGTGGTAAAGAAGCCTATTGTTTCTTCAGTTTCAGTTTCTTTTTAGCATTTTTCGCTTGCAACCGTTACTAACAACAATATTGAAAACCAGGAGCCCCGAGCTCCCCCAATTCAATTTTTGCCAGCCAATTTAATCGTTTAACCCGGAAAAAATCAAAAGTTTTCGTCCTAAAAGTTGCTATCTCAGGCCCTCATCTAGCCTTTTTATGAACGTAATGCATTAACCAGGCCGGATTTACCATATTACAGTGTTCTGAAGACTTGTGTTTCGTCCTGGCTGATTTTGTGACGTAATAGCTTGCCGCGTAAAATTTGCTTCCAAGTGTTATTTTGCCCAAAATCATAGTTAGCTTTTCTTGTTTTTTTGTATCTAAATTGGTTAAACCGGAATGAACCCTTTGAAGGACAGCGTTTTGGAAGATTATTGTTTTGCGTTAAACTTAGGGTTCTCTGAGTCATTTGTTTTTTGCCGCGGTTTCTTTTTATATTGGAAATCTATCATTTTCGAAGTTAACAGTTTTAGCGAAGGTTGTGCATGGAGGTCGGAGTTATCAAAAATTAGAGATTATTAAGTTATTATTTGAGTTTCAATTGTAATTGTAGAATTTGGCAGTACAGTTTGATCGACATATTTCTCGAAAATTGATTTTTAGTGATCTTTTTCTAAATTACTTTTTTATTACTAAATTAATTATTGTTTTATATTATTTTATTAATTTACGCTAACTTTGCTTTTGTTTTTTAATTCTATTTGAATAAGTCTATTTGAGTAAGAACAATACGGTAATTAGTTTAGTTATAGATAGATAATAGAAAGGAATAGCCCGAATAGGTGCATGATTGATCGATTATAGTCAAGTGACAATAAAGCCAGAAGACTTCGAAGATCGAGAAGACTTTGGTAACTGTCGCTTTTTGAATAGAAAACCTTTAGAACAATTTTCTGGTAGCAGAGGATGGTTGATTTTGTGTGAGAACTTTTGAAACTGATAGACTTTTGTAGACCTTGAACTTGCGTTTATAACTTGCATTGTTATCGCTGCGTTTGAATTTACCAAAATAATATGTCAAAGCAAACCAATTCCGACCCGACAGCACCAAAAGACGGGGCCAAAATGGACTGTTTAGCCGCGAAAAAACAAAAATCAGTAATGAAGGCTAAATTAACTCGATGCGCAAATGAATTGGTAACAATAATCGACCAAAAGCAGGACATTGAACTTCTAAAAGCGGCCAGAATTAAACATAACGAGGCAAAAGACGCCGTAGTCGCTGCGCTGATGCAGCTGACAGAAATTTACGAAAATTTAGAAGACGCGGATAAAGCCGAAAAAAGTATGGACGAGATAGATACTGTGCTAGACGACTACAAAAGTACCGAAAAAAGAGTACAGCAATATTATGACAATTTTAATAGATCTAACGGTGATAATACCACGCAAGCGTTGGCCGCGTTAAGCTTAGACAATGATCGACCCAATACCTCGACGACCGCCGAACCTCCGCAGCAAAAAATCGGCCAAGATATGTGGAGGCAACTCGAGCGGGTATCCGTGCCGAAATTTAACGGATCGCAATCCGCTTATCCGAGCTGGAAGGCGGCATTTAAAGCTTGTATCGACGACGCCCCCGCAACTCCCGTATACAAACTTTTGCAATTGAAGCAGTGTTTGCAAGGAGAGCCGCTAAAAATAATCGAACGTTTGGGACACTCAGCCGATGCGTACGCTGCTGCGAAAGACTGTTTGGACAGGAAATACGGAGGCGAAAGGCGCTTGGTTTCTATGTATTTAAATGAACTTGAAAATTTTGGTCCTATCAAAGAGGGGCAAACTAAAGCATTTGAAAAATTCGCTGACATTTTGAACGTTGCTATAGTGAACTTAAAAGAAGCGGGTAGAGTGAACGATTTGAACAGCGTGTCCCTTCATTCGAGATTGCAACAAAAACTCCCCGAGTCGATTTTAGTAAATTATAGGCGCTGGCTGCTAGAAAACAAGACAGAGGAATCTGTTGAGAGGCTTCGTGATTTCGTTGTCAGGGAAACTGAATTTTATGCAGTGGCTCGAGACACTTTAGTAAACAGCTCGCGGAAGGATGAAAGCCAAGCAAAATTCAACAATCGGACTTTTTTGGCCAGCTCGAATAAAAATTTTAGATTGGTTCCGCCACGAGATTTATGCGCTTGTTGTCGTGAGTCACATCCAATTTGGAAGTGCAAAAAGTTTTTGCAACTGACTGTACCTAATCGTTGGGATGTTGCCAAGCAGAAAGGACTGTGTTTTAGGTGCCTGGGCACAAATCATTTAGGTCGATCCTGCACTAAAGGTCGACAATGTGGTATTGATGGCTGCACGCTTCAGCATAATCGGCTGTTGCATAGCACTCAAAAAAGAGAGGAGATTACGCCTGCAAAAGCTAATGCCCCAATGGATGCAAACACTGAACAGAGCGACACCGCCTTCTTCACGCATTCGAGATTTATTGCTTTGCGGACAGTACCTGTTGTAATTCGACACGGACAACGAGCTCTCAAGGTGAATGCTCTTTTGGACGATGCTAGTACACGCAGCTACTTGAACTCGGATGTAGCCGGAGAGCTAGGCATTCAAGGAACTTTGGCGCGAGTTTCGGTAGGGGTGTTAAACGGGCAGGTAGAGACATTCGAGACCTGTCCCGTGAAAGTGCAACTGGAAAGTCTAGACGGCAAAGTACGCTCAACCATTAGCGCACTTACCACCAATCGTGTGACAGGCTCTCTACAAGTTATAGACTGGAGAAATCAGCGACATAGATGGCGTCATCTACAAAATATATCGTTTCCGTCTACAGCGGAAAAGCCATACGTAGATGTGTTGCTGGGGGCGGATTACTTAGACCTGCAATGCTCCCTACAAGAAGTAAAAGGTGCAGCTGGGGAGCCGATAGCGAGGAAGACTCCATTAGGATGGACCTGTGTGGGTGATCCTGCGTTGCCATCCAGCAGCAGCAACAAGAATGGAAGTTCGCATTTTACGCTGCATTCCCAAACGATTGAAATGCTTGATATCGATAGAAACTTGAGGCGCTTTTGGGAAACGGAAGAAATCGGGCCGGAGACCTGCAGCGACCCATTTAGCCAAAAGGAGAAGACCGTTATAGAGAATACAAAAGAATCAATCAGATATGAAGATGGTCGTTACAAGGTTGCTGTTCCGTGGAAGGAGGAAAAGAAAACCTTGAACTCGGATAGTTATGCGATGGCTCGCAATCGGCTGAATAACACAGAAAAAGGTTTGGTTCGAAGGCCTGAAGTGGGTAAGGAATATTGCCGGACGATTGAGAAGTACATCGAAAAAGGATACGTAGTCAAGAAAGAAAATCGACCTTTTAAAGAAGAAGCTTCTTGGTACCTCCCTCATTTCCCCGTTGTAAGGCAAGACAAAGAGACTACAAAGGTTCGAATAGTATTTGATGCATCGGCTAAATCTCAAGGCATATCTCTGAATGACATGATAGACCCTGGTCCGAAACTTCAAAGTGATTTGTTTTCTATTCTGGTGAACTTTCGAAAGCATGAAATAGCGCTAGTATGCGACATATCGGAAATGTATTTGCAGATAGAACTTTTTGAGGCTGATCGACGTTTGCATAGATTTTTGTGGCGGAATTTGGAATCTGATCGGGATCCAGACGTTTATGAATTTCAGCGCTTAGTGTTTGGAGTAAATGCTTCTCCGTTTTTGGCTCAGTTAGTCTTACGTGAACACGCTAACGCTACTTCGACTTCGTTATCGCAAGCAAGTAACGCGATACTTAATGCGACGTACATGGATGACACTATGACGTCATTGATTGATGAGCAACAAGCTTACGAACTATACGAACAAATGGTGACCTTGTTGGGCCAAGCTGGCATGCGGTCTCACAAATGGTTGACAAATTCCAAGCGGGTATTGCAAGCTCTGCCCCCTGAAGATCGCAAGCTAAAATGGACAATCGAGGATGACACCCTACCCACTGCAAAGACGTTAGGCGTTGTTTGGGAAGCGGAGAACGACCAATTTACTTACTCGGGACAAAACTTGCTAGGTCTTTCTGTCTCCAGCAAACGGACTTTTTTGAAAGTGATAGCACGGCTGTTTGATCCACTAGGACTTTTGGCGCCTTACATCGTTAGAGCAAAAGTACTGCTACAAAAGCTATGGACTGCAGGCTACGACTGGGACGAGGACATTGCTGAGGAGCTACTGCAAGAAATTCGGCTGTGGACAGGAGAGTTGGCGTCGCTGCAGTTGATAAAAATTCCTAGATGTGTGAAAGCGACAGGTAACAATGTGTTGCATGTTTTCGTGGATGCCTCGTCCGAGGCTTTTGCTGCCACGTGTTTTTTGCGGAGCATAGACAATGACGATTCGGTGACTGTGCGTTTAGTGGCTGCAAAATCGAAAGTGGCCCCTATTGCTGCTACGAGCATACCCAGATTAGAACTTATGGCGGCAGTTTTGGGGCTGAAATTAGCTAAATCAGTCGGTATGAGTTTTAACGTCGCCACTTCTGACATCGTTTTTTGGTCGGACAGCATGACAGTTCTTTGGTGGATACGTGGCCATAGTAGAAACTTTAAACCTTTCGTCGCAAATCGAATTAGCGAGATTCAGGCCGTGACTAACCCCAGCCAATGGCGGTATGTTCCTACCGGTGAAAACGTAGCTGACCATGCTACTCGTGGACTGACTGTAGCGGCCTTGGAAAAATGTGATGCTTGGTGGCAGGGTCCGAGTTTTTTATCTGCTCCGGAGTTAGAATGGCCTGAAACAAAAATGCTTGCCAGGGACGAAGCTGACGTAGAAAAGAAGCGTCATTCGGCTAAAATGAAAATTGACCGGACTTTACTCTCAAATGTGACTGCGCCAATTCAAGACGCAAACGTTTGTCGTCTGAAACCAGAACGCTTTTCAAAGTGGACTAGATTAGTGCATGTGCGATGTTGGGTTAAGCGCTTTATTGACAATTGTCGTTTGCCGCCTGAACAGCGTGTGCTTAGCGGTTTGACCCTTGAAGAAATTTGTGATCAAGAGACTGCTATTATCGTAGAGGCCCAAAGATTCGCTTACCCTAAGGAGTACACTATGTTATCAGCTAGAAAAACTTTACCCCCTAAGCATGAACTTTTGAGTTTGAACCCCAAAATTGACGATGTAGGATTATTGCGGTGTGACAGTCGGCTCCAGTTTGCGGAGCAAATACCACATAGATCCAGATTTCCTATTATTTCACCGAGGAAAAGTGCTGTTACACGTTTGATTATTAGCCATTATGACGCACTTGGCAACCACGCTCTCGGCACGAATCATATTCTCGCAAACTTGCAAGAAAAATTTTGGGTTGTGAGAGGTCGAGAGGCCGTGAAAGAATGGGAGAATCTTCGTAATTCGTGTGCCCGTAGGAAGGCCAAACCAGCTCGGCAGATTATGGCCCCTTTACCAAAATGCCGTTTTCAAGAACCGCTTAGAGCATTTGCTAGAGTCGCTGTGGACTATGCTGGTCCGTATTTTACTATTCAAGGTCGTGCGCGTAAGCGACAGAAACGTTATTTGTGTTTGTTTACTTGTCTCGCCTGTAGAGCGGTGCATTTGGAAATGTCGTTTCCTCTAACCACTGACTCTTTTTTGAACTCGTTTTATAGAATGGTTAGTCGCAGGGGATTACCCCTTGAAGTAATTTCAGACAATGGCTTAAATTTCGTTGGTGCTAAAAATGAATTGGCAGAACTGTTGCAAAATATTAATCAAAATCGAGTGTTTGAATGTTTAGCCAATCGAGGAATAAAGTGGAGTTTTAACCCTCCTTCAAGCCCTCATTTTGGAGGTGTATTTGAGATAATGATCAAGTCTGCCAAGAAAGCGATTGCTGCCACTATGGGCAATGCAGACGTGACCGACGAAGAGCTTGTTACTGCTTTCGCAGGGGCCGAAGCATTGATTAATTCCAGACCCCTGACTTATCAATCGGCTGATCCTCGGGACAATGTGCCGCTCACCCCGAATCATTTTTTATTTGGCCAGGCTGGCGGATGTTTTGCGCCCGATGCTGTCGACGAAACGCCGTTCAACCTTAAAAAACGTTGGCGGCGTGTCCAAGAAATTGTAAAGCACTTTTGGGGGCGATGGATGCGCGAGTGGCTGCCCATGTTGCACTCCAGGAAGAAGTGGCGTGCTGTGGTCCCGAACATAAACGAGGGGGATGTAGTACTTGTGATTCAGGATGGGCAGCCAAGGGGACACTGGCCACTGGGACGTATTTGCAAGTTTTCCCAGGCAAAGATGATCGAGTACTGGTTGTGAAGGTCCAAGTGGGGAAAAACTCGTTCACTAGACCAATTACAAAAGTATGCCCCCTTGAATTAGACTGAGAATGTTGTTGCTATCGTTTGTGTTTTGCTGCTTGCTTTTGTTGATGATTGTACGAATTTTTTGTTTACGTATCGCCATTGTTTTTCCTGCTAAGACTAGTTTATTTGAATGTTGAACTTTAGTAGAAAGTAATAGTGATTGGCCATTTGTTTGGCATAGAACTTGTCACTGGTCACCGTAGTGCCCTAAAAATAGTTTCCGCTGCGATAGTCTTATTACTTTTGTTTTTTAAAGTCGGTTTTTTTTTGTTTTTTTTTTTGTCATCGGGGCTCCATGTTTAGCTTACTGATCGACTTTTTCAGTGGTGCGTACTGTTGTTGGTGAACTTGCCGAGACTACACGGTATTACGGAAATTGCAGAATTTCGTTGAGGGAGTGTTTTGGCTTCGTTGGGTAGCAAAACCGTATAACTGTGCAGTCAAGCTGAAAACAAGTATTATCTAGTTTGTGTCTTCGTTTTGGGGTTTTACGGGAATGTCAGTTTGCTCTTTAAAATTGCACATGTTTAGATTAGGAGTTTGTTGACCCTCTCGAGGCGTCAACCGGGGGGAGGATGTTCTGAAGACTTGTGTTTCGTCCTGGCTGATTTTGTGACGTAATAGCTTGCCGCGTAAAATTTGCTTCCAAGTGTTGTTTTGCCCAAAATCATAGTTAGCTTTTCTTGTTTTTTTGTATCTAAATTGGTTAAACCGGAATGTACCTTTTGAAGGACAGCGTTTTGGAAGATTATTGTTTTGCGTTAAACTTAGGGTTCTCTGAGTCATTTGTTTTTTGCCGCGGTTTCTTTTTATATTGGAAATCTATCATTTTCGAAGTTAACAGTTTTAGCGAAGGTTGTGCATGGAGGTCGGAGTTATCAAAAATTAGAGATTATTAAGTTATTATTTGAGTTTCCATTGTAATTGTAGAATTTGACAGTACAGTTTGATTGACATATTTCTCGAAAATTGATTTTTAGTGATCTTTTTCTAAATTACTTTTTTATTACTAAATTAATTATTGTTTTATATTATTTTATTAATTTACGCTAACTTTGCTTTTGTTTTTTAATTCTATTTGAATAAGTCTATTTGAGTAAGAACAATACGGTAATTAGTTTAGTTATAGATAGATAATAGAAAGGAATAGCCCGAATAGGTGCATGATTGATCGATTATAGTCAAGTGACAATAAAGCCAGAAGACTTCGAAGATCGAGAAGACTTTGGTAACTGTCGCTTTTTGAATAGAAAACCTTTAGAACATACAGTATTGCACAATACCAGCTAAGGGCCTGCGC
Source organism: Trididemnum nubilum (assembly GCA_963965965.1). NCBI lineage: Eukaryota > Metazoa > Chordata > Ascidiacea > Aplousobranchia > Didemnidae > Trididemnum > Trididemnum nubilum. The sequence goes on along the minus strand of OZ014478.1, from coordinate 36,423,919 downwards.
TCAAATCGTAAGACTTTTTTTGGTCTTCAACAATATTTGGCAGAAAGATGTTGCGATAATCTCTTAAGTGCTAAGAGCCCAGCACAATGTAAATCAGGCCCATAGGCGTAGCCAGGGGGGGGGGGGGGGGGGCAGGGGACCCGGGCCCCCCGAATCAAAATGCCACCAATGATAGAAATGCGAAGAAAAAGCCTTGTTTCTTCAGATTCAGTTTCTTTCAGCATCTTCGCGTACTACAGTACACGCGTACAACAGTAATTAAAAATAACATTGACGACCAGGGGCTCCGGTCCCCCTCAAATCAATTTTGCCAACCAATTTAAATGCATAACCCGGGAGAAATTAACGGTTTTTCTCTTGAACGTTGCTACCCAGGCCCTCATCAAACCTTTTTATGAACGTAATGCAACAACTAGGGCCGGGTTTATCCAATGGCACACTGCCAGGGCCCCGCGCTCAGATGGTACGCCTTTTTTTTGATCTTCACCTATATTTGGCAGGAAGATTTTGCGAAAATCCCAAAAGAGTCAGGGGCCCAGCGCGATGTAAATCCGGCCCGGCAATAACATGGTTAGTAGGCATAGCCATCTATTGTGCCATTTTTCAATAACAATTCAGTAAGTCATCTCCACCTCGCCAGTTTTTACGCACAAAATACTTAAAAAAAATAGCCATGGAAAATGCTGATTAAACAAATCATTGAACTTCAATTGAGGGGTCCTGGGCCCCCTGGCAAAACATATACTCCTATAACTGGTTGTTTTCATGGCAAAGCAAAAATCTCTTTGAAAAATCTTTGAGTGGATTATTATTTACTACTAAAATGTTGCCAGAGACAATGCACCTTACTTCTCCCTACCTGGAAAAAATATTATTTAACCCCAAAATGCAAGATGTTAAATGTGTTTTGGACTTAAATTGCAAGTAAAAGGAGGATTCAGCAATTCAATGTTTTCAATTGGCTTTCAAATGTCAAAATTCTAGTACTTTCAAATGGCTCTGAACACTTGCAAAATGTGATTTAAAGGCATTAAAATAGCTTTTTTTTCCAAAAAATTACAAAAAATTGCCCAACGGCTGCTGGTTTTGACCCCAGACCATACGCGTAGCCAGGATTTTTGGATGAAGGGGGCCCAAACCACAACTCACTGCAATGACGTCATCAAAATTTTTTAAAGAGGAAGTTTTTATGGGGCAAAGTTATTGTAGAATGGAAGATCTGAAGCCGTAGCCTGTTGGCACTTAACCAGAACTTTGGTAAAGGGAGAGGGCGAAAATTAATAGATAGAAAGTGCAAATATGTCTAACTTAGGAGACGTAGTACGTGTTGAGTAGCCAAGTATATTCAAACGTATCACAGACAGGGGTCTGGGGGCGTAGCCCCCAGCTGCCGGTGGCTATGGGGGTGTGGGGGCTTCAGCGGCTGGGCGATTTTTGTAAGTTTTTGGAAAAAAGAGGCATTTTAATCCCATTGGATCACATTTCGCACGTGTTCAGAGCCATTTAAAAAAACTATATTTTTAGCAATTGAAAGCCAGTCGAAAAAATTTAATTGTTCAATCTTCCTTTTACTTGCAATTAAAGTCCAAAACACGTTTAAAATTTTGCATTACGGTGTAAAATTTTAATTGTAAGTGATTTGGTCCATGCAGGGGAAGTTAGGCACATTGCCTCTTGCAATATTTTAGCAGGAAAGAATAATTCACTTGAAGATTTTCCTTGGAGATTTTTGTTTTGTTATAAAGTTAACTAGTTATAGGAGTACATGAACGAACAGGAGGCCCAGGTCCCCTTAATTGAAATTCAATAATTTGTTCAATGAGCATTTTTCCCAACTTTTTTTAAAAGTATTTTGTGCGTAAAAATTGGCGAGGTGGAGGTGAATCGCTATTGAAAAATAGTACTATAGATGGTTTACGCTTACTAAACATGTTATTCCCGGGCCGGATTTACGTTGCTCGAGGCCTCTGGCACTTAGGGAATTTTTGCCACATCTTCCTGCCAAATATAAGTAAAAACCAAAAAAAGTCCTACTATCTGAGCAAGGGGCCCTGGCACTGTGCCGCATGGCAAATACGGCGCTGGTTATTGCATTACGTTCATAAAAAGGTTAGATGAGGGCCTGAGGTAGCAACTTTTAAGACAAAAACCCTTGATTTCACCCTGGTTTTACGTTTAAATTGATTGGAAAAATTGAATTAAGGGGGTGCGCCGGACCCCCTGGTCGTCAATATAATTTATTGTTAATTATACTGTTGTACGCGTGTACTGTTGTACGTGAAGATGCTAAACGAAACTAAAATGAAGCAACAAGGCTTTTTTGTCAAAATTTCGTCATTGGTGGCATTTTGATTGAGGGGGCCTAAGCCCCCATGGCCACCTACCCTGGCTACGCCTATGATTTTGAAATAAGATCGCACCCTAAGTTTTTTCTCTAAAAAAACAGCATTTGAAGCAAAATTAAAATAACTTTTCTTTTAAAACGTGGAGGACTCGAGTCAAGTCACTTGACAGTTTTTTGAGACCTCCAAGAATTGCCTGATATTATTATGACAAGGACACGTGGTCGTCATCATTATTGCTTACTTTTGTACGCGTAAATCCTAAATTAAAGAAACAGCCAATTCCAGACAAGGGCAACATGCTGGCTATGATCTCATTATATTTATCATTGGTAGTATTTCAATTGGGGGGTTTGCATTACTGCCTGTGTTATAGCATTAAGTTCATATTAACGTTAAACGAGGGCCTGGGGTTGTAACTTTTAGGACAAAACTCTTAGGTTTCTCACAGGTTTTGCATATAAATTGCAAAATTTGAATTAAGGGGCCCCTGGCCCGGGAATCTTGGTCGTCAGTCAGGGGCACCGGGGGCCCCCTGGTTGTCAGTTAGGGGCCCAGGGGCTCCGTGGTTGATGGTTAGGAGCCCCAGGGCCCCCTGGTTGTAAATTAGGGGCCCTGGGGTCCCCTGGTTGTTGGTTAGGGGCCTTGGGACTCCTTAATCGTTAGTTAGGAGCACTGGAGCCCCCTGGTTGTCAGTTAGGCCGCGGGGCCTCCTGTTTGTCGGTGATGGGCCCCGCGGCCCCTGGTTTGAGTTAGGGCCCTGGGGGCTCCTTGTTGTCAGTTAGGGGCCACAGGGCCCCCTGTTCGTCAGTTAAGGGCCCCAGGCTATCGTTTAGGGGGCTTGGGGCTCCTGGTCGTTAAATAGGGGCCGTGGTCCCCCTGGTTGTCAATTAGGGGCCCCGGGGCTTTCTGGTTGTCGATTAGGGGCCCTGGGGGACCCTGGTTGTTAGTTAGGGGCTCCCTCCTTGTCATTAATATTATTGTTAATTACTGTTATGTGCGTAATTACTGAAAAAAAATGCAACTAAACATCGCTAGGCTATGTTGTCATAAAAAACTGTAACTAAACATCGCTAGGCTATGTTGTCATAATTTTTTTTATGATTGGTGGTATTTTAATAGGGGGGGGCGGGCCCCCCTGCCTACAGCTATGCCCCAGACCCCCTCTAGCCTCCGGCGGCTGGGGGCCCCGCCCCCAGAACCTCGTCTGTGATACGTTTGAGTTACATTAGCTTTCTCAACACGCCTCCAAAGTTAGAATTTGCACTTTCCAACTATTAGTTTAAGCCCCCTCTCTTTGCAAAATCCTGGTTAAGTGCCAACAGGCACCGATTTTAGATCTTCCATCCTACGATACCTTTGCCCTGCAAAACCTTCTTATTTTGAAAATTTTTGATGACGTCATTGCATGTGATTTGTGGTTTGGGCCACCTCAACCAAAAATTCTGGTTAAGCCTATAAATTGGAGATCGTCTGAAAAACTTTTTTGAGAACTTTTTTTTGGAGAGCACTTGCGGCTGTGTCCTTGGTCCTTGGCCAAGAGCATTCCTGTCCTTGGTCTCGAGAGGGTCTGTCCTCGGAAACGCTGTCCTTGGCCTCGACCCTTGTGTCCTCGACTCCACCTCTGTTGCAATGGCTACCGTCGTCGGGGGTGACTTTGATCAACGAGGTGACTTTGATCACTCAAGGTGACTTTGTTAAGTCCCAGAAAATATAACTACAGCAATTATTGCGAAATCCGTTGTCGACATAAAGTCCTGTCGAGCTTTGAGTTATCTGCCGTAGCTTGGTCACGTGATTACTATTTTTATCGCCAAAATTTCATTTCATGTGGCGCCAATTTTGGCGATTAGAATGTGGCGGCTTGCAACTCCGATGCAAATACGGATTAATCCCATGAGAATGGAGGACAAAAATAAAGCAAATAATCAAAAAATAATGGGTAGCATTTATTTAATCATTTATTAACGGACTCAAAAAAGATCGGTCCAGCAGTACAGAGGCCAAAACACAACTACACACTAATCACACCCAAACACACACAAAGCTCTAAACCAAGATAGAATCCAATCGTTTGTTCTTGTGTTATCAGTATATGGTCTAAGCTAGGTGTTCTGGTGCAAATTCGCAAAATGTATGGACCGGACCTAAAGTCACTTGATCTTACTAGCGCAGATAACCACACGTTGCACGAGTTGATACATCAAAGCAGGAAATTTGCTGTGTACTTACTGCTTTCAGATCAAAGCATGAAAAGTGGGCACATTATTTTGGACCAACGTGGTAGACATACTTGAGCGTCGATGAAGATTAAACAATATCCTGTAAGCATTGTTGTAACCTACTTTTAAACGATTAAATGTCGATTTTTGATACAATTTAAACGATTTTCGATTTTGGGCAGCATTATTAGCAACATGGTACACTTTTCGTCGTTAGTCTCCATCTTACCTCGTTAGCTTCCTCGTTAAGTTTGCTGTCGCTAGTCTCCATTTTCGTAACTGAACCTAGGCCTACTACCAAGAATGGCAGTACGGTACGGTACGTTCAGAATTTGCGTACTACGTACCTTCAACCGTACCGTACCAGCGTACCGTACTTGAGCTCAATTTTTGAAGCGTACCGTACCGTACCCGTACCATTACAAAACAAAACGTACCGTGCCAGCAGGCGCGTCGCCAGCGGGGGGGCATAGCCCCCCCGATTTTATTTTTGCCCCCCCGATTTATTTCTTGCCCTCCCACTGTATTTTTTTCTTAAAAGTGAGCATCGCTCTCACAGTTAAAATAGTGGTAATTTTAACTGTTCCATCCCCTATCCTGACATTGATTCTATTTGATTGATTGTATTTGAATAAGCTGAAGATGGCCACTGGCCGAAATCGATTTTAGTGAAAGTTTTTGTTAATATACATTAGTTGAATATATTTTTTGGCAGATTCTTTGTTTCGTTCATGCAACTAAGTATCCTAACATCTATATTACAATCTACGGTACGGTACGCAGCACAATCTCGTGTCTTGGGTAAGGCTCAACAACAACAAATCAATTCAGTACGGTATTATAATAATACAGCTACCAGGAGTTTGTGAGTACTATGTAGTAGGCGTGGCATCGTAGATTATGATGTCATATACAGCAGCACTTATAGGCGAGGCCTTATTACAAGTCAAGTGTTGTGACTGTTGAAGGTAATGCACAGTAAGTTGGTGTAGGCTGTAAGTTGGTGATCAGTGGTATACGCATCGTACAAACCATCAGCAATGTACCGTGCAATCAATAGTTACAGAAAGAAAAATTAGACAATCGCCAAATGCCTCCGGAAAAAAAGATAAGAATTCGATCGGTCAGTTGCACTTCTAGGCTATGTAGCAAACGTAGGCTACGGGCCAGTATGCATTCCATGTTCTGGCCACGCCGAAGTTACGCCAAGCACACTCATCGCCACGCCAAGCACACTCATCGCCACGCCAAGCAACTTTTTTTCATTTTAGAACCTTGCAAACTTTACGCCAACTTAAAAAACTATACAGCGTTGCCAAGTAGAAAGGGAGTCCAGCACATTTCGCAATCAGCTGCGTCTGTGCAGGCGTGCAGCAGTGTTCGGAGTTTCTCGCTCAGCTTTTGGTGCCTTCCGTTTACCCCCTTTCAGTATTGCATTGAATTTTTTTGAAATAATGCTAATACTTTATTGATAGTTGACCCGGATTACCTCTTTGGTCTTTGGCAAGTGACTGTATGTTTTTTGGTAAACTGTAAAGACCGCAGAACAGGTGCGTAGCCAGAAATCTGCAATGGAGTGTGTTTCCTCGGTCTGGCAGCAGAGCCCCCAACGCTCGAAAGATTTGTATTTTGTTGGCAAAAATAACTTAATTTTAGGCCTGTTTTGATAAAAATTAATGCAAGCAAGACGTGGAATAGAAATCACTCAGCAGTGCAAAAACATGATTATACTAGTTGCATAAATGGGCTATATTTTATTGAGAACAATATAATTAGGGGGCTAATGGAAGTTTGACCGAAGTGATTGGTAATCAACTACCGGTAATACTAAATGGCTCCCACCTTATTCCTCAGCTTATGTATAATTTTTTTTTTTTTTGGTGAAACATATGTTAAGCATTCTTCAATGAGCGACCAAATTTGATAACCAATTTTTAAAATGTTTTCTAATTTATGAGTTTACAGTATTTTGGACTGATTAGCCTTCCCCCTCTCACAAAACGATGCAAAATATGCTTTAAATCATTTTTTGAGTATATTCCAGCGCAAAAGACGGTATCAGACGTGCTAAAAACGTGGTATTTTCCTTGTTCTGCATTTTGGTCGGCAGGCTAATGGGGAGCTTAGCCCCCCCCCACTGGCTACCCTACTGCTGGTGAATGTTTTGCTTTCTTCGACGCTTGTTTATAACCATTGGGTTCGAGAGGGCATCTGCGAAGATCGAGATTGAGACGTCAAACATTTTCTGTAGAGATCGAGGCCGGCTTCGAGACCTCCAGCCTTACTTTGAAATTTAATCTTCAAAAGCTGCAAAAGTTGTTTTGTGCGAAAATGCGGTTTTCAATACTCGAGCAGCGCTTGCCGATAAGCTTATTTTGTACCCAACTTTTCGTTAACAACAAATTTGTTCCGATTCCGAAAGAAAAAGATGCCTTATTATTCTACCGTAACTCACCTTAACTTTTCGCACATTTTGAGCACGTGACGACTTGGCTATAATTTCTTCTACTTCTGAAGTTCCAGCAATTAAATGAACGTGCTTGTTACAAACTTTGTATTTATGGCCACCCCCAACTGCTTTGTTGCAGACGTGACAGCGTGACCGAACAACTTATCAATGCCAGTATAGTGATGTTGCAGTGTATTAAATATGTAGTAATAAAACAAGCTGAACTGATGAGCCTCAATACAATGTGGCCTTCATGTCTAAATCAAGATATTATTTTTTCATATATTTTCAAAGTTTCAACTTCCAACGTCTGCTATAAGCTACTACTCCTATTATAAATTATTTCGTAAGTTAGTAGCTATCATCAAAGAATATTTCTACACGTCTACTCAAGAGCTATCCACCAAAACAAGCGTTTTTGTGGGGGTAGGAAAGTAGACCCGGAACCACGGGTGGCATTTCGGAGCCGTGCCCTCCTCCCAAGCGAGAAATGTGCCCCCCAAGCGAGAAATATGTTCCCTCAAGCGAGGATTGTGCACAAAAAGAAAGTAACAGGCCCGGTGCCACTGGAGTGCATTTCGGGGCTTGTACCCCCAAAATACTGCTTGTGATCCCCTCAAGCGTGATTAGTCTCGTTTCAGGACGAAAAACACAAATGAATAACAAGACGAAGCCTAAGATCTTGCGCTGAAGGCTTTTTTTTTTATTTTCGGTCTTCACTCCTGAATTTGCGGGCAAGAACCGAGATCCGCACCATAAAATTCCGTTGCGCCCCGCCAGGCTATGAAGGCCCCGCAGAGCGAGAATTGAACCCCGAAAGAAGGCAAACGGCCCGTATCCACGGGGAATAATTTGGGATTTTTCTGCCTCCTTCTTCCCGCAGTTACGCTACTCTGGCTCCGGGCCTGTAGGAAAGCCAGGTATTTTACTTGCGACTAAAAAATTACAAAAAATTTAAAACTATCCTCGCCAAGTTTCAGCTTTCGATGTCCTATCATTTTCGAGGTACAACAGTACAAAATAGAAAAATTCTCCTTAGTTCAGCGTGTTGCCAAAGTGCCAACGCTGTGATAAAAATTATCTTCTAAGTTACTTACTTTGACTTTCAGAAGCTTTTAATTAGCAACAGTGATCGATATTCTGGCATTAGGACTGATATCACAACACTTTTGAAGTAATCGTAACTACACTTTATTCACCAAGTTGCCTTGGCCAGAAGACAGCGAAGGGACCTTACCTTTACGGTCTTCGAGTCAAGCTGCCACCAGCCCAACTGTCTACCACACACGGCGGAGGCTTCACACTGTCCCTTAAATTGCTGAATGTCAAGCAGGGAAGTTGGTTTGACCCGACCGGGAATCCAACCATGTTTACCATTTCAGCAGCAGACGCTATATCTACTCGACAGCGCTAGGCACCCGCTACTTGAAAAGTAGCGCCGCTGCTTGGCAAAAAAAGCAGCGGCGCTGCCGCATATCGCTACTCAAATAAAAAAGTAGCGCCACTGCCGCTACTTGGATGCAAAACAGCGGCCGCTGCCGCTACTTTAAAAAAATAAATAGTACAAAGAACGATGACATTCAAATACGGTATCTAATGGTGAAATTTCAACTTTGTTTACGAAAGTTAATTATTCAAGCCTTTTAGATATTGGTTCAGGTTACAAGCGGCATTAGCAGGCTTAAATGGTAGACAAGTAAGCAAATCACCATTCAGTTAGGTGTTGTCATGCTCCTTTCAAAAAAACAAGCATTTCAAAATGCTGATTGGTTAAACCAGCGCTTTAGAAATTATTTAGGAAGTTACCCTTGGAAGTTACACTAGGAAGTTAAATTCCTTATCGCATTTTCTACACAAACAAAAGGCATTAAGAAATATCGACTCAAATAAGTTAAGGTTTTGCCATTAAAGCACAATGACATTCAATATTCAGCTTCTATACAATTCTGTCCCGGCTCTTATAGCTCTGAAGTAGTCGATCTATTTATCACACTCTCGGCCCTTAACCACTAAAATAATTCTTCGCGTAGAGATCCGAAAGGAAAATTTATCAATCGACCGAGTTCCAAAACATTTCTTGAAGTTTTGTAGAAATGGTAGGTGATGCACGTCCCTGCGATGATTTCGTCCAACTTTGACACAAAAGTAGATCGAGCGTTTAAGATATTGGTGTTTAAGAAGTCGAAGGAGTACGTAGTAATGACGTACATGTTAAGCAAATGATGCTCAATGCGATTCATGTTACACTGAGTATTTTTTCTATGAGCATAACTCCATAACTAACTAAGTTGCCTTTGAAGCTTATTTATTACCTGGTTCTATTTGTTCGTTCAATTCTCAGCGCACTATAAATTCAATTCTTAGTTTTACTGTTAACTGTTGTAGCAAAATTTGTTTTACTACGCATTGACGTAACTACTCAGGCTCGGCGCCACGGGGCATAGGCGTAGCCAGAGGGGGGGCCCAGGGGGCCCGGGCCCCCTCCAATTGAAATACTACCTAAGATAAAACTGTGACAAAAAAAACTATTGCTTCGTCAGTTTTAGTTTCTTTTACCTTTTTTTGCGTACAACAGTAATTAACAATGATTTTGACGACCAGGGGGCCCGGGCCCTCTAAATTCAATTTTTGCTAATCAATTAAAATGTATAACCCGGCTGAAATTAAGGGTTTTTATCATAAAGGTTGCTACCACGGGCTCTCATCTAACCTTTTTAAAAACGTAATGCAATAACAGGGCGAGATTTACCATATGGCCCAATGCCAGGAGCACTGCACTCATATGGTAAGACCTTGTCTTTGGTCTACACTTATGTTTGGCAGGAAGATGTTGCGAAAATCTTTAAAGTGCCAGGGGCCCCGCGTAATGTAAATATGACCCGGGCAATAACATGGTAATTAAGCGTAACCATTTATTGTACGGTTTTCAGTTACAATTCACCTCCATCCACCTCGCTAATTTTTACGCTAAAAAAAGAAGTTTTTGTGGGACAAAGATATCGCAGGATGGAAGATCTGAAATCGTTGTTGCCTGTTTGCATGTAACCAGGATTTTGCAAAGGGAGAGGGCTTAAACTAATAGTTGAAAAATGCAAATATCCAACTTTGGAAACGTGTTGAGAAAGCTTGTGTAACTGAAATGTATCACAGACAGGGGTTTGGGGGCGGGGCCCCCAGCTGCCGGAGGCTTTGGCGGTCTGGGGGCGAAGCCCCCAGCCGTTGGGCGATTTTTTGTAATTTTTTGGAAAAAAAAGCTATTTTAATGCCATTAAATCACATTTTGCAAGTGTTCAGAGCCATTTGAAAGTACTAGAATTTTGACATTTGAAAGCCAATTGAAAAAATCAAATTGTTTAATCCTCCTTTTACTTGCGCTTTAAGTCCAAAACACATTTAACATCTTGCATTTTGGGGTTAAATTTTAATTGTAAGTGATTTGGTCCAGGTAGGGGGAAGTAAGGTGCATTGTCTCTGGCAACATTTTAGCAGTAAATAATAATCCACTCGAAGACTTTCCTTAGAGATTTTTGTTTTGTCATGAAAATAACCAGTTATAGGGGTACACGTTCGGCCAGGGGGCCCAGGCCCCCTCAGTTAAAGTTCAATGATTTGTTTAATCAGCATTTTTCATGGCTAATTTTTTAAAAAGTACTTTGTGCGTAAAAACCGGCGAGGTTGGAGGTGAAATACTGAATTGTTATTGAAAAATGGTAAAATAGATGGTTACGTCTACTAACCATGTTATTGCCGGGCCGGATTTACATCGCACTGGGCTCCTGTCACTTTGGAGGCTTTTGCAACATCTTCCTGCCAAATATAGGTGAAGACCAAAAAAATCTTACGATTTGAGCCTGGGGCCTTTAGCTGGTAATGCGTCATATTATGGTAAATCTGGCCCTGATTAATACATTACGTTCACAAAAAGGCTAGATGTGGGCCTGAGATAGCAACTTTTAGGACAAAAACTCTCCATTTTTTCCGGGTTATAATTTTAAATTTGCTGGCAAAAATTGAATTGAGAGGGACCCGGCGCCCTTGGTCTCCAATATTTTTAATTAGTTATACTGTTGTCAGCGAAAAATGCTAAAAAGAAACTGAAACTGAAGAAACAATAGGCTTTTTGGACACATTTTTGTCTTTGCTGAAATTTCAATTGGAAGGGGGGGGGGCCTGCCCCACCTCCCCTTGCCTACGCCTATGCTCTAAGTAAGGAAAACAAAAAAGGAGTTCGCAATATTTCCGCGAGGTTTCTGGCGTTTTCCCACAAAATTTCAACTGTTCAAAAAATAGTGCTGTCCTCGAGCCGAGGACAGGGCAATTTTCGAGGACTTGAGGCTTCGAGGCTAAGGCCAAGGCCAAGGACTTGAGGCTTTGAGGCCAAGGCCAAGGACTTGAGGCTTCGAGGCCAAGGCCAATGACTTCAAAATGTGTCCTCAAGGACTCCACCTCTGTTATTTACAACTAAAATACTTATAAAAATTTAACCCCAAACTGCAAAATTACAAACGTATTTTCGACCAAATTATAAGTAAAAGGAGAATTGAAACAATTTAATTTTTTTCAATTGGCTTTCAAATGTTAATAATCTACTTCTTTCAAATAGTTCTGAACACGTGCGAAATGTGATCCAATGGCATTAAAATAGCTTTTTTTTCAAAAAAATCCAAAAAATCGCCCAGCGACTGGGGGTTTCGTCCCCAGATCCTCGTCTGTGATACCTTTGCATAAACTAGTTTACTCGCATAAGTCTCCCAATTTAGATATTTTCATTTGTAACTTTTGGTTTAAGCCCTCTCCCTTTAGAAAATTCTCGGTTAAGTGCCAAACCAGGCCACGGCTTCTGATCTTCTATTCTACTATACTGTATCTTTGTCCCACAAAAATTCCTCTTTCGAAAATTTCTGATGACTTTATTGCATGTGATTTTTGGTTTGCCCCCACCCCCCCCCCAATCAAAAATCCTGGCTACGCCTATGTACGGGGAATGGCATTTCGAGCCGTATCCCCCAAATCACTACTTGAGCTCCGCAAGCGAGAGTAAACTTTTGTAGTAGCACAACTAGCAAACTTTTGCCCAAAAACAGGTAACCACAAACGCTTTTTTCTATGAAGCAGCAAGACAGATCAAGTGAACGTAATCAAGTAGCCTTAGATTTTGCGATGAAGACCTTTTATTATTTTTTTAGTCTTCACCTCCAAACTTGAGGGCAAAATCCATACTAAAGAATGATAACACAGGATTTGGAGCAAAATATTCACCAGATCGCTGCCGCATTCCGAATTCGTCTGGTCACGGCTGCGTAAGCGTCCCCCGCCCAAGTTTTTGTGCCCCCCTCCCCCAAACACACTACTGTGGCTCCGTGCCAGGTACTGTACTGTTCTATTCGCAGTGCACGATCTATACTGTGGTCTGTGACCAGATAGCCGACAAATCATCTTCATTTGTTGTACTAAATGCTAGCATTTTGAGGAAATATCGCTGAAAACCGTCTTTGCGATCTGCAAGGTTTTTAGCAATTTATCGAACTCTAATTATTGCATTTTCGTTAAAGAGATACTGCTTGAAATCAGCTTTATTGAAATCGGTTTTATTAGTTCAAATTGACCCGCTACTAGACCACATTATTTGTTCAACTTCGATTGAGAAAAAATCGGATCATGTGCGATAAAACTCGCAAAGAGCAACGACAAAACGTCACAAAGGTCTTGTATGTTCTACTAAACTGAAACAACGAGGTAACAAGAGCAGAGTGAAAACAAGCGGAGAGTAAAGACTCCAAACGCTAACGTGTGAAAATGTGAATTGAAAAAGTTTTGGAAGGAGTTTATTAGCAGTAGCGGCAGCGGCAGAAAATTTGCTTAGAAAACAGCGCTGAAGCGCTACCGCTTTTTCGGTCAAAAAAACAGCGGCGCTGCCGCTTGTCGCTAGTGACGAAAAAAAGCAGCGGCGCTGCCGCTACGCTACCGAAAAAGTAGCGGCACTAGTAGCGCCCGCTGGTGAACAACGCCGCTGTGCCCATCACTGCTACTCGACCACTGACCACTGAAGTAGTGAAATACCGTATTTACTCGTTTTGTAGCCGGCACATTTATTTTTTTTCAACCAAACTTACTACCGGGCTCTTATTTAAACGGGCCCCTATTCAAGCACGGGCGCTTGTTATTTTCAAAGTAAAATTATGCTCAAAAATTATCGTTGAAGACAAATATTTCACGACATTAATTCTTTTTCCATGTCAATTTATTCACGTCAAACGCAAATTATTCACGTCTTAAGAGTAATTCCCTGTCATTAGTTTATATTATTCACAAGAAATAACAAATCAAAATTTACATTTATTCAGCAAGTGGTATGTTCTCTACCACTGAAAAATCAGCTTTAACATCGGACGGGTATTTAAGCACAAGCCCTTATTTATTTTTATGTTCTGTTCAAACAGGCGGCTATTCAAACGGACCCTTAATCAAGATCGGGCGGTAAAACGAGTACATACGGTACGTAGCTATTTTAAATATTGAAATAGCTATTTAAAATACACTTTTGAAGTAGTGAAATTGCTGACTTCCATTGTATCATCACAGGTATGATAACAATCAAGCAAAGACGTCTCTGCTTAATTTGTTATTGATGCCACATTTAGGCTAAGCGGTAATTATTCTCCATCTCGCTTGGTAAATTATTCTTCGATTTTGTATCTAATGTGACGAGTTAGCGGAAGCATCGCCGACACTAAGCCCGAACTAAGCTGGAGACCCGAAACTCGTTTCAAGATTAGGCCCGAACTCGATCCGGAAAACCTAGCCCGATTCACGACTCTGCATCATGGTGATCCGCATGATGGACTAAAGACTTGCAAAATCTTTATTCTTTGCGCTCGAGTGGAAGGCATTGCTCGATCTTGATTGCAGGCCTGATAGCCAGGCTATTGCTATTACCGGTATCTTATTTTTTCGTTGAAATTAGCTGAAATTTTCAGCGGCTACCCCGACCCTCTCCGCTTTTCACTCGATCCAAAAAGCTGAGTTGAAATTTTGATTCCTTTCTGGAATTTACCTCCACTTTGAAAATGGATCCGCCATCCATTATTGTGGCAACTGAAGAACAGAAGTATTAGCTACCGGTACCAATGACGTAGCCGGGGGGGGGCAGGCTCCCCAATTGAAATGCCACCAATGATACAAAGGTGGCAAAAAAGCTTATTGCCTTTTCAGTTTCGGTTTGTTTTAGCATCTTCGCGTACAACAGTAAGTATCACTAATATTGACAACCAGGAGGCCTGGGCCCCCTTAATTCAATTTTCGATATTTTTTGTTTTGATTTTGGGGCTGCGTTTGCAAAGATATTCAACAAATACAAAAAGATGTCCTCCCGAAAAAAGTTTTTGGAAACTCTGAATTTTGATCTTCCCGCCAAAACCACAGTTCTCTAAACTATTAGGCCTACTGTAATCTTATTAAACTGTTAGGCCTAACTATCTCTAAACTACTAGGCCTAATAATTTAGAGATAGTTAGGCCTAAACTATTTAGAAATAAAGTATCTCCAAACTATAAGGCCTACAACCGATCAGTGGTCGAGTGGATAGAGCGTCTGCTACTGAAGCGGTAGACACGGGTTCAATTCCCGGTCGAGTCAAACCAAAGACTATAAAAATTGGTATTCACAGCTTCCTTGCTTGACGTTCAGCAATTAAAGGGACAGTGTGAAGCCTCCATCGTGTGTGATAGACAGGTGGGCAAGTGGCAGCTTGACTCGAAGACCGAAAGGTCCCTTCGCTGTCTCCTGGCCAAGGTAACTTGGTGAATAAAATGTAATTACAATTACAATTACACAGTTCTCTAAACCATTAGGCCTACTTTGGTTTTGGCGGGAAGAGTAAAGCTCAGAGTTTCCAAAAACTTTTTTCGGAGGGACATCTTTTTGTATTTGTTGAATATCTTTGCAACCGCAGTCCCAAAATTAAAACAAAAAATATCAAAAATTATAGTTGAATTTAAGCTATTGTAAACCCTGGAATTGGCTGGATGATTCACCGCCTTTAACGGAAGTTAACAGAACTTAACGGAAGTTACTTTAGTCCGTTAACAGCACTTAACGGAAGTTAATTTAGTCCGTTAACATGAAAAAACTTTTTAACGAATTAACGAGTTAATGAAAAAGTTAGCTTCGTTATTAACGGATTAACGATTAACGGACTTGTGCCCACCTATGGCTATACTGCGTAACACCAGACACAAACAGATAAGGTGATATTACTATTACAGTATTTGGCACAAGTCTATAGGCTACTTACAAGTACGGTAGTAAATATCGGTACCTGCATAGAGTTAGACCATAGTCGCTACAACAACTAGTCTGAACACTCAATGCGAGAAAGCGCGAAGGTTGTTGTTTTTACCGCCATCTGGTGGTGGTGTCTCGAAAGTCATTTTAAGTAGTTGCATTTGGCTGTAATTGTAGGAGCATGCTGGTGGTTTTAGTCGCAAACTCACAAATCGTCAATGTGGGATGGATAAAAATAAGAGCAGGTGTATAATAAAATATTATTGTATGGTTCAAAATACCTAGATGTAGTATTTAGGGCTTATATAGCATGTAGGCTGTAGATTAGTGGGCAGAATCAACACCGTTAATAGGCAAGGCTAGTCAACAAGTGTCTTGAACTTTATTACAAGTCTGAAGTACCAGGTACTGGTAGTTGCAGCAGTAGCACCCAATGATAACAACTATGGCAGTATGGTTTCACTGGTGTACTTGGAAGTTGGAAGTCATAGCATAAAGTATTATTTATTATACAGTTCAAAATAGGCTACTTACCAATAGATAGATGCCACAATTGGTTTGAGAAACAACATCATCTATGGTAGGCTAAGTCTGTAAGAGTCTTACTGTTTTAACTCAGAACTAGGTTACAGTTTATTGCTAGCTACAAAAGTTACAAGCAACCTTATAACATAATCTACCAGCATCATTAATCTTCTGGTATTAGAAATCAGGCTAGTGTTAACTGGCATCATTAAACACTGTAAAGTGTAAATGTAATTTTGTAATTTGTAATTACTTTTATTTACCAAGTTGCCTTGGCCAGGAGTCAGCGAAAGGACCTTTCGGTCTTCGAGTCAAGCTGCCACCTGTCTACCACACACAGTGAAGGCTTCACACTATCCCTTTTAATGCTGAACGTCAAGCAGGGAAGCTGTGAGTACCAATTTTTATAGTCTTTGGTTTGACCTGACCGGGAATCGAACTCGAGTCTACCGTTTCAGTAGCAGACGCTCTATCCACTCGACCACTGCTCGGTTAAATGTGAATACAATAAGTCGACTGCAAGCAACTGAGTAGGCTATATCTGCAGAATAATATCAACCAGCAATGTGTTAGAGAGACCGGTGAATTTACAAGGTTATGCCTACTCTAATCAACCCCTTCCACAGCTTCTTTTAAATACTCAAGGTAATTTGAGATGGTTTCTTTCCCAAGGTTTGCTCAGGCAGTTTTAATATTTTGACAAATCCTCATTAACAGCTTTTCATGATATCTATTAATAAATAAGTTACACCACTCTGGACCAGGCAAGTTGTTACTGAAGTTCTCAACATTTTTTCCTTTTCCATCAAGATATTCTTTTACAATGCTGTGAACATCCATAGATGATAGTGGCATTCCCCATTCAGAGCACACATGTAAATGTCGAACAATAGCTTCTTCCTCATCTTTTTGAAGTGCCGTTGGATGTCCTACTTTCTTCATATGCACACTGTTTAGCTTGTTTAGCAAGGTTCTTCTTGGATTTTGAATTTTTTCTCTGCTGTTCTGCTGCTCATTCCATTCTTGCAAGCAGTTATAACTGTTAGTAAAGTCTCTTCTGAATAATCTTTACACTTTCTTGTACCAAGTTTTCTATGATATTTTCTTCTCATTTTCTCAGCATAACCACCACTCCTATTATGGTATACTTAAACTACTCCACTTCTACGCTGATACTTCACTATGTCTCTCATAAATGTATATACCAGTACTAGCTTATACCAGTACCCAGTATGCTACTATTTCAAAATCAAAAGGCATCATTAACTTATTTCATGGTAGAGGCTTACTGTATAGAAATCTCCTTAGCGCATTAATGCATTACACTGATACCAGAATAATGCAGTGTCTGCCTTACATGTCAGATGTATTTGTAGATGGCTATCTAAATGTGCCAAAAACTGTACATGACAATATTAGTTATTTGCATAGTAATAACGAAGCCAGCAAGTTGTTAAAATTCATTATTTCAAAATGTGTGCTAAATGACTGTTAGCGTTCTCGATTTCAAGATGATAATGTGACACTCAGCTTACTGCTAGTTTAGCAAATTATTAGTTTGATTTTATACCACTGCTAATTGTCTCAGACCACAGGTAACAGATGTAATGCATGGAAGACTGGACGTAAGTTTGAGCACTTTCAATATTCATACTGAATGCAAAACATCTAATTAATATTAAACATTGAAAGCAAATCAATTATTTCATCAATCACATAAACACAATGTATGTATAGGGCAAGTTTTTGAAAGAATAACGATTGTGTTTAACTTTGCCCGCATGTACATGTGGGCAAAGTTAAACAAAATAAAAGATTTTGAAAAAAAAATCTTTAAATTCATGTTGTTGCTTTGTGGGATTTGTTATTGCTTAAACTTGCATTTTTGCAAGTTAACAACAATGACATAGCGATATTTTCCAGAGGTACAAAATTTTTCTGTCATTGCTGACCTTTGACCCCCTGGACAAATTTTAGGGTCGTGCTTTTACATTTTTTTTATACGTTAGTTTCTTTTGTGAATTTTATATTGGAAACATTGTTGCACATCATGTTTTTGGGTTTTAAATCAGACCTAATATAGTTGTTCTTTAGATTCAAATAAAAAAAAAACATAAAAACTTTCTTATAAAAATTTTTACGAAACGGAATGCAGCAACTATAAAATGTGGGTAAAGTAACCCTGATTTACAGTACCCAATGGGCTTACCTTCTAGTGTATAATCACAAATAATTTCAGAAGTAAAAATCAAAAATTACAATTGTTTTCAAGGTTGTAACTACGATTAATGGTTATGCTGATCGAAATACCATTCATTTTATCACTACCGGTACTCTATAAGATTTAGGAAAATCTAATGATGAGCAATGACCAAATTAATATAGGGATTCTTATATAAACTTCATAAAAACTGCAAAATTTTTGAGAAAAAAATACTTTCCAATATTGGACAATGTAATCTTTTGCAAAGTAAGCAAAACAAAAAACTAATTTAACGCTATTACCTATTACAGTACTCCAAATTATCCAAACTATTATTCTAAAAAATGAACCAAGATTACAAGTATCAAGTTAGACCAATTCCTTTTTTTCTTATAATTCAAAAGTCCGTGAAAAATAGTACAAAAAATAGTTTGAAAAAATTAGCATTTACTACACTCCGTCGGACATATTTTGAAAGTTTTTTTTTGTAAGTTTGAAGTAACTGCATTTTTATTTACCAAGTATTCTACAGAGAGCAAAAAACACGTTCATTTTCGAGAAAAGTTTGTCGTTTGTCCGCCTGTCTATCACACATGGCGAAAGTTTCACACTTCCCATTTTTTTGCTAATATCTAGCCGGGAAGCTGGATGTGAATACAAACTTTTTTCAAGTTTTGGCTTGACCAGACCAGTAATCAAACCCAAATCTACTGTATCAGCAGCAGACACGTTATCCACTCGACTACTGATAAAATATGATAAGGTTGGTAAAATAAACAGTGTTGGTGTACACAGAATCCTATGCTGCACTTTTGATTTGGTTTTGCAAGAGCAGCAACAAATGCAATTTTTGCATTGCCAGAGCTACCTGACTGAAAATGAAACCCATAGTACAAGTTTTCCTAGTGAAAACTAGTGAAAAGTGAAAAAACTAGTGAAAACTAGTTTTCCTAGTGAAAACTCTTACTGTATTATCTTAGACTACAAATCTTCAGCATGCTCAAAACAGCCACAGTAAAAAGCAGCAGTTGTCTCATGATGCAACAATGCAATTTTCAGACAAACAATCACAAAAGGAAAATTACTACAATTATAAAAATTAACACAATGTATAAATGTTATGTGCAAACTTGACCATTGCACATTTTGAAAAAACATGTGAGCTACTTGGATCTCAAAAATTGGTGTATCAGATAAGATGCAAAAATTCATTGACAGTAACCAGTAGTGCTAACTGGTTTGCTGATCTCATAAAATTTCATGAGATGGTTCTATAGAACCAGTGCAAACCGGCTGAATCCCACCACCTGTTACGATACTTACAAATGTTAAAGGCTACTTCAGCTTATAAGTTTTGTACAGTAAGTTGATCCTAAATACTGTACGTTAGCCTATATATTAACTATCTGTCTAATTGTATTTGCCTAATTTTAGAAACCTCAACATTGATCAATTTTGCCCAGTGGTGTCAAATTGTCATTATAGCTCAGGTGCTGCTTTGCAGATTAAATTCGTTAGGGCAATGATAACTATGATATGCCCACCAGCGCAGCCAGGGGGGGGATTAGGGGGACCAGTCCCCCCCTTTTGAAAGTGCACAATTTCACAAAAGTTATTTAAAAAAAATGGAGTGGTAAAAAAAGCAATTTAAAAACGCTCAACTTGGGTGTAATTCTTCCCTGAGTTGCAAGTAAGCAACGTCAAAACTTTTGCTTTTGAAATTTTTCCGCGGTTGTTAGCTTCTCTATCTTAAAAAAATTTCAACCGTCTAGCTTGTATTGTTTCTGAGATATTAGGGTTGAAAAAACGTTTGCAGCAAAAAGGAAAAGTGAATCATAGTCAATGGAACAATGAAAATGAGTTACAATCAAAAAATCAAATTTTGGCAAATATGAATCAAAAAGTTATGGTATCGGTATCTATTACGTCACATTAATATAAGAATCACGCATAAAAACTTGGGTTTATTGAAACAAGAATTTAGCAACGTTGCCTTTCTGCAACACAGGGTAGAAACAAAACCCGGAGAGTGGGAATGCTTGTATCGTCAGTATTGATATTCCTTGAAAACGTTTGATCATTGTGTAGCCCGTATCGCGCTGTCTTGGAATGATAATGTCTCGTTAGCGTACCGCATTGCTTTTGCTGGAGATCGCAAATGAGGCAGAAAGCAGCACAATTTTGCAGCAAAAAACGCAATCCATTTTAATTTAAAACTTAATATTTTCCAAAAAGTAAAATCACATACTGGTGAGAATTTGGGGCGGCCGAGATCTGATGTGTATCAGTCCAAGAATTAAATGTTATCATAGTCAAATCGTATTGCGACCCTAATTAATTTCGAGAATATTTTGATTGAAAACATTGGAAAAAAAGTAATTGCTGAAGAAAAGCAAATCTCTTCTTAGAGGATAATTTTCGATATTTCTTGAACGTCAAAATTGTTTTTTTATTATTTGTATTGGGTTTGTTTTACCGATCACGCGTATTTATGCGTATAAATATACGCATCGTATGTCATTTAATTACATGGATTTGCCTGTTTTATATTTTTTTCTTGCGTTTACATTGAAAAAGATATCAGACTTAATTAAAGTAAACCGCTTTATGTAGGCATACATTGCGACCAACCGCCTAGACTGCAGAGAACCCGTTTGATGAAAAACGGCGGAATCAGTATAATATTGCACAAAAAGTTTTTGTAGTTTAGCAAAAGCGTAGCTACGATGCCAGTTTGATCCTTTAATTTTATTTTCAGCTAGGGTTGGGTGAACGGGGGATTGGCTGGTTTGAATTAATCTAGCAACTTCAAGCTGCACAATCTCAAATGTTTTATTACACTATATATTACGCTAATTTATTTTTAGGAAATATGTTTTCATCAATTTCTATGTCCGCATTCTAATACTGTATAGCTGTGTTGATTTGTAACAGTGTTCTCATTGTCTATCAGAGCTGCAAGTCTGGTGACGTTATTTAAACTGTGTCGAAGTCTTAAACTGAGTATGCTAAGTGCGAGCAAAAAGTCGTGAGACGCCGTCCACCTCTTCCCAATCTACCCTGTGCGTAAAATCTTGAGCGCAAAAGTTCGTCGTTAATTTATTCTAAAACCAAAATTTGGTACGCACAACGTGTCGTCTTACCAGCGTACAAGCCGTCAGTTGTTTCAAACAAACCAACGACACGCTTGAATGTTTGCGATTTTATGCACAGTGTAGGCCGGGCCTAAAAATTCGCTCTGGAAGCATTTTACTCAGTTTTCGGTGCGAACCAAACTTTGTTTGCCGGCGTGCTGTACTACTAATAAACCGATTGTACTTCGTTATGACCATTTTTCCGCAAACGCCTCTCTCAGATTCGCTCTATTTCATTGAGACAATTAACCGCACGTAAGGAATGGCCGATCGCTATCGCATTACTCTTGCTTAGATACCTATTTCCTACCAACGATAATAATAACAGTACAGTAATTAACAAAGCTTTGTTTTGGCAAACCACAATATAGCGCATTTTTTTCTGTTGAGAACAGCACTCGGTGTCAGTTAACATACGTGGTATCAATTAACATAAACAAAAATAGACAGCTTTAATTTTTCAAAAATCAAACATTTTCGAATATAGGTAGGGGTTGTTTGTATGTTTTTGCATTGTGCATTTCCTTTGTTCTTAATTTGTTACACTATACTTGAGTATACTATGTTTGATAGTTGAAATATTATTTTGCCAGCATGCGTGAAAAATAACGGCAATGTACGACTTTCTTGTTTGGTGTACATTAAGAAAAAGTATTTTTGGCGTCCGCTGTTGCATCATCAAGCAAAATAAAATTGTAAAACAAGCTGAAACCACTTGTATTCTTTTTCATTTATTTTTTTATGTGTCTTCTGCTTGAAAGACGGCGGGACTTCTGCATGTTTATTGCTAAACCTTGCAATTTGTTACAATTAGCCTAAATGAAAACTTTCCGATTTGTATGTACTTTAATCATAACAAAAAAATTTGGTTCCCCCCTTTTTTTATTTCTGGCTGCGCCGCTGGATATGCCTACCAGTATGTGTGTCTAGTTTGGTGTCTGACTCCCTTTTCACAATTCAGTTGTTGCAAACATTTTGATGATATTTGTTACCCTGTATCCCCATCTAGCCATGTCATAATTGTCATATCTGTGTTTGCATAAGATTATGCCCAATATTGTGAGGGTGACAAGGAAAATGGCTTCAGTAGTAAATAGAAGAGTTGTTGTTGTACTCATAGCTCTTGTTCTTGTGCTTATCATCGGATTGGAAATGCAAATAACAATCATGCAATCAACTATAAAGGAATTTAGTTCAAGTAAGAATTTGGTTGTGTAAGAGTATTCCAACCTTAGACATAGAGGTGGTGCAGTGCTTTACATTGCATGGTAGGCGGTAGTGCTTGTCTCATACTGTCATGTTTGCAGTTGGAGTTTAACTATTTAAATTTGGAATTGTGCTATGAGTAGAATTTTATATTTCTTTGAACATTTCCATAAATTTTCTTTTTTAAAATTTAACTAGTACAGTTTCATTTCATAAATTTTCCTCGATGTTTGACTCATAGAGTTTGATATTAATATTGCTCAATCTAAAATCTTGAAATTTTTGAAAGTTTGATGTATTATTTTTGATTTCGGTTTTCAGCATTTGACTGCTTGTGAATTGTGGTCCATTATTTATCACTAGAAGTTTTTTTTGTATCTTTAGGTGTTTTGTCTAGTTTTTCTAAAATGAATGAATATTTTATTACATAGGTAATCATGTATTACAACGCTTAAGATATGATGATGATCATAAGAATATGGTTAGTTCAATCAATGTTGAGGTATGGCTTTACTGTTTGTAATTATTATTTTATTATTATTTTTTTCGTGTTGGATCTGGTATTGTCCCCATCAACGGAGTTGGCCGGATTTCGTATGGTCGTTGTCTTCACCACGCCTCACCATTTTGTTCGATTACATGCATCCTCTTTCACCAGTCCGTTTTTCTTCTTGTCATTCTCCACTAGCTTTTTCCAGGTTTGTTTCGGTCTTCCTCTACTACCGCTCACTTCAAAGTTCAAAGCCTTCACTATCACATTTTCATCTTCTTTCCTCAAAACATGACCATACCACCGCATAGTACTTGCTTTAGCCATCCTATCTAAAGATTCTTTTATGCCCAACATGTCCATCAACTCATCACTGTTTCTTCGATCTAACAGCTTTACACCACACATCGCTCGAATCATAGCTCTTTCTGTTCTTCTCAAAATTGCCATCTATTTTTCTCTCAGGCACCATGCTTCACTTCCATACAACATAGCTGATCTTACACAACTTTTGTAAACCTTTCCTTTCATCTTTAATGAAAACTTTCTGCCTTTAAGTATTTCGCTGCATTCCCTGAACTTTATCCAACCAATTCTTAATCTAGCTGTTACCGCTGTTTCGCACCCACCAGTTGCATTCAATCTGTCACCTAGATAAGTGAACTTGCTCACAGTTTCCACACCATCACACAGTTTTTCATGTGATCCCATGAAGTTCTTTACCACACTTCTACATTTCTTACAAACAAAATCTTTATTCAAATAAACTGGAATTTTCTTCTTATCCGTGCACCTTGTGTTAGCCCAATTTCCACATGCTGTACATAACACCGAGTTAGACATTACTCTTGTTCCACGCATGCCACAAGGATCAATCTTACTGTCGAATGTTTCTTTCTCCATCCCACTCACCATCAACTTAGTCTTTTCAAGATTGACTCTCATCCCTTTGCTTTCAAACGCCTCTCTCCATTCATCAAAGTTCTCTCTCAATTCTTTCATAGTTTCGCCCATTAGGACCAAATCATCTGCATAAAGAATTTGCTTCATCCAACCTTTCCTTGCATTTTCCGTTACTTCATCTATCACCATCGCAAACAACAAAGGTGACAATACAGATCCTTGGTGTATACCAACTTTCACAGAAAATTCTTCCGACAAGCCCGATCCAACTCTAACTTTTGTTTCTGCTCCTTCATAAAGACTCATCACTGCCTTAACCAGGATTTCAGGCAAACCTTTCTTTCTCATGGCCCATTCCATCACTCTTCTTGGTACTTTGTGAAATGTCTTTTCCAAAGCAACAAAACACATGTACATTCTTTTGTCTTTCGCTCGATGTTCTTCTTGCAACCTTTGTACTAAAAATAAGGCATCCGTTGTTCCCTTTCCAGGCATGAAACCAAACTGTGCTTCATCAAAATCAACTAATGCTCGTATTCTCTCCAACACTCTTTCAATAATATTCATACCATGTTCCAGCTACTTCACCCCTCTATATGAACCACAGTTCATCACATCTCTTTTTCCCTTAAAAATTGGCACCACAACGCTGGTTTTCCATTCATCCGGGATTCCCTTTCCATCCAAAACTCATTGGCAAAGCTGTAACATCACTTCCTCAGCAATTCTACCACCTGCAACAATCATCTCCGTTGTTACTTCAAAGAGCCCCGCAGTCTTTTGCTGTTTCATTTTCCTGATCGCTTCTCTCACTTCCTTGCGAGAAACTTTCTCTACTGGACCCTCAACCATAGCAATTAAAAACAAATATTAATTTACAAATAATTTAATCATTTTACATAGATTTCCAGGAGTATATATTTCGTAGTTCTCACATACCTTTTGTGAAATTAGATAGGAGCAGAGCTGGGCACCCGCTACTCAAAAATTAGCGATGCTGCTGCTATGTGGCAAAAAATGCAGCAGCGCTACCGTGTATTGCTACTCAAATAAGAAGAGTAGCGCTGCTGCCACTACTTGGATGCAAAACAGCAGCCACTGCTGCTACTTCAAAAAAATAAATGCTAAAAAGGACGATGGCATTCAAATCTGTTTAACCATTAGGCCGATTTCTACCAGCTATTCAGCTTTTTTATTGGGCCCAGGCTGATTCCTTTTTGGATTTTCCATTGTTTGCTAGAGGAAAATTGCCGATCTTTGGGGTGCACGCCGACTCACCAAAACCTAAGAAGGAACACTGATTCAAATGCAGTACCTAATGGTAAAATTTCAACGTTATTTACAAAAGTTAATTATTCAAGCTTTTAAAATATCGGTACAGGTTACAATTGGCATTAGCAGGCTTACCACTTAAATGGTAGACAAGTAAGCAAATCACAATTCAATTGGTTGATAGCATGCTCCTTTCAAAAAAGCAAGCATTTCAAAATGCTGGTTGGTCAAACCAGCACTTCGGAAATTACTCAGAAAATAAGTTATTGTTGGAAGTTACACGAGGTGGTTAAATTTCTTATTGCATTTTCTACACAAACAAAAGGCAATAAGAAATAGTTAAAATCACTATCGACTCAAATTAGCTGAGGTTTTAACCTTAAAGGGGGTGAAGCATGCAGCTGGGATTGTGTGCAAAAAATAAAGAATAATCTAAAACATATCTTCACCAAATTTCGCCAGTTTGTGTCTTAGTGTTTCTGAGATATTTGATTTCAAAGTAATGAGATCTCCCCAACAGTGTTGCCAGTTAAAATTTCATTTTTCTTAAAATAATGTTTATTGTAATCTTTCACATTGGTTTGAAAGCTCCTGAATGCCAGACTTATGCATGAATTAGTGTTACAACAGAAATACTTCTAAAATTTAAATAGTATATCCCAATTCCTAGAAACTTATTTTTTAACTGGCAACACTGTCGGGGAGATCTCCCAACTTTGAAATGAAATATCTCAGAAACCATAAATTGTAGAAAGCTGAAATTTAGCGAAGAAGTGTTTTTAGATGTTTCTGTAATTTTTGCCTATCATCCCAGCTGGATGCTTCACCCCCTTTAAAGCATAATGACAGACAGTATTCACTATTCAGCTTCTGTACAATTCTGATCTGGCTCATATAGCTTTGAAGTAGTTGATCTGTTAATCACACGCTTGGCTCTCAACCACTAAGATAATTTGTCGTGCAGAGATCCGATAGGAAAATTTATCAACCAATCGAGTTACTAAACATTTCTTGGAGTTTTGCAGAAAAGGTAGGTGATTCATGCTCCTGCGATAATTTTGTTCAACTTTGGTCGAAAAGTATCGAGTATTTAAGAACTGGTGTTTACGAACGAACTCAAAGGAGATATGTAGTAATGGCATATTCTATAGCCTAGGCAACATGCTATGCGCGTCGCCGTCATATAGAATAGATACATAAGCAAATGATGCACAATACGATTCACGTTACACTTAGTATTTTTTCGATGAGTGTAACTTTATATATAACTAAATTGTCTTTCAAGCTTATTTATTGCCTGATCCAATCTATTCTCTGTGCACTATAAATTTAATTCTCAGTCTTTTCACTGTTGTAGCAAAATTTATTGTACTATGCTTTGATGTTACTACTCAGACCTGACGCCACTGAGAGAGGGGCATTTTGGAGTCATGCCCCCAAATCACTGCTTGTTCCCCCTAAGCGAGAAATATTTCCCCCCAAGCGACATTTGTGCCTCAAAAGTAAGTAACAGGACCAGCGCCATGGTGGGACATTTGGGGGCTGTGACCATGCCTATTTTGATGAAGATTTTGTGATTAAGACTTTTTTTTCTATTTTTTGGTCTTCACCCCCGAATTTGAGGCAAAGTATATACCAAAGAAGGATAACATAAGATTTGGCGATAAATATTCACCAGATTGATGCCACATTCCGAATGCTTCTGGTCCCAGCAGCGTAAGCGTCCTCCCAAAAGTTTTTGTATCCCCCGAAACATACTAGTTTGGTGTCGGCCTGGTATTGCTGTGCTACTTGCAGTACACGAACTATGCTGTAATCTGTGATCAGATAGCCAACAAATCATATTCATTTGTCGTACTAAATACCAGCATTTTGGGTAAATATCTCAAAAAACCGTCTTTGTGATATGCAAGTTTACAGCAATTTATTGAACTCTAATTATCGCGTTTTCGTTAATGAGATACCGTTTGAAATTGGTTTTATTGGTTGATTTTGGCCCGCTACCAGACCACATTATGCGTTGAATTTTGGTTTAGAAAAAATAGGACCACCAACGATAAAACTCGTCTATACATATCGAGCAATTGCAAAACGTCACAAAGTTAGCATTGTTTGTTCTACTAAACTAACATAACGTGGTAACAAGAGTAGAGTGAAAAAAGCAGAGAGTAAAGACTCCAAATGGCAACGTGTGAAAATGTAAATCGAAAAAAGTCTTGGAAAGAGTTTATTTGCAGTAGTGGTAGCACCAGATTATTTGCTTAAAATAGGATGCTGAAGCGCTGCCGCTTTTTTGACCAAAAGAACAGCCACGCTGTTGCTTGTTGCTGGTGACAAAAAAAAAACAGAGGTGCTGTTGCTACCAAAAAAGTAGCGATGCTAGCACTGCTGGTGAACAGCGCCGCTGTGCCCATCACTGAATATGAGTAGGATATGATGTATCGATAATTGCAATAACAAGTAACCATTTTGCCTAAAAGTATGCTAGCGTAACGTGAAATATGATTCACACTAAATGAGGTCACAAATCTTCACGAGCTAAGGTGTTTTTGATTTTTTCAATTACTAAATGATAGCATTATGAAGTAGTTTGTGGGATCTTAAACTTTGTCATGCCTGTAAAGAATAATTTTTAATGTCAAGTGTAAAACTATTTTTATGATATAGTTTCGGAATGTGTTTAATGTTTATGATATTTAAAAGCAATGAAATCAAATTTCTAGTTCAGTCAAAGCAGGGTTGAAAATTATTGCTCCCTGCGGCAAGCTGAAATCGCGTCGAGCAAGTTAACAAATTACTGAGTATGAGGTAAACAACATCACACAAGATTATTGGAAATGCAAATTACCGTTTTTGTTATGCAAGCAAAGGAAGCTTTTACTTGCTTTTGCTCAGATACCTAGTGCTTTGTTTAATCGCACGTACATCATTAACTGCAATTAACATTTTTTGGTCGCACTCAGATTTCTCCATACTAAGACACACTACTTTCCAACTTTTTTTGCTTATAAGTTCTTTTCTTGCAAAAAATTTTCCCACTCCTGCCACATTAACTGCTTTTTTGAAAGGCAAAAAAATATTTGATCGTTTTTTAGTTTACTTCTCAATGATCTTCAACTTTTCTAAGTTTTGCAAAAAAATTCAACTTTCCAACAGAGTTGGGCAGGAATATGCTCTAAAAAAAGCACCCTTCTTTTTTAGCTCCCACTATTGCTCCTTTTTGAAAAAAATGATGTAACAGGTGCACACTCCTTTTCTATTGGTCAAATATTACTTGGTTCCTTTGCTAATGGTCAAGTACTACTTGCTCCTTTACAAGCGGAAGTTTTGAAAAATTTTTGATTGTTTTCTGATTATGATGTTAAAATTACTGGAAATGCAATAATTTGACCGTTTTGTCCCTACCCGCTAGTCAGTGCAGCCAGCTGTTGTAGACTTAGGTTCAAACCAATGATCATATTTATTTCTTTTTGTTCAGGGTGGAGGCTGACAGAACAGACCGTGACGTTTATGCTCGAACGTTTACCTGCCATCGATTAGGCACCAGGACTTTTATACACCTGGACTTTTATGCACCGAGACTTTAGTAGCTAAAGGTAAAAAATTTTTTTTTTCAGAAAAAAGAAATTTTTTGGTTTAAATAACAGTTTTTTTTTTCAAAAACAACAATTTTTTTAATTTTTTTATTCAAACTGTATTTTTCTTCAAAATAAAAGCTTTCTTCTGAAAAAAAAAACTGTTTTCAAACAAAAAAGTTTTGCTTTGATTAAAATGTTATTATTTTTGATGCTTTTCATCTGACACTCGTCAAGAAGAATCCTCAAAATAGAGAGTACAGGAAAAGGAGCGGCTATAGGAAAAAGCCAAGCAGTGATTGGCTGGAAAAGGATCGATGACAGATAGTCATTTGTGTACAACCTTTAAGCTGTACACGAATTCTTTTTGTCGGCAGAGGCGGGGTTAGAATTTTTGATTGAAGTGACTTCAAAAGTAGATAGATGGAAGGAAAATGGAAAAAGTTACAAAAAAAATTGATTTCTTGTTGTATTTTTTTCAATAATGTTACTTTTATTAAAACTTAACCCTATTCTCTGAAGACAAAAAGAATTCGTAAACAGCTTAAAGGTTGTACACAAATGACGCTGTCTCATCAATCCTTTTCCAGTCAATCACTGCTCGGTTTTTTCCTATAGCCGCTCCTTTTCCTGCACTCTCTATTCTGATGATTCTTCTTGACAAGCATCCGATGGAAAGCTTTGAAAATATAAACATCTTAACCAAAAGTGAAACTTTTTTTTGGAAAAAAGCTTTCATTTGAAAGTAAAATACATTAAAAAAAAAAATTCTAGTTTTTCAAAAAAAAAAACTTAATTGAAACAAAAAATTTTTTTTACCTCTGGCCCTTAAAAGTCTTGGCGCCTAACCAACCTGTGCCTAAATGTTCTATGCATAAAAGTCGTAGATCGCTGACATAAAAGTCGTAGACATAAAAGATATGCATAAAAGTCGTAGACCACTGACAGAACTTTTTTTTGTATGAAAAGAGAAATGAAATCAATTAACTTTAGATCATATAATCATGCATATTTTACAGTTATATTGTATATTGTTGCGATCGTTGATACATGGCTAGAGTACAACCTCTAAACTCTAGAATGGTCCTCGTTTACTAAAACCAGAGAACGACTTAAGATGTTAGTTGATGAATCAAAAATGGCAGTTGATAGTTCCTTTAGCTTCTTGAATCGCAGAAAGCAACACACCTATCTTAAACTAAAACTTTTGTTTAAGATTGAAACACAAACCACTCTCACTGAGCAAAATCGCTCCACTAAAACTTCTTAAGACCGACCAATTCAGATTGTAAACATGTAACAGCAACTGCCCAATTCAGGTCACAACTATCGGCTACACAAGCCAACCACAAATACACAAACTCGGCTAAACTGCCTGCAAAACTAATATCTAAAATTACCCAACTCTTAGAATCTCAGAATAATAGAATCAAAAACGACCTGCCTATTTATACTACTGCAAAAGCTATCGAATATTCCAGAAAAATCCTTGATATATCATTACAGAAAAAGTATACGAGCTTAAGATAACAAATTGCAACATAATTATGATGTCACAAACTTCAAGTCTAAATATAGCAATTAATGATGGTAAACAATCAAATAATTTGATAACTGTAGAAGATCGTTGAACATACTAGAAAAGAATTGTCTCAAATATCTCAAACATTCTAAAATAAAAAGGCTGCAAAAAGTAGTAAAGCAGTCACGTATACGTTAAAACACAGCAAACAATTACAACTCAGGCATTCAAAATTATTATGCATGACATCTATTGAGTAGGGCAGGCGTTGATAAACCTATGGCTTGTGGGCCGAATGCAGCCCGCCCAGGCATTTTATTCAACCCACGACCTTTTATTGTCATTCACCTCACAACCTTTTTGTTTTTAGTAATAGATATGCAGCAGTAAACTGCCGAAATGATTCTCATCTTGTGGCGAAAACCTTTTTTTGTCTTCGCCATCAATTCTGCCAAAAAAAAAGCCGGAATTTCTGGGGAAGACTTTTTTTTGGTCTTCACCATCAATTTGTCTGAAAAAAGGCCCGAATTTCTGGCAAAGACTTGTTGTTTTTGGTCTTCACCATCAATTTGTCCGAAAAAAGGTCTGAATTTCTGGCAAAGACCTTTCTCTTTTGGTCTGCTGGAGTGGTGGTGGCCTGCTGGAGTGGTGGCAGCCTGCTGTAA
This sequence comes from Trididemnum nubilum, assembly GCA_963965965.1. Classification (NCBI taxonomy): domain Eukaryota; kingdom Metazoa; phylum Chordata; class Ascidiacea; order Aplousobranchia; family Didemnidae; genus Trididemnum; species Trididemnum nubilum. The sequence continues at coordinate 36,393,128 of OZ014478.1, read as the reverse complement.
CCTTGTTAGGACTAAATGTGGTCCACTAGTTCAAAAGGTTGCCGACCCTTGAAGTATGGTGTTCCTTATTTGGGGTCAAATTTTAAAATACATGTTTTTGTGAGTCTGACCCTCTCAAAAGTTTCCATTGCACCAAAAACTGCCTCAAAAAAAGTTTTGTTGCAAAATTTTGATGTTTAGAGGTGGCGCAGTGATCTCAAAGTTGGCTTAACAAACACCATTATATGCTCATAGGCAGTTTGTTAATCAGTACAATACTCATGTTTACAGAAAGTTATTGCTGCATAAGAGTAGATTTCTTCGTATTCGGAACAATGGCCTGGTTATTTTCAACAATTTGTAAAGCATACTGCATTGTTTTTATTTTTGAAGTGGCGTGATTGAGTGGTGGTGCCACCCTACTCCTTCCGAGGGATGAAGAGGCAACGGGATTTCGCTGAGACCCAACAGTTGAGCTACATGCCAGGGTGCATACTGCAGAGCCAAAACTGGATTTGCATAGAGACTCAGAGGCAAGACAGTCAGGAAAAAGATGATTAAGGTCCTGTAGAAGGTGTCCACGGGTGCTGCATGAAGAGTTTTTCTTTTGACTGACTTACAACAATTGTATGAGGCTTTGAACTTGGAAGCAAAAGCGGAAAGCTCAAAGCATATGAGTGTGAGAGGACCAATTCGAATGGAGAAACTGTAGCAATGGGACAGTTGAGATGGAGGGGAATCGCAGAAAAGTGACGTCTCCATTTGTGACACAGGGTGTAACGAGTTTTGGCAATAGTTGGGGAGAGGAACAAGGGTTCATCGCAGTAGGTAGGGAGATTCCAGCTTTGGAAAAAGAATAGCATGCTTATTTCCAGTAACACCAGCATGACCGGGGACCCATTGGAAGTTTAAAATGGTACTGTTGAAAAGTGAGGCAACATCAAATCAGGCATTTTAGGGGGGTCTTGGCCAAAGATATAAGAGGGCCTTTGAAAGTTAGGAAAGACCCGATTGGGAGTTTGTAAAAGGACTTACTGAAAGTGGCAGGTCGTCTTGTAATTGTTACACCAGACAAACCTGTAAGAGTTTAAGGTATTGCATTTGGATAATATGGCATACACTCCAGTGCTACCCATCTAATGAGGGAAGAGACAGATCTATCAGCCAATGAATATGTGTCTGAAGGAGGGAGAGTAATCGATTCTAGGCATATTCATGGTGCTGGGATGAGCTAGGGCAACTGCAGTTAGGTATGGATGATGATACTGTAAACTTGATTGGAGTCCAGAGGGAATTGGGAGACGTATAATTAATGGTTTGTACAAGGATAGAAGGGTTTCTTCTGTGGATAAGCAATATGATCACCGGGAGGGTTTTTTCTTTAATCGGCTGATCACTGAGTTTGAGCCAATGAAGCTGAGGTTAAGTGATTTTTGGAGGAGGCGCTGAGCACATCCAAAGCATGAAAATGCTTGGAATTCAAAGTTAAAAAATTGGTATTCAAAAAAATTCAAACTAATTTTCAACAGGGGAAGTTGGGTCTTAATGAGAAGCAATGGGATACCGGTGGAAGAGAGGCATCAGCTAAAGACCTTTCTTGCAGCTCTGTGGAGAATTTCTAATTGATTGGTCAGACATATCAACCTTCTACTGTTATAGTTGACACACTCAACAAGTGTTTTGTTTTATTGTGTTGGTCGTATCCCATTCGAGTTTGTGACAGTGGTTCTTCTTTTATGACATTTTCTGAAACTTTCACCATGTCACATTGTGTGGTCAAACCAACGTTACGATCAAACAGACCAAGCAAATTTAAATCCCTCGTAAGATACCACAGAAGACTTGCCAATAGCCATCTTAGGTAAAGAAGCTGCTTTTTTTTAAAAACTGGTTGATGATACAAGCACTGAAAACTGCACATAATTACTGTATGTCATAACCGATATGTCACTGCAGTTCCTAAGTTAACTTTCAGAAGATTTTAGTAAATGCTATTATGCGTGTTAAGATCACAATGAAATAATAAAATTTTGCAGTTCATAATGGTGGTATTCCTGCTTAAGAATTGAAAATACTGATCCAATCTTGAAAGGCTTTGCGCCACCTCTATACTTCATTTTAAAAGTTTAAAATTTCATACATATCATTTTTTCATGAAATAAAACCATTTGAAAGGTTCAGAGGTGAAGCTTTTTGAAATGTCAAAATAAGGGACACCCAAATATTAAGGTATCAAAAGGAATGGGGGCTCACTCCTTTTGTATTTCGTGGAGCGTGAAATACTTTGCTAAGAAGCAGAAGTGATGCTCGTTTTAAATGAGCGGTATTCATGTCGGCATTCCTGAGTAGTGCAGTTTCTGAGTTACATGCTGTTGAAAATATGTTACCAACAAAAAAAGCAAAACAAAGATTATTGTAAATGTTACAATTCAAATGATTACAATTAAAAAATCAATTTCTGCCTAATGTAAGATTAAAAGAGTTACCATTTTAATCCTACCATCTTGCGCAAACATTTGATCGCTTCAAGATATATCACAATTTCATGCAAATTGATTGCCTTTGTTATGAAGTAATTTACACATTTTTTCAAAATTAACCAAGCTCAAACTTCACTGTGCGTATTTATTTCGGGCAAGTTGAGATTTTGTACAGCAAGTTCTCAGTTGATATCACTTGCTGGATGGGCAAGTTATTGAAAAAGTTAACTTCAAGCCCTGCAAAATAACAGAATAGTGTTACTGTTGAATACTGTATCAGTGCTTTTTGTACTTCATCATAACATGATATGATTTATTTCAGTCAACTTTGAATTTTCGTCCGATTGTGTTGTACAACAGGATACCAAAAACTGGGAGTACATCATTTACTCAGCAAGTATATGCCATGACTAAGAAAAATAAAATCTTTGTTACTCATCTCAATGTGACTAAAAATTCATGGAAAATGTCATTAGCAGACCAGGTAAAGTGACATTGTGAAAACTTCTTGTCTTATTCATTGCATGCTGTTTCATGTAGGTTGCAGGAGTTTGGGGGGCCAAAGTTCATTAATTTTCACTCAAGATTTTTGGTCTGTTGTCTGAGTTTGTAACAGTTTTTAGGTTTATTTCAGAATTTAACTTCTAAGGTCATTCTTGCAATTATAAGTGCAATGTAGAGTAAGTTTACAAAAATGTGCATAGCTGTCGAAATATTCTTGGTCATTGTGACCAAATGGCCATTTTTAAAACGACCAAAAAAATGGAGCAGTAGCTCATGATTGAGTAGCTTTTATGGTAACCTCTGGATTGATTAATGTCTTACTGTTAGGTTCAGTCATGATGTGAAATGTTTTGTTCATTCTACTGATGATGCCTTGGTTACAAGCGGAACACTTCTAGAATGCAGTAATTTATTTTGTTTAGCTCTGTTTTAGTAATTGTTTTTGATTTTAGAAAACCATTAATTGACTAAAAGCAATTAAATTATTAAAACTTTACTTCATTTATTGTAATTTACATTATTGCTATATTTTAGTATGACTTTGTTTGGAATGTGACGAAATGGCGTGACAAACAGCCAGTGTTTTATCATGGACATTTTGCCTATATTCCTTTTTCTCGATTTGGAGCGCTGGAACCTCTTTACATCAATATATTACGTGAACCTCTAGATCGATTGGTATCTTACTACTACTTTTTAAGATATGGTGATGATTATAGAAAAGGATTGAAACGTGTCAAGCAAGGAGACACAACTGTGAGTGCTCCATTTTGGAAATGTTTTTTTTTTGTAGATAAATCATCGTTTCTACTTATATCATCTATTTATGAATCATCACTTCTATCTAATTATATCATCAATGTTTCTTAAACAGTAGGGACAGCAACTTATATCTAGTTTTATGCCCCTAAATACATTATGATGTCCAATTTGTCCATACTCCATTATTATGCCTATTTTTACGTCCGGTGGTTTCCATCCACAGGGTAGCTGAACAAATACAATTGGCCGAAAATTCATAGCAAAATATATGCATTAGTGTAAACATAGGCATGAATTTTCAAACCAAGTCAAGTAAGTGACAGCAAACCAACTGACTGCCAACCTTAAGGTTAAGGTTAGTTGTTACCTTAAGGTTAAAATCACTCTGTTCAAGATCAGTTTATGGTGGTCAGTTGTCGTGAACCGTGAATTCTGTTCTTGAAAATGCTTGTTTGCTCATGGCATTTTTTTTAAGCAGTTTCTTATAGTTTTGGTTGTGAAACAAGCTGTGTAGTGTGGACTAGACAATGGTTTGAAAGCTGTTTTTTTTTGGAGGGGAGAGTAAGAATTAAATGATAAAGCAGTAAACAGTTAATCTTGTAATTATATCTTATTCACTAAGTTTAGAGCTCAATCTTTACTGTATTCATGTCTTTTTATGGCTGATGCTGAAACTGATATTTTGAGAATATTTTGGCTGATACCGATATGTTATAAATGCAAAAATCAGAAGGTCAGTATTCAATTGACTTTAAAACGTGGGTCCACGACAACTGACTGCCAACTAATCCTTATGTTGGCGGTCAGTTTTGCAGCGGTTAGTTAACTTGGTTTGAGAACATGCACTGCGTACATAATTACATGTACATTCATGACAATCAATAAAAATAAATCAACAGTTTTAGATTGTAGTTTAAAAAACTTTTTATCATTTATGCCTGCCAAAAAACATCACTTATCATCGTAGTATCTCACTTGCAATGCTGAACAGTGAACAGCGACTCATTGGGGAACAGAAGTTGATATTGTTTGATGTTGGCTAGTTGTGGATGCAGTGCAATTGTTTGTCCATGTGTGTTTTTGCAGTCCGATGTTTATTAGCGGTAAAGCTGATATGATGTTGTTGGTTTGCTCTATTATCATATGATTAATATCGGCTGACCAAGTATTATTGGTAGAGCTCTAACCAAGTTACCTTGACGACAGGAAAGTTGCGAAAGACCCTACGGTGTTTGAGTTAAGCAACCACCCTCTTGTCAAGAGTGGTAATTTTTACGAAGTATCATGGATGGTTTTCATTACTAGTCTAAGTGACTAAAAAAATGACGACCCGTCATCAGCTTGAATCTTTTCATGTCACCAAAGCAGAGGTCTGCTTAATTATGTCATGAAAAGTAATATGCAAACTACGTAAACAAAAAATCTCTGATGCTAATATTCGCACGGAGATAATAGAAAGTTTTTGTCTCAAGATTTGAATTTTTTGTGCGAGAATGCCCTAATTCCAAATCTTTACTCTTTGATTCTTAATTAATGCACTCTGCAGTTTATTTGTACGGTTCTGAGGTATGTTTAAATTGTTACAATCAGTCGACAGCCTGATAGCTCGACTTGAACGGTCATTAGTTGTACAGAAATGTTTACGCAATGAATCTGGAGTTTTGTTGTTTAAGGAGCGATATAAACAAATTTGGCGACTTCGAATTTGAACAAGTCATCAATTTGCAGAATTTTTATTGTGAGTAATATGGGTTACTAAATCTCGGAAATGAGCACCAACAACGGCTCTTATCGCCCGATTTTGTAAGGATGTTAATTTCCTTAAATAAATAACTAGAATACGTGGCTCCCCATATGATTATACCATACAATAGTAACGGATGTAGTAATGCACAGTAGAGTTGTGACATAAGAGTTCGAGGAAGAGTTTGGTGTAGTTTATTTAGTATTCCGACTGTGCGAGCCACTTCACCCTCCATTACTTTAATTTGCTCTTGAAAGTTAAGTTTATTATCAATGATAACTAGATATTTGGCGCAGGCGCAACTGACTATATTTACTTGAGTTCCGTTATTTGATAGGTTTAAATGGGAGATTGGCGCTTTATTTCGTTTAGGTGAGTGATTACGATATTGGTTTTAGCTGGATTGACGGATAGTTTATTCACACTGCACCGTAAATGGAGATGATGTAGTTCTGCCTTAAGATTTATCTCGAGTTGTTCGGGATTCGAACTTTTCACTAATGAGCACCTATCATCCGCAAATAATCTCGGTTGGCTTTGCTACGAATTAAGTTGATCGTTAATGTATTTCAGGAAAAACGTAGGATTAGGACCTAGTGACGATCCTTGGGGAAACCCAACACTAATTGGTTTTAGGTTGGATTGATTTTGATTCATAGATACAAACTGTAGTCTGTTATCAAGATGGGAGTGGATGAAAGTGTGTGCTACACCTTATACAGGAGATGGCAAGTGGACCTTTTAGTCGTCGAGGCAAGGTCCCAACCAGAGATGGAACCGGTCAGGATTTTCTCGACCCGACCGGTACATTTCAAAATCTACGCCGGTTGACTGGCCGGTCGACCGTTTTCTGACCGAGTTTTTTACAGAAGGTTTTTATTCACTGTTCAATGCATCTAATGAAGAATTTTTAAAAGGGGGGGGGCATGGGTGAGGTGTTAAGATTTGTGACTCCGGACGGGGGAAAAAAGGTTTCAGAAAAAAAGCACGAAACAATTTTTGCGGATAACTCAATTTTAAGACTTTTTTTGGTTAAATTTCGGTTTAAAAAACCTGTTTTGAGCAGCGCAAAATGTGCACAAAATAAGCATAAAAAGAACTGAAGGGCACAAGTTAAATTATTATTAGACGTTCTTTCTGTTGATATTATGCGTAAGGCCAAGAAAAGAACTTAAAATTTTTTAGTTATTGGTGACAGTTTATTTGCAATTTGCCGAGCAGCAAACACTAAACTGTTTTGACATTGGCTGGAAAATATTCGAAATGCAATGTGCCACAGCAGTTTGTAGAAATGCTGCTACTTTAGAACAAGCCATGGCTAGTTAGAGATATAAAAATAAGAGCTATGTCTTTCTTGCCCAGTGTAGAGTGTGGTAAATTTAAGTTGAAAAAAGCTTTTCGAAGCGGCAAGATTTTGGCATGTACTAAAAAATCTGAAATCTGCGCCACTTCTACTCTCAAGCTGATTAAAATGATGCTAAAATGCTAGGTAGCATAAGCCTCTTCCACATCCATGCTTAATTAGAATCTGATTACGCGAATTTAACGTAAATTTTGCATTTTTTTGCTTTGTGCCGTGGCCTAAAGGTGGGCATGGCGCAATGCCCTCCCCTAAATACGCCCCTGGATGTGCATGTCTTAATGGTCACAGCATATTAGTCACAGCTTGAAACCATTCGACAAGTGTTCTCAAAAGGTGTGGTTTGTTGATACTGTTTTTTTATAAAAAGTTTTATTTATAGTAAAATGTATATGTATATTTCGGTTGGTGCTTAGATGTCTTTTAGTTGCAAGAAAGAATTTGATCGGTGTTTCAACCGGCTTGACTGACCGGTCAAAGAATCTCGACCCGACTGGTAACCCGACTAGCCGGTCGACCGGATCAGTTTTCATCTCTGGTCCCAACACGCATGATTGGGAGGCTTCACACTATCCTTTTTAATGCTGAACATCAAGCAAGAAAGCTGTGATTACCAATTTTCTAGTCTCTTGTTTGACTCTTCGGGAGTTGAACCCAAGTCTACTGTTTTAGTAGCAGATGCTCTATCCACTTGACCACCGACAGGTTGCTCGGTTTTCTACTGGCTGTGAAGTTGATGGTAGCTCCTCAGCAATATTGTTTCCTGGTAATTTAATGCATAAATTATATGTAAATAGAAATGTTTGCATGTTTTCCATAATCTTTATTCTGATATATGATATTCAGTTGAATAGAAAAAATAAACGCTCAAAATACAAACAATTCAGCCATGATGCACGAGAATAAATTTGTATCATGCGATGGTAAATGAGATATTTCTTTGCAGTGGCACTAAATCCATACTGATGTCGTTTGCTGCCAGTGATAGATTTTAGATTTTCAGAGCTAAATCAAAATCAAGCTGGGCCTCCTTTTTTCCTAAAAAATGAAAAAGAAAATATTAGCTTGGGGCCCTTAAATTCTCTCAGAAGTATGTTGCAGGTTTTGATCGAGAAAGTCAGGGCTAGTGGGCTTATTTGCGCCTCGCTAGATTTGCTGTTACTACTGTTGGCTTTTTAAATTGCCAATCAGTGTCATTTTTCTCGTAGTGGGTGACTGCTTACTATTTTGCTATTGTTATTGTGTTTTCAGACCTTTGATGAATGTGTTGCCAAAAATGGTCGCGATTGCCAGTCTCAAAAAATGTGGTTACAAATTCCTATGATGTGTGGGCAAATTGCTGAGTGCTGGTAAGAACGAGATATAGCTTAACGCCGTACCCTGTATATATTTGATAAAATACATGTAATAATAACAAAGCTGCAATGTTTACTTATTGTAACACAAAAGTAGGTAGTGGAATTTTTTTTTAAATGACATTAGATTTGTGTATAGTTTATGTTTGCTGACTGTTGAGGCATAGCAGAGACTCAACAACTTTGTTGGCGGAATCCTTGCATCTCAAGGTCTTCCATCTTTTACTACATTTAGGTTAAAAGATGTTTAGTATGAACTTGCATTTCAATAACTGAAGTTTCGGAATAATGATTGTGTATATATAGTAGACACCATAAAAACATGGACAATTTTTTTTATTTTTTATGTGGATGTTAATCTAATTAAGCAGTGTTTTTGTAATGATCCCCTTTCAACGCTTTGCATTGTTTGTCGATGTGCTGCATAAAATTTTGATCAGCTTCCGGTAGAATTTTATAGCGATGCTTTAATGAAAACTAATTCAGCACAGAAAAAGGACTTGTTGGCTGTGGTTACTGGGTCCCAGTTAACCAAGTACATAAGATTAGAACTGATCCAATACGATTAAGTCATTGTGAATAGTTCGATTGCTAAGTTATGCCAAATTATTAAACAAATCACTTATTCTTCAGTGCTAGTGAAACAAAAACACTTTAACGTTTTATAGGAAACCAGGTAGCCAATGGGCTTTAGATGAAGCCAAGAAGAACCTCAGGTCGAAGTTCTTGCTGGTTGGACTGACTGAGCAGATGGAAGATTTCGTTGTCGTGTTAGAAGCTACTGTGCCCAGTATGTTTCGTGGAATGACTGAGAGCTATAGAGAAGGTATAAAACAAAATTTACTACGGGACAAACAACATTAAATAAATACCTGACATTGCTTTTCAGAAATATGCGTGGTAAGCACATCTGATTGCCTTAGTGACCTTCACTAAAATATAAGTCCCTGATTAACTGACTGACTACACGTGTTGCATGGGGGTGTTAAACTTGTTTATTCTGGTTGCAATTGTGTGCATTTATGCTGCACACTAATAGAATAAGAGTATCGTTGATTTATTAGACTTGAGATTTCTTCTTGGCGGCTCCCTATTTATTTGATTGGAATTTCCTGGCTCTTTCTGTGGAAAAGAGATTTCCTGTAGTGGGGTCTAGATTTATTTTTGTGGTCATTCACCGGTCATTTATTAAGATTTTTAGTGAATGATCGAAAAAAGTTTCGCGATTTCTGGACACATTTTGGCGTTGTTGCACACGGAAAAATTCTGCATTGTTGTACATAACTAGTCTAGGCTGCGTAAAATCGTGAGCGTACGAGCGTATCCTAGTTTATTTCAACCAACTGGCAGCTTGTACGATAGTAAGCGGTACTCCGGGCGTACCGAATTTCTGTTCGAAATAAACTAAAAATACGCTCGCACGCTTACGATTGTACGCACACAGTATAGACCACGTCAAACTTAGCGCTTGTAATTGCGAAAATAACCCCAAAAAACCTTAAAGGAGGACTAAAGGCAGAATAAATGGGGTATTTAAAGTTGAGGCGAATCGTATTAGACTAGATTAGCGTTAACTCCATCCTTTTTGACCCCGCTGTCCTAGAGATATTCTACTTCAAACACGACGGCGAGGCCTCTAATGTTCTAAATTTTAATAATTGTTTATTGGAAGCCCTGACGTTGATAGCTTTATTGCGTCGTTAGCAACGCCTTTCCAGTTCTAAACTCAAGCAACGCCGCTATTAGGCGACTGCATTGAATCGTTTCGCTGCGCACTAATCATTGACTCGTTCTTGTTAGCACAACAGCTCGAAGCTGGTTAAAAGAGTATACACTGTTTGGTAACCTAACGATCTCAGTAAAAATCAAGCTGTCAGATACATTTCAGTCTAAATCATAGCCTAGCCTAGCAATACGCTTTTTGCACAGAGCTGGACAGCGCTGTTTCGTTGTTATGGCCACCTAACTGCCAGTGGAAGTTGACATGGCTTCCCAGGAGTCGACCATGAAGGACGTCAAGATATTGCAATACGCTTTTTATTACTCGGTTAAAAAGTACCAGCTCAAATTTGATAATAAGATTGCCAGTACTTGAATAGGCCAATTGTGTTTGCTTACAGTATTTTGTGACCCTATAACAAAACTTTTTGAACTAAGTTGCGAACAATGGCCTACTACTCTAATAACTGCTAGCCTTACTTTTGCTTGTTCTTAGACGTTTGTTGCCTACGCTACCATACAGTCTACTCTTTTTTTTAGCTCGGATCTATTCTGCTGACAAGATCAAACTGATTAGTGAGCAGCTAAACGACTCAATGCAGTAGCCTAGTAGCGGCGTAGTTTTAGGTTAAAACTGGGACGGCGTCGCCAACGAAACTAAGGCTATCAACGTAAGGCTGCAACTAAAATTATTAAAATTGATTACATTAGAGGTCTCGACGTCGTGTTTGAAAAGGAATATCTCTTGAACGGCTGGATCAAGATAGATGAAGTCAATGCCAATCTAGTCTTATGCGATTAATCTAACTTTAAATGCTTCCATTGATTTTGCCTTTAGTTCTCGTTTAAATTGCCGAAAATGATTCCAAATTGGGGCACTTTGAACGTTCTGGGCGAAAAATACAACAATTATGGGATGTCCCGCCATAGAACTCTAGCAATAACTGGATTCAAACCTTGTGTCATACTGTATACGGGCTTTTAGTTTTAGGAACAAAACTTTAGTCTAAAAGAAATGATTGGTTTCCGAAGAGAAACGTTGGACATTTTTGAAATATTTTGGTATTTATTGCCAGTACTGAAATTGTATGTGAGACGCGTCCCCCCATCGAGAGTTAGCACCCCCCATCGAGATTTAGCGTCCCCCTATCGAGATTTAGCGTCCCCCCATCGAGATTTAGACGTCCACCCATCGAGGTTTGAGCGCTGGATGATGAAACGATCAAGAGCCAGCCAGCACGAATAAATCCTCCAAATTCCGGCCGAATGTAGTCCCAAATTGCGGTGAAGACCTTTTTTTATTTATTTTTCTTGGTCTTCACCTGATTTCGGGAAAAAAACACTGCAATTTTCGGCAAAGACCTTTTTTTTTGGTCTTCATTCAATTGCGGGGACGGAATTACATAATTTCCACTGAAATTTGGTCAAGGCTGCAAAAGCGTCCCCCATACAAAATTTTACAATTTAAGTACTGTTTATTGCTAATTAGGTCTATATGTATCATGTTTGCTGAATGATTTTATTTAGATTGCGATTTTGATTGAGAATTTAATTCTGTCAAATCATCTATCGCTTAATTACACTCGTTAGAGTTACTTAATTTGATCGTAAATTAATTGCTTTTGACCTTTGAGCTCATCATATTATCGCATAAAGTCCGACGGTTTTATACTGATGTTATAAAATGTGCTTGAATCCAGAAAAAGTTAATTAAGTACTAGTTGGCTTGTCGGTTTTACTCGTTGAAAGGAAATGGGTAAATCTAACTGGGAAACCATTGAGAGTCGATGTTTTCTCTGTGAGATCAAGATGAGATTTACGTTCAAATAATTTTTCAATGTGGGAGTCGATTCGGAAAATCATCTGAACGCAAATTTCATCTTAATCTAACAAAGAAAATATTGACTCTCAATGGTTTCCCAGACTAGATTTTTCCATCCCGTTTTTGCAGTAGAACCGACAAGCCAGCTAGTACTCGATTTACTTTTTCTGGATTCACGACCCTACATCAAAGGTGTATCAAGCAAAAACTTTTGAAGACCGGAGTAAAAGTGGCGTTAAAACCTTTTTTCATGATCGGCAGATTCCTCCCTCCACTAAAAGATCAAATGAATTATGATGAAAAGTTCAGCTTAGTTTACGAAGTTTCTTGTCAAGATTGAGCTTTTGTTTGTATCGAACAAGCCGAACGGGACCTCAAATCGATAGTAACGAAACATCAACGAGCAATAAAATTTCAACAGCCCGAGAAATCAGCACTTTACAAGCATTCGATGAAAAATGATCAACTTGTTAATTGGTCTGAAGTCAAAATTTTTTGAAGTGGAACATGATTACTAGAAACGTCTTTTTATAGAAAGTTGGTATATCAATGAAAAGCCTCAGGTGCTCAACAGAAATAATGGGTTAGCATTCACCGCTGTTTATCGAAAGGTGCTTAATTCCCAAAGTTAAAATTTTTTCTAGTTTAATGTTTTTTGGAGTTTTTCTGTATTTTGCTGCGATTCTAATTCGGACGTAATATTTTTTCATTCGAACCGCTTTCATTCATTTTTGTACGCACCTTTATATTTATCTGTATGACGTATATGTAATGATTTTTTTCGGAGCCTTGTTTTGATTTTTTTTCGCTAGTTATTCGACTACGGCAATGCGTGGGATCGTTTTTTTTTTCTATCAAGAGTTAATGGCGATTTGCTGTCATTACTGATATCAATGCTCTGATGAAGCTAGTTGATCCTAACTAGTAAAACGTTAGTAATCAAGTTAGTCTTGAGTAGCATTTGAGTGATTTCTCGATGCCAGCCACAACACCAGCAAAACTTCAGAAATTTTTTATTTGAAATACCTGGTGTACAACTTCATCAAACTCATATGCTCTGTATTTTGGGAGGAGGCTGGAAGGGTCATTTAAAAGTCAACGATCGACTCGAATTGTAGTAAATGGCCGAACAAAAATCAGTCGTTTCGGTCAAAACACACAAAATCAAAAACAAAATTACTAAAAATTCTGCATATTTTTGCATATCAATTTTTAAATTATCCCTGCAATTGCAAAAATGACGTAACAAAAAAAGTTTTGTATCATATTCGGGCATTTCACCGAATTTTCAGCGAATAAATAGACCTAGTGTTAGATTACTCGCGCCCGCTGACTTCCACTGAATTCAACTAATTATAATAAAACAGGCAAACATGAAGCTCCTCCAATCGTGTAAACATTAAACAAGCGTTTGGAAATGGTAGTAGGCAAAAGTTGTTTCTCTTGCAACTGCAGTTTGCGGTCATATCGTGGTAATACCAGAACACTCTAGTCAGCATAAGATGTAGTGCTGAAGCATTGTTTTGGAAACGGAAGAATACTGCAGTAACTTGGCTATGTCAGATTACCTTAATTTTTACCTGTATTTGTTGATTAAATGGTAAGTTAAATTCTTGCCTTTGAGGGGAGGTTAGAGTTTATTTTCGTGGCGGTCAAATTGGACACAGTGTTGCCATCAATTCCCCGCAGTTGCACCAATTTTGGTCTCGGCGCAATGACGCATGATGAGCCCTGCCAACTCCTAACACGCTCTGTCGTAATTTAGCTAGTATAATAAAGATTTGATTCACAGAGCTGGACAGCGCTGTTTCGAGCTTTTAGCTCTCATCGGCAGCCCTCAGCTTCTCTAACAAAGTTATTCCCCAGCTGGACAAGACTCTGGACAAGACGCTGTCCAGCTCTGTGCATCTTATGACTCGAGCTGCTTTGCAGCTGCAGGGTTGGTGGTTGATCTGGCCACCTAACTGCCAGTGGAAGTCGTTATGATTTCCCAGGAGTCGACCACGAAGGACGTCAAACTTGTCGGTAAAGATTTGATTTTTGACGTTTTTCAGGTAAAAAATCTTATGTACGGAAAACGCTACACAAAGATTCTCTTTCTAATGCAACTGTAGCTAAGTTGAAAAACTCCAAAGTGTACAGAATGGAGAGAGAACTGTATGATACAGCTGTGAAAGAATTCAATTTCTTGAAGGAACTCACTACGTATACAGATGAACAAGGAACTCGCCGACCCTTGCCTAAGCAATATCGTTACGAGAAAATGTATGGTCCGGACGGTGTTATCGTAAAGTGATGATTATAAATTGCGTTTTAAGATTCTGTCTTATTGCTAATTTTTATTTTACGGTTTGTACGGTAGATTGTCGATTTTCGGTGCCCGGTACCCCATTGTTCATGATGTTACTGTGTAAACTACGAGTATAAGCTTGAAAAAACGCCATTCAATGGTTCCTCTCCCACAGAATTATTGGTACTATCTGAGTGATATTGTCATTTATGATCAAGCATAAATGTGTTTGTACCGGTTCAAAAGTAGGATAAGGTAATCATCCATTATGCTTCATTCTCATTGTAACTCCATTGCTCAATGGACACCTCAAAAATCAACCATAGTCACTGTGCAGCAGTTTTGTTATAGGTTTTTTTGACACTATGTTTTTGTATCCGCTACAAACTAACGAGTAAACTCGAATATATTGTGCGTATGATGTGGTAAAAATGAATGGGCTACTAGCCTATTATTACCTGTCCTAGTTTGCCCAATTTTGTCTAAGTGTGGTGTGTAGCATCTAATCCCCTGCGTAGTTTGCCGCATGCATTTTCCGTCGTTTTGTGATATGCTTTTGGTTCCAAATGTTTTTTTTTTTCAGCATTATAGGTGTTTCTTCTACGTAGTTTTTGCTAGGCTGTAAAATGGTACCGGTACGGTTTTTTATCTTGTGACGCAGTTTTTTTTCTAGTTGTAGTCTAGTACTTATCATGTTGAAAGGTGGCGAGTTTTTAGTCGAAGGAAGACTTTTTTGGGTTTTGATTGTAACTTTTTGATGCTATCATAACCATAACAGTCCTAATTACGGTTCAGGAAGCCTAATTTTATAGTGATTCTAAGAATAGGTTTAGTTTTTCCAAAAGATTTCTGTAAAAAGCTATCGCAGTTTCCGGTGCTCTTTGTGGGCTGCTGTAAAATTTGTTGAATTTGTTATTTTATGCGTGCTGAGGCGCAGTAATTGCGAAGTGCCTCGAGTGTTTTAGTAACTATGGTTTATCTTATTGAATTAGTTCATTGTTATCAATTTAAACAAGCCGTAGTTAGTTTTTACTACTACACTGTTTTTTTTATAAGAACAAAGGGTTCATATCGTTTTGGACAGAACTCTTCGCTACTGAAGAGTTCTGTGCGAAAAGCTTATTGCGCAAATGAAATCGAGTTTATTCAAAGTCATATTCAAATTTTCAAAATTTATAAAAAATTAAGAGCAATGCCAGGCTAGGCAGAAAAGTCAAATAAGAAAAAAATCAATTTCTGCTTTTTCTTTTTTGAAGTATCGCATCGCAACAAACTAACCAGATTTTAGCGATAGTAGCTGGTTGACTGTCTTGATTTGATCTTGCAGCTTGGGCCATTGACAAAATTTGCTTATTTTTCATCTTTGAGCTTTAAAAAACGCACTTGCTAAGAACAACTAATTTTCATGATTTTTCAGCCGTTTACAGCGTTATGAAGGTTTAAGAACTGCTAGCCTCAACCCAAAATTTACTGGTTCGTATAAAAAACAAGCGTATTTTATTTTACTGGTTAACAGCTAATAGGTCTCGTGTTGCGTAACTTTCATTGTAAAACGATAATAATATTCTTACGTGAGCTTTGAATTTAATGAAGCACATCAATTAGTCGGAAAGTTAATGATTTCAATTACCGGTTTGTCAGTTGTACATTGATGATGAAGTGGCTTGTTAAAGCGATTTAATGATCCGAATCTGCCGTTTCCGGCGACTGCGTAGTAACTGCGTGTGCCTCACCTTTGTTGCTCCGTGTTTGAGAGTCTACACGCCAAAGCAAAATGACAAAAGAGGGCGCAGTTCGAATGGTAATCCGTAACGACTCATCACTAATAAAGAGTGGTGGGGATAGATTGGTCTGTAGAACATCGGCTCAGTGATCAAAATGTCACTGAATCCCGGTTTGATTCCTGAACTGGCAATGTGTCGTTGGGAAAGACACTTAACGCTTATTTTCCATTGGGGTTACGCGGTCTACCCGTTGTTGGTGGCCCTGCTTGATCAAAGACAGAACAAATAAAACAAAAACGGTGCTTTTCGTTGGTGTGGTTGAACAGGGGTACCCTGCTTGCTTCATGCACATCAATGAACGACTTATGAAAACTGGTTTTTCTAATGTTATGGAATCACTTTTCAACTTCGTTATTTTTAGTGCCATAAAATTGTGTTTAATTCTAAAATACGAACACTGAGTGATGTTTTGGTGCCACATTCTTGTTTTTAACTGCCCAGTGGTGCGGAGTTGTGCCAATATTTGTTGCTTCATTTGTTCATTGTTTAATAACTGTTTCGTGTTTGTTTGATGATTGTGTTGCAAATCTACTCTGTAATCAGCATTTTTCCCTGCTATCGTAGTTAAGGATGAATTTGTTGATAAGTTTTGTGTATGGAATGCCGTAACGAATATAAATTATAAAAAAATATAGGTAATTATAAATTTTAAATTTGTGTCTAATCAAGAAATTTTTCTCGAGAAAAATGCGGCAACTTGAATTGTCTTCAAAATTAGTATTGTCGAATTGGAGTTATCTTTTGTTGCTATGACGTCACTTTTCTCGAGTATTATTTTGAAAAAAATTTTACTGGAAAAATGAGTCTCTTAACATTTATTAGCTTCTACATGAGGGTGCTCTAACGTGTTATGTTATCAAACTTTAAGCAGTGCGTATAATAGTTATGTTATTTCAGTTCAACGATAATCTTGAAAGTGATAAATACAAATCCGTGATTCTGTTTACTTCGAGCCTTTGAAAGGGCATTCAGGTCGGAACTTTTTTGCTGGAATTTTTCTAAAAAAAAAATGATGGATCTTATGATTAATCTCTCCAAATTTGTGCTTTCTATGAGCTTCTGTTCTTGAGATATAACGGATTCGATTTCCCCTTCGAAATTTTGTCAGGGTTGCCAATTAGAAACAAAATTTAAAACAGTTAATGCATGTTCTTGATTCTCAATAAAAGCTTTGCGGCAGAGTTCTTCTAAAATAAAGTAAAGGTTTTGAACTGTGAAGCTACTACTTTCCAATAAATGATAGCCAGCTTTTTAGAAGTTAATCTTCTGTCACAATACTGACAAAAAGGCAACATTAAAGTAAAAGGAAAACGGCTAAATTTAAACTGCAATTACTTGAAAATGAGAATGCGTAGAAGCTTCAAATTTGGCGAGATTGCATTTTAGGCTTATCCCATCATTTTAGTCAAGAGTGAAAAACTCGACTTAAATGCCCTTTCAACTCTTTAAACGGAAGAATTGATTTTAAATATAACGCAGTTGTTTTAACAGCATTTGACTGAAATGCATGCATAAAATTTAAAATCCGTAAAAACACGGTATTAAAAAATTGCAAGCAATGTAAGCATAATACAGTATTTAGAAAGGATTCCACCCTTCTCGCTGTTTTGACAAGAGATAAGTTTGCTTGAATGCTAGAACTACGAGTAATTATTCGTGAATTTCTCTTTTGATTTGAACCCTTATCTCAATTTTAAAGCGTCAATGAAAATGTCTTGTAAAATATTTTTTGAAATTAGTATTTTCCAGTAAAATAGTGTCCCGGTTACTACTGTGTTGCGTCGGCTGTCTGCTTTTCCAGCTCATGTCGCATCAGCCTTTTTTGCGTCTTTAGTTTTGACTGTTTTAATAGCTTCCTTAGTTTTTCTTTTTGTTTTGTTCAGTTTGAAGAACCTAGATACGGGCAAAAAGATGGCATTTTAAAAAGGTTAATGCAATAGTTATTGCCGTTTATTGGTGCTGGTAGCACGGACGCTTAACCGTTTTGAAACGTGTTTATTGTTGCTTAAAGTACAATTTTGTGTTTTAATTATCTTTTACTTTCAGCAATACAATTGCAAATGTTGCTCAACAATGGACAATTGCGAAAGCAGCTGTTTTGGGGGGTCGTATTTTATATGAACTTTATTTTCTTTGCAGTTTTAATGGCTTAGTCGCAAAGATGTTCCAGTTAAAAAACGAAAAACAATAGCGTATAATTTAATGCGAAAATACGTTTTGGATTTACCATAAACATAGTAATAATATCAGAATAATAAACGAAAAACAATAGCGTATAATTTAATGCGAAAATACGTTTTGGATTTACCATAAACATACTAATAATATTAGAGTTTTTCACATCTACGTTACGTTGGTATTAGATTTTGTTTATGAAATCGGCAATGGTTTTAGGCGATAGCCTAATCGTCGTTTTGTACAGTAAGTTTTAAAGAATTGAAAAAATTTGCAGGTATTTAATAAGGCTTATTGCATCGTCAACCTGTTGAGATATACTTGCCACATAGTTTTTCGCATTTCAAGAATACTTTAAAAAAACGTATTTTAAAGGAAAATGTTATATTTGATTTATTGCGCATGAAGTATCTAACTAGCAAATGCTTTGCGTTTTCAAAAATTTGTGAAATGATGGAGCTTTCGCTTTAACAATAGATACTATTCATTGAAAAAACTCCATTTGGTGAAAACGTGGCTTGGACGATAATCTTAGCAGACTGACGACATTCAACTTTCTAGACCTGGTTTTCACAAACTTACCAATTGCAATTTTAAGTTAATTTTTTGAAATTCATCTTAGGTCTTCGCCTGCGTTCAATATCTATAAATTGACAAGTGCTAACTGTTGTTTTTTTTAGGTTTAGAATGCCTGATGTTCTTAGTGATGATTGTGTTGATGAAAACGGTGATAAATTAAGGCAAAATAAGAAGTGGTTTCGCTGGATCCCAACATCAATGCGATGGCTAATCGAAGCAGAAGAAAAAATGCTCTCTGTCGTCACCTGCCAGTTATCAAAATATTACGTGCGGATATTTAACAACAGTGCTGTCTTATGGACGGTCACTGCTAACAAGGAATGCAAAGAAAAAACGACTCCCTTGGTTATGATCCATGGGTTTGGGAGTGGGGTTGCTCTTTGGTGCTTGAACTATGATGGTTTGAGTAAACATCGAACAGTTTATACTTTTGATCTCCTGGGATTTGGCCGCAGTTCCCGGATAACATTCCCAAAAACTACCGATGAAATTGAAGAAAAATTTGTCTCATCTATTGAAGAATGGCGTCAGGAACAACAGCTTGAAAAATTCCATTTACTCGGTCATAGCTTTGGTGGCTTTATTGCTGGTTGTTACGCCCTGAAACACCCAGATCGGGTGAAAAGTGTTATTTTTGCGGATCCTTGGGGTTTTCCTGAGCGAAGCTTGGATGACACCCGGTACGAAATTATCCGATGGGGAAAAAGTGTCCATCGTGTTTTGACCCCACTACTTCCATATTCGGAGTCAAAAACTCCTCACCCGTGGGTAACCATTCCTCATTGGCTTGATGATATGGTTAAAGCTTTGGGCCCTATCACGCCCCTATCTCCCATTCGTGCAGCGGGGCCATTGGGGCCGGCTATGATGAAGACCTTTCGTCAGGATTATAAAGAGCGTTTTTCTCCTGTAACTGACAAATACCAGGATGTTGTCTTCGAGTATCTTTTCCATTGTAACGCGTCAAAACCCTCTGGAGAAATTGCTTTTAAGACCATTAACAATCATTTGGGTTATAATTGCGTCCCAATGGTCCTTCGATTAACGAAACTGAATCCTGGTTTACCTGTGACGTTTATTTTTGGTTCCCGTTCTTGGATTACCGCTGATTGTGGTTACAAAACGAAGCGTAATTTGCCTTTGAATGATGTGGCTGTGTACGTTGTCGAGGGGGCAGGTCATCACGTCTATGTTGAGCGGCGGAAAGAATTTAATAAAATTGTCAACGATAGATGCCAGAAGTTTGACTAATGAGTTGCTGTACTAGAACAGTAATTGCGCCGAATCGTAACAATCCCTTTGTGTGGTGCAGATGATTCATTTTGTAGCTAGATATTTTCTTTTTTTCCGGTCTAATGTTCGTATGTACTTTTTATTACCACACATATCTACAACTCGACAAAAGTACTGTATTTCTAATTTTAGCCTTTGCAAATTGCATTTTATTTGACACTGACATATATTTCATCAAATTCGGTGTACATTATATTTTTAATAGCCTAAACCCTTTTCGGTGAGTCGCAGTGTTGAAAGTTTTCGAGCTCTGCATGGCAATTTGCGGTCAATTTTATTAGAATGGTAAGTCAATTCCACTATGTGCGTCAAGTCATTATCCACTTTGCAACCAAAACGTTATGCCTCGTTGCCATCAGTAATTAGCTTACCCGACCAACCATTCTAGAATAGAAAGCCACAAAATCACGGTTTATTTTTTTTGTATTTGTTGAAAAATCAGTATTTTGCGGTATATCATCAGACCACGTTGCATGCTGGTTTCAGAAGATATTTATCACTTGTTATCTTGTATCCAAATTTCGTTCTTATTGTGCTATGCAGTTTGTTTGTTTTTTATTGTTGTTTCAGTATTTTAGATTGTTTTTGCACAATGCTCGTATTTCAGTTAGAAGTTTTTGTTCACGTTTTGTTATTTTAGTTTTTTTTTAGGATTCTACCTTACTATCTTTTTACTCCGGTTTCAATAAAGCGGTCAGTGTTGAGTTTTGTACCTGTGTCTGACATTTTCACTGCATTTTACACAAAAGAGTTTTGTTGTTCGTGTTTCGAGCAGAGTTGTGAGTCGGGCCGGGCTTTTCGAGTCGGGTTCGAGCTTAAACGAGAACTGATGGCAAAATCGATGTGGGTATCTAAAAAGTTGGAGCAATCGTGCTGTATTAGATTGACGCTGACTCCATTCTTCTTCATCCAGCCGTTCAAGGAGTGGATCCCAGAAGGCCAAGAGGAAAGAGCTCCTGTAGGAGGTGAAGCTGCACACTAGAATCATAACAGCTCGGTATCTGGTTAAAAAAGCACTGTAGATAATTTTTTGATTTTGGACTTTTACCGTAAATTAGCCCGGTATGTGGATCATTAGACGTTTTTGCTCTTCGCTCTTTTGTTGGTTTAGTCCTACAGATCATGTTAAAAAAAAATCTAGCTACCTTTTTTTTTCGAGAAGTAGGCCGCTGGAAGTCCTGGGTTTATTTGCAAGTCGGCCACAGTTCATACAAGGTTGAGAATCACTTACTTAACGGTTGTGTAGTATTTTGACGAGCATCATTATAATATGTTTTCGAATTGTTAATGTGTTTCCTAAAACGCTCTGACATCGTCTGTTGTGACGTGGATTCACAAGATTGTTACACTGCTGTGAAAGAAGAAACATTGTTTCTTGCGAAATTGTGATCACTAAGTAGTGTGCTTTGTTTCTTGCAGAGAAGGTTTTTCTGTAGCTTGTAATTGTACTTTTGAGAACAATTCACCTTTAATATGAGTATAGAGTCATTGCCATGAATAGTACTGTGTCTGTTTCTCATAAATACGTCACCTAACAGCTACTGTATACTCCGTTCACTTTCACATTTGGCCATTGCTTTTTTCAGGGACAGAAATCGATAATCGCACTAATTAATTTAAAAAAAAGTCTTCTCAAAAAAGTTTCACACGGTACAGGTGTGATTTTAAATGAGAATTACTCGCAGTTGCTAGACGATGAAATTTGTGCAAGTGGTTTTGTTTTTTCATATTTTTGTTACAAATTTTTCTTATTTTCTTGCCGCTATTAGTACTGCGTAAACTTTGATTGTACTCCTCATATTAGTTTAAAGTTTGTAAGGTAATTTTATTCAAGAGTGTATAGTATAGTATTATTTTTATTAAACTGCCTATTCTATTGCTGCGTTTCTTAATTGAGTCTTTTTTGCGTTAAAAAATCTATAGCATTTTGCTTTTGTCATCCGGAAAAAAGTTTACGTCACATCGGTGGTGAAAAAGAAAAATTCGTTATTCAATATTTTAACCAACAATGATCATAGTTTATAGTGGCAGTGTCTATCAACAGTAACAAATTCAACGGTGAGAAACACGTGTACTTGCGTAAGCAGGCGTAGCTTATTTTTTTCAAGAAACACAAGTAAACACGGTAAGACCCGTATATTAGCTAGTAAAAAAGAGACACAAATAAACAAGTAAATAAAATTTTCAAAGTTATCCTTTTCTGATGTCATGGAAGTTCGAAACGCAGGATTACCAATGGTGGTCTTAGTCAAACGATTTCAATGTATTTTTGCGGAAAAAGGAATAGGGAAACTTGGTTGGGGCACTTCTTCAGTACCTCAAATAGTTCTCATTTGTTCAACAAAAACCGATCGCTAGCAGTTTGTCTTTAAATGGAATAATACTCTTTTTACACTTGCGGAATTACGGGTCAATTGTTTAAAAATTCCGCAACCGCTATTCCATAACTTGCCCAGCTCTGTCAGATAGATGGGGACATTTTTGCCACTTTCCCCCCTTGTAAAATGTATTGGTCAAATAGCCTGTGTAAAAGGGGTTGAAGAGCACCAGCTAGTACAACGCCTTTGTAAGTACTCAGCTTTTAAGTTTCTTGCCCTTATTTTATTACCATTTTGAATCATAATCAGTAACGAAAGACAATTCGATCCAAGCAAGAATCAGTTTGTGTCACTTTTTTCCATCAAATTTTTTAACACAAATCAAACCGGAAATTCGTGATAATTTTAAGAACAGCCAGCTTCAAACTAAAATTTACTGGTTCTTATGAATCAAAGTGCAGCGTTTAAACTTGATAAATAACATTAATTAATTAATAAAATAAAAGACTACTCTTAAATACCTACCTAAACTAAATACCATAGGTGGGCACAAGTCCGTTAATAACGAAGGTAACTTTTTCATTAACTCGTTAATCCGCTAAAAAGTTTTTCATGTTAACGGACTAAATTAACTTCCGTTAAGTTCTGTTAACGGACTAACTTAACTTCCGTTAAGTTTTGTTAACTTCCGTTAAAGTTTTTATCGTTAATATCTTGTACCATTCATTCAACGTACCGGTGCAAACCAATTTGCACTGGTAACACTTGTTGCGTACTAGTACGAGTTTTATAGAAGAGATCTAAAAAAGGAGCACTTTTTTGTGGCAAATAATTGGCTGCAGCCTTATAGGTCTATTAATTAGGGGCTGTTCATAAAAGACGTCCGCACTCAGGGGGGGAGGGGGGGTTAATAGATTTGCGGACAAGGGGGGAGGGGGGGTTTCTGGAATGCGGACGTCCATATTTCAACTTTTTCCGCGACGGAAAATCGCAGATTGTTTTATTCCGTTTTCGGTTTTTCGGGCCAGTGTGAACCACGCATAAAACGTACAGTCATGTGATTTAAGGGCGCGAAGCGGACACAAAACAAATCACATGACTGTACGTTTTACGTCACCTTGCGCTGTGCTTGCTCTGTGTAAACTTTGTATTAAAACTTAGTATATAATTAAACTTTGTAATTAAACTTATTATATAATTAAACTTTGTATTAAAACTTAGTATATAATTAAACCGTGCAAACTTTGTATTAAAACTTTGTGTGTGTCATCATCATCAATACATGTTGGATCCGGTATTTTCCCCGTCGAAGGAGTTGGCCGGATTTCGTATGGTCATTGCCTTTACTATTCCTCGCCATTTCGTTCGATCACATGCATCTTCTTTCCCCAGTCCATTTTTCTTCATCTCATTCTCTACCTGCTTTTTCCACGTTTGTTTCGGTCTTCCTCTTCCTCTACTACCACTCACTTCAAATTTCAAAGCCTTCACTATCACATTTTCATCTTCTCTCCTCAAAACATGACCGTACCACCGTATACTGCTTGCTTTAGCCATCCTATCTAAAGATTCCTTTATGCCCAACATGTCCATCAACTCCTCGCTGTTTCTTCGATCTAATAGCCTCACACCACACATCGCTCGAATCATAGCTCTTTCGGTTCTTCTCAAAATTGCCATCTATTTTTCTCTCCAGCACCATGCTTCACTTCCATACAACATAGCTGATCTTACACAACTTTTGTAAACCTTTCCTTTCATCTTTAATGAAAACTTTCTGCCTTTAAGTATTTCGCTGCATTCCCTGAACTTTATCCAACCAATTCTTAATCTAGCTGTTACCGCTGTTTCGCACCCACCAGTTGCATTCAATCTGTCACCTAGATAAGTGAACTTGCTCACAGTTTCCACACCATCACACAATTTTTCATCTGCTGATCCCTTAAAGTTCTTTACCAGTTCCCTTAAAGTTCTTTGTCAGTGTCTAATTAACGCATTTTTGTGTCCGCATGGACAAGGGGGAGGGGGGGGGGTTTAGTCATTGCGGACATTTTGCGGACATGGGGGGAGGGGGGGTCAATTTTTTGCAATTTTGTGCGGACGTCTTTTATGAACAGCCCCTTATCGCTGTTCACAATTTCCAAATATTTTCCAATTGCAGCTTCGTTAGTGCATTTGAAGTCATTTTTATCTAGAAATTAGATTAGACTGTACGTACAACGTAACTTCCAAAACACAAAAAGACCACCACAGCAATAAACATTTCCTTACAATCAGCTCAACAGTGTCAATACGTGTTCTAGAAGCGAGTGAATAAAAAGAAATCTAAATTACACGAAAAATGTTAACGAATTAACGGACTTTATTAAGTTCCGTTAATTAAAGCTGAAAATAACGGATTAACGTTAACGGAGGTGTGAAGTTTGTTAACGGACCAGTGGTTAACGAAGCTAACGTTTTGCATTAACTTGCCCACCTATGCTAAATACCCATGAGTGGATTGAAGACTGGGAGCATGGGAGATTTTCCGGAAAACTCCATTATTCTTAAACGGTTCGAATGTCTAGTTTTACAGGACTGTATATCCAAATATCGGCACAAATTTTTGTATACGACTGATCATTAATTGTCATAATTGTTTTCAATTCGACGATAAAAATCAAAGCATTCCTATTTCAATATTTCACCAGATTGTTGCAACAACTTAAACCAGCGAGTCAAGGCAGCAAAACTAACTTTGTACGAGGTTGGAACAGGACGTCTCTTCGAAGACAGAATGAAGTTATTATTTTGATGAGGATTCCGGTTCTTCGTAATAGCGGTGGTTTAGCAGCACCATAAGAAGATTAAATGAAAAACAGAGATATCTAGGAAATACTATGGAATTTATAATTGTTGATGTACAGTAGGGTGGAGTGAAAAAAATTTTTTTTGGAAATTCAAAAAAGTGTAGTTTGGAAATCCTGGCAAATGGTCTAAAAATAGAAAAAAATTTACTTGAGCCAGTTGCCACCTACCATGGGCTGGCTACCCCCCCGAAAATTGGTCGCGGGGGTAAAATGGCCATAAAATCATGTTACTTGATAACCGCTTGTCGTAGAGACCTGATTTATAGCTCAAAAGTTGCAGAGTCATCATGTTTCTATGAGTGCTAAGAGGACTTTTTTGTCTATTTCAATCATAAAAAAAGTTACAGTCAAGAAACCGGTTTTTCATGCTAAAATTGCGTAATAGAGAATTGTGATTCACTACTGGTTAACATGAACTCTTGCAATTCGTAACTTGCTAAGAAATTTGATTTTAGGGGTATGTCGTACAACATATTACTGTAGTAATGCGAAGTGCACAACAAAAGTGAGTGCGAGGCTGGCAAACATAGATGTGTTGTCAACACAACATAAAAACATTTTACGAAAATTGCATTTTAGTGTCAAACTTTTTTAACAATTTGCGAGATCTAATTTTTTGGCGAATAAGTCCGTCTCTTCTTTCAAATCAGTGACTTGTGCTGATGCTTCCGTTACCAATTTGACATGTCTTTCGACAGTTTGATTGTGGCATGGATGGTGTAAAACTAAGGGTTTCATTCGACAGTCTTCAATTTCAGAATCGGACAAATGTCTAATAGCTGGAGGTTGTTGCTGACAAATTTCCAAATCAGCCAACTCATAGTATGTGTCTGCTTCCAAGTTTAAAGTAGGAAGGTGAAATAAACGAACTGAGGTGTCGTTTTTGCGAAGTAAAAGAACGTGATTCACGCCCTTGTCTCGAACAGCTTGATCGTCATCTCCTAACATTGCGATCAAAATGCTTTCTGGATGGCCAAAATATCCATTTCTTTGAACAACATTTTGAGCTACTTGTCGAAGATCTTGATTTGTCAGACTGTTAATTCTTTTGATCAAGTTGAAAAAAACTTTAGAACCATGTGTTAGTTGGTTGTATAACTTGATTTCAAACCAAGTGGGAAAATAAACAGTGAAACAAAAGTTAACTAAAATTTCCAAGTTCTGAGGTGGTTCATCAAGTGACACGTAATACCGCAAACTTCTACAACCCAAAGTCAACCATCTTGAATGCACCACTGGGCCAACTTCCAAATATTGTAGATCATCATCACAATTACCAGTTATAATTGCCAAACAGATTTTGTAAGCGTAGTATTGATCAGAGGTGGACAAAGTAGTCGAAAAATCTACTTAAGTAGAAGTATTGTTACTTACTCAAAAATGCCTTTCAAGTAAAAGTAGAAGTATGGCGAAGCATTTCCACTTAAGTAAAAGTAGTCAAAATTAATTCTACTTAAGTAATGAAAGTAGAAAGTAATTTCGAATTTCACGTGTTTGTTTATTCTTCGAAGGTTTGCTGTTGTGACGCTTACGATCAGTGTTCAAGCAAAGCCATACTTACGGTAGCATATCAAAAAATCAAAGTTTTATTATTCTCTTGAAATTACACCGAAGCGTGTTACGAATACGATTTAGTAGGGACTCTGGGCTCATCTCCGCGCCTGGACAACACAGCTTGAGAAGAAATATCGCAGCGATGGCGAGTCGTTAGCAACACTGTTCGTTAACCGGCTAGGGAATTGAACCCCAGACGGGTCGCAGCAAACGCAACGCCGTGAACCGCTAATCTTTTTCGTATGAACCAGGAGTAATGCCCATGTCTAGTTTGTCTACTGTACCATGCTAATCAGGGTTCGGTATGCTTTTTTTTTTAGTGAGACTGAGTCAACACCTGGTATTTGATGCAACGCAAAAACACACTACCCTAGATGACCTGTAAATGAATCGTCGTAACTATTCAATAAGTTTCGTAGTACTGTACAGTAAAACAAACTTGATACGTACTTAATGTACACGTTGTGAGGTGGAATAATGTACACTACCTAACGGTCGAGTTCAACAATCCATTTAAACTTTTATTGGATAAAACCTGTTATGTACAATATGAAGTAAGCCAATCAGCAGGTCACCACAGATTCGTAACATCTAATTCGTACAAATCTTCAACCGGGTATACGATATACCAATTGGTATGCGAAACGGTAATTATGGTACTCGGTATACAGAGGGTATACGAAACAAAACTGCGATCTCCAAAAAAAAGAAAATGGTCTCCACTTACATTCGGGCTAGATTCGGTCCAATTTCGCCCAAATCTAAGCATGAAAAATCGGATCTACAAAAAAAGTCTACACCGCTCACACGGGCTAGAATTTTTTGTGAAGCATACAAAGTTTTCAAAAATCGCAAAAGGTATACCACGTAAAAAAAGGTTGAAGAGCACTGATCTAAACAATGCATTACTCTGCTCGGATGGCTAATTGTATAGCTCGCATGCCTCTAGAGCGGTAAATGACAGTCACGCAAATGACAGTAGGCTGCTAAGATAGTTTAAATACAGGCTAGTCTAAATCTTATAATTTATCAATGCTGGTACTACGGTAGTAGCCCAAACGCTTACTGGTATATACTGGCAGCTATTGGCCTAAGTGAAGGCTTTCAACTACCGGTATCTATCTGCAATACTTCTTTGAAAAACCTAACAAACAATAAAGTACACAATAATACTGCGCCCACCTAAAACAAAGAAATTCCAGAAAACCTTGCCAATCCTCAAAATTGCGGCTCATTACCGGTACATAGACTGTAATCAAAGCGTACCAGACTTCAGTTTCGCGTCCTGTACGAACATGTTTTCGATAAGCAGAGTTGCCAGATATAATGAGACAAACAAAAAAACTTCAAATCGTGGTCATTGGTCAAATCATCATCTAAAAGGATTGGCTAGGTGTTTACTTCTACTTTACATAAAAGTCATTACTACTCAAGTAGCGTTACTTCGAGAGAATTTTACTTGAAGTAAAAGTAGAAGTATCAGAAATGAAAAATACTTAAGTAAGTCGCTCGTTACCGAAAATACTACTTAAGTAGAACTACTTCGTTTCTGACCACCTCTGGTATTGATCTGTACTCAGGTCATCAATGACATGAGGTGGAAGTTTTGGAAAAGAAGAAATAGGGACGAACACTTGCTTAAACTGAGTAACTGGCCAACTTGATACAGGATCCTGTATTTTTTTACCTATTGGTCCGGCAAATGTATCTGGACCACTTGTTGCCCCATCCAAAGCAGCATACACATGTCGCAAGGGAAGTTCATTTGTGTGTAGTAAACACACAACCCACTGAAGAGGTCTGTGTAATAATTCTTCTAAACTTCGAATGCATCCATTGTGTTTGCCGGTCATAGATGCAGTACCGTCAGTGCCAACTATTGCAAGCTTGCCTTCCAATTCCGTACCACTGAAAGAATCAAACAACTTTTGGGCAATTGTTCTACCTTTGCCATCTTCAGGAGAAAAGTGAGTAAGGTAATAACTTCCTGGCTCACCAACTACTGTATAATGTTCTTCCAGTTGAACAGACCGATAATGCTTCTCATTTGGACCTTGTGCAACAATTTGGGTTGCATTTTTGCGGCCATCCAAATACACTGCGTTCACCAATCCAAAGTTTTGTTGCTCTTCGCTCCGGATTTCGTTTCGGCATCTTTCACGCTCTCTTCGTAGTTTACTACGATCAATGATGCGTGTTTTATCATCTTCAGTAACTAAACCAACATCCACTAGGACACTGTTAGCAACTGCAGCAGCTGCTCTATCCGATAGCTGGGTAGCGTTCACAAATTCTGGCAAGGTTTGGCCATTTTTTGCGATTTTGAATGGATGGATTTGGCATTTTCGCTAAGAACTGAGAAACTGCAGATGATTGTGATGTGTCTGTGCTTGTTGATGCCAAAGGTTCGGACTCCGAGACATAATCAGTAGTTGACAGAGTAATAATTTCATTTTGGCATTGTGAACTTGGGGCATTGACATGTGATTCTGAACGTCGTATAAATTTTCGGTCAGATGAGGTCAAAGGCAAAGCTACACCTAAACATTTTCCAATACGCCGACTCTTTTGATCTTCATAAAATACAAAATCTTCATCAGTCATTCGCAACTTGTGGTCTTTTTCCAAACGTCTTCGTTGTTCATTGTCATTGCAAAACACGTCGAACAACTTATCTATATCTGACAAGAACTCCGCTTCTTTTTCCAAAAAAGATGCTCCACGTTTTTTCTTGGGATACCGATCAAGTTTGCTGAAAGCTACCACCAGTGCCTGTACTTTTTTAGATATAGTTAAGTAATGTAATGGATAAACATTACACCACACCCATCTGTCATGTAATGCTTTAGCAACATCATTTGCAACGTCCACAGTTCTAAAATTTTTGAATTGGATGATCCTCTCTAACACTTGACATTTGGTGGGTAGTATACCGGATGGAAAGCTTTTACTTCCAGTGAAAGTGTATCCACTATGTAAAACTTTAACGTTGCTTGCACTTCGCCTGGTTGTCATAGCCATAAACTACGGTAGTTATCAAGTTATTTCATTAATAGTACTAAGCACCTAATTACTTACCTACAAAGAAAAAAATCTTTAAAAATTTGTAAGGATTAAGTAGACGTAAGCCTACGTCTACCTAATCCTTAAAAAAAGCTATGTTACACCTGCCAAAACTAGTTTTTTGACTGTAACTTTTTTTATGATTGAAATAGACAAAAAAGTCCTCTTAGCACTTATAAAAACATGATGATTCTGCAACTTTTGAGCTATAAATCAGGTCTCTACGACTAGCGATTATCAAGTAACATGATTTTATGGCCATTTTACCCCCGCGACCAATTTTCGGGGGGGTAGCCAGCCCATGGTAGGTGGCAACTGGCTCAAGTAAATTTTTTTCTATTTTTAGACCATTTGCCAGGATTTCCAAACTACACTTTTTTGAATTTTCAAAAAAATTTTTTTTCACTCCACCCTAATGTACAGTAAATACTCCAAATAGCTAAAAATAATTGTTCTTCAAAATATCAAATGCTGTATCATTTAATGATATGATACGCTATTTGGAACGACCGACGCTTGCGCCGCGAATTTCTTTGTTTTTTACTTGGCCATTTTGCAACTAACGTGTTCAAAATTTCAGACTTTTACTTATAACTCAAAGAACGGCAAATTATATTGTCATGAAATTTAAAGAACGGCTGTAGAGGTTAATTGTTTATTAAAACAACCAATATATCAATAGGTAAATATTTTGGCTGGTTAAATAAACAGAGCGACAGTCGTGTGTTTATGTCATGTATAGTGAAGCAACAAGATTAGTCGGTAAAACCAATCAAATCTTTTATTATAGGCCTACTCGCTCTATGTTGCGCCGAAACGTGTAACGAGTTGGCGGGGCCCGATTCCGTGTCTTTGCAGATGAAGGGAAGGCAACGCAGCTCCTTTCGAAGAAATGTAAAGCGGTGACGAGACAAACATTGTGTCCGATTTGACTGGCCCGGGATTTGAATCTTTGACCTCCCGCGCCAGAGGCGAACTCGTTACCGCTTGACCAACTGGCCAGTTATAAATCAAAATTCGGAAAAATGCGGTAACTTTGAGACTCATCTTGATTACAAGCAACGAGCACAAATCAAAAACAATTGTTTTTTTTTTGTCAATTGACAATGCAAAGCAACAACCTCTTTCGTACTGTAGGCCTAATTATAATTACATTTTATTCACCAAGTTGACTTGGTCAGGAGACTGGAAGAGACCTTTCGCTCTTCGAGTCAAGCTGCCACCTGCCTACCACACACGGCGTAGGCTGCGCACTGTTACTTTAATTGCTGAACGTCTAGCAGGAAAGCTGTGAATACCAATTTTTGTAGTTTTTGGTTTGACACAACCGGGAATCGAATCCGAGTCTACCGTTTTAGTCGCAGACGCTCAATCCACTCGACCACTGATCGGTTAACAATATAGCTGATAAAGTGTTCTGCTGGACAGTTGACCTTGCAATAGAGTGTAGCCAGGTGGGAGGTTTTACTCGACA
The DNA here is from genome assembly GCA_963965965.1 of Trididemnum nubilum. Taxonomy (NCBI): domain Eukaryota; kingdom Metazoa; phylum Chordata; class Ascidiacea; order Aplousobranchia; family Didemnidae; genus Trididemnum; species Trididemnum nubilum. Next base: position 36,362,024 of record OZ014478.1, on the reverse strand, counting down.
GAAGTGGGGCGCGAAACCATTAATAGTATGTTTTTTGATTTCGGTTACTCCTAGACAAAAGTTTTGCAATCATGCTCTTACAGTTTACGTTTAGAGACACTTGAAAATGAAAAAATGCAATTTGCGTAACTTAATAAAAGAAGAAAGCAGGGAGAGTAATTTTGCCTTTGTGTTCATATATTAATGCATATGAAGTAAGACCACTTTGCATCTTGTACAGTAACCTAGTAACTTTTGCTCCCATCTTTTTGAGATTTTGTTTGCAAGTCCTTCGTTAGGACTGGTGGACCACAACCAGTGGTAAAATTAGAGGTGTCAAAAAAAACGTTGTCAAAAAAAACGTTTTTTTTCGCTTGTGTTTTTTACGCTTGTTTTTTTATATTTTACGTTTTTTTGTTTTGTTTTTTTTTTCGAACTTGACAAAACAAAAAATAAGTTTGGTTTTTAAATAAAGCGAAGCAATTAGCATGAAATCATACGACTAACATGATATCAATCAAAATCGTAGGACTAACGTCAAATCGTACGACTATAACAGCATCAAATCGTACGATTCTGATTGGCAAACGCTCTAATGATATAAGTCTGTACCTTGCCTTTAGCTCGTAGTCACTAATCTCAGGTCCGAAGATTGCAAGTAGGTTGAATATTTTAGAAAAGAATGCAATACAAGCGCTTCTGCTTAAGAGTTTTTAGCGTTAACTAGCAACTTTAAGCTCAACCAATGCAATAGACGTGTTCTTAACGGGAAAGTTTCCGCAGTACATTTGTTTAGCGTAGTAATATCCAGCTACATTCATAGGCGTAGCCAGGATTTTTGATTGGGGGAGCCAAACCACAAATCACATGCAATGGCGTCATCAGAAATTTTCAAAAAGAGAACTTTTTGCAGGGCAAAGATATCGTAGAATGGAAGATCTGAAGTCGTGGTCTGTCGTCACTTAACCAGGATTTTGGTAAAGGTAGAGGGCGAAAACTAACACTTAAAAAGCGAAAATTTCTAACTTAGAAGACGTGATGAGAAAGCTAGTGTACTCAAACATATCACAGACGGGGTTCTGGGGGCTGAGCCCCCAGCCGCCGGAGGCTATGGGGGTCTGGAGCAAAGTCCCCAGCCGCTAGGCTATTTTTGTAAGCTTTTGGAAAAAACAAGCTATTTTAATCCAATTGGATCACATTGCGCACGAGTTCACAGCCATTTAAAAGAACTATATTTTTAAAATTGAAAGCCAATCGAAAAATTTTGATGGTTCAATCCTCCTTTTACTTGCAATTAAATTTCAAAACACGTTTAAAATCTTGGATTATGGCAGTAGCGTAGCAGAAGGGGGGGGGGGGGGCTATAGCCCCCCCATTGGCATGTCGACCAAAATGCAGAATGAGAAAAACACTACGTTTTTAGCACTTTTGAGACTGTTAAATGCACTAGAGTGGACTAAATAGTGATTTAAAACATCTTTTGAAACATATATTCAGGGGGGGGGGGGCTAATTTGTTGAAAATAAAACTCACAAATAAATAAAAATTTTGACAAATGGTTAAAAATACGCAATCAAATTTGATCGCAAGTGTAAAAATGCTAAACATAGGTGTCATCAACCAATATACTATAAACTTAGAAATAGGGGGGGGGGGGGGCTATTCAGTATTATTAACCACCAATTTTTCTCAAATTTTTTTTCATTAGCCCCCCCCCAATTATTTTTCTCTATAAACTGTATACGAAATAGATTACTCCGTGTGAGTTTCATTGAACTATTCGATTTTATAATTTACCAGCATCTAAATAAGAGAACTAAAGTTTTACCATTAGCCACCCCCAAATAGCACATTTATGCAACCAGTTTAATCATGTTTGCACTGCAAATTTCTAACCCACGTTTGAAAAGCATTATTTTTTTATCAAAATAGCCCTAAAATGAAGTTATTTTGCAAAAAAATGCAAAATTTTTGAGTGCTGGGAGCTCAGCCCCCAGACCCTCGAAACAGCCCCCCCATTGTGAATTTCTAGCTACGGGCCTGCATTATGATGTACAATTTTAATTGTAAGTGATTTGGTCCATATAGAGGGAAGTAAGGCACATTGCCTTCTGCAATATTTTAGCTGTAAATAATAATCCACTCAAAGAATTTCTTTTCATGAAGTTAACCAGTTATAGGAGTACATGTATGGCCAGGGGGCCCAGGACCCCTCAATTGAAATTCAATAATTTGTTCAATGAGCATTTTCCGAGCTATTTTTTTAAAAGTATTTTGTGCGTAAAAACTGGCGAGGTGGAGGTGAAACGTTATTGAAAAATGGTACAATAGATGGTTACGCTTACTAAACATGTTATTCCCGGGCCGGATTTACATTGCGCGGTGCCTCTGGCACTTACGGAATTTTTGAAACATCTTGCTGCCAAAAATAAGTGAAGACCAAAAAAATCCTACTATCTGAGGGCGGGGCCCTGGCACTGTGCCATATGGCAAATACGGCCCTGGTTATTTTATTACGTCCATAAAAAGTGTAGATGAGGGACTGAGGTAGCTACTATTAGGACAAAAAATTTGATTTCATCATGGTTATACGTTTAAATTGGTTGGAAAAATTGAAATAAGGAGGTGCGCCGGGCCCCCTAGTCGTCAATATTATTTATTGTTAATTACTGTTGTACGCGTGTACTGTTGTACGCAAAGATGCTAAAAGAAACTGAAAATGAAGAAACAAGACTTTTTTGTCAAATTTTGTCATTGGTGGTATTTCGATTGAGGGGGCCCGGGCCCCCATGGCCACCCCCCTGGCTTCGCCTATGATTTTGAGATAAAATCGCGCCCTTGAGTTCTTTCATAAAAAAAAATTCAAAGCAAACTTAAAATAACTTTTTTTCCAAAACGTCGAGGACTTGAGTCAAGTCACTTGACAGTTTTTCAAAACCTCCAAGAATTGCATGACATTATTGTGACGTGACACGTGGTCGTCATTATTATTATTTACTTTTGTACGCGTAAATCCTAAATTAAAGAAACTGCAATTCCGGACAAGAACAACGTATTGGCTATGCTCTCATTATATTTATCATTGGTAGTATTTCAATTGGGAGTTTGCTTTACCGTCTGTGTTATAGCATTAAGTTCATATTAACGTTAAACGAAGGGCTAGCGTTGCAAATTTTAGGAAAAAACTCCTAAATTTCTGACAGGTTTTGCATTTAAACTATTAAAAAATTAAATTGTGGGGCTCCTGGCCCGGGACCCTTACTCGTCAGTTAGGGGCTCTGGATCCCTGGTTGTCAGTTAGAAGCCCCGGGACCCACTGGTCGTTAATTAGGGGCCCTGGATCCCTTTGGTACTCAGTTAGGAGCTCTGAGGCCTCCTGTTTGTCAGTTAGGGGCCCCCTGGTTGTCAGTCAAGGTTCCCGTGGCCCCCTAGTTGTCAGTTAAGGGCCCCCTTGTTGTCGGTTAGGGTCGCCAGGGCCCCTGGCTGTCAGTTAGGGGCCCCGGGGCCCCCTGGTTGTTGGTTAGAGGCCCCGAGGCCCCCTGGTTGTTAGTTAGGGGCCCCCTAGTTGTCTATTATGGGTCCCAGGGCCTCCTGGTTGTCTGTTAGTGGCCCCGGGCCCCCCCGGTTGTTAGTTAGGGTCCCCGGGGTCCTGGTTGTCAGTTAAGGGCCCTGAGGCCCCTTGTTTGTCGGTTAGAGGCCCCGGTTCCCTGGTTGTCAGTTAGGGGCCCCAGGGCCTCCTGGTTGTTACTTAGGGGCCCCAAGGCCCCTGGTTATTAGTTAGGGGCCCTGGGGCCCCCTTGTTGTTAGTTAGGGGCTCCCTGGTCGTTATTTAGGGGACCTGGGGCCCTAGGGCCCTCTGGTTGTCAGTTAGGGGCCCCAGGGCCCCCTGGTTGTCGGTTAGGGGCTCCTGATTGTCAGTTTGGGGCCCCTGGTACCCTGGTTGTCGGTTAGGGGCCCCGGGGCCCCTGGTTATTAGTTAGGAGCCCTGGGGCCCCCTGGTTGTTAGTTAGGGGCCCTGGGGCCCCCTGGTTGTTAGTTAGAGTCCCCGGTGCCCCTGGTTGTCAGTTAGGGGCCCTGAGGCCCCCTGGTCGTCAGTTAAGGGCCCTGGGGCCCCCTGGTTATCAGTTAGGGGCTTCGGGTCCCCCTAGTTGTTGGTTTGGGCCCCATAGTTGTTAGTTTGGGGCCCCCTGGTTGTTAGTTAGGGGCCCCGGGGATCCCTCATCGTCATTAATGTTATTGTTAATTACTGCTATGTGCGTAATTGCTGAAAAAAAACTGCAACAAAACAGCGCTAGCCTACGTTGTCGTAATTTTATCATTGGTGGTATTTTAATTGGGGGGGGGGGGGGCTGGGCCCCCTGGGCCCCCCCTGGCTACGCCTATGGCTACATTGCATAGGTCATGAATATGATATGATATGGCTATAGTGAAACAATAAGTGATTACAGTGTAGCTGTATGCAGAATCTCTAAACATCATCGTGATAAAAAAGAAAGACTAAAACTGATAAAAAAGAAAAAGACTATAATAAGGGTTCTGACAAATTTTTTTAAATTTTCCCAATTTCTGATTTTCGGTGTAAAAGTTTAATTTCACGCTTAACGTTTTTGTTAGAGGAAGATTAGACTAAATTGTTGTTCGAGATTAGATTGATCACAACAATTAGCATGGCTGCGTTGCAACTTGCAAACAAAAAATTACTACGCCAGAAGCAACCAACGATTATTACGTTTCTTTGTTTTTGATTTTACACTAATTTCGATTGAATAGAGTTATCTTTCGTTTGGCAATGATTCTTCGCAAACTGTAATCGACTGAAACAATATTATAGCAGAAAACAAATATTGATTCTATACACTATGTACCAGAGGTGGAGTCCTCGAGAACACATTTTGAAGTCCTTGACCTCGAAGGTCAAGTCCTTGGCCTTGAAGCCTCTAGTCTTCGAAAATTGGCCTTTTGGAAATCGCCTGAAAAAGTTTTGTGAAGACTTTTTTTTTTGGAGAGCACTTGCGCTTGTGTCCTCGGTCCTTGGCCTTGGCCTCGAGCATTCCTGTCCTTGGCCTCGAGAGTGTCTGTCCTCGGAAGGGCTGTCCTTGGCCTTGGATTTTTTTGTGTCCTTGGCCTTGGCCTCGAGCCTTGGGTCCTCGACTCCTCCTCTGCTATGTACAAATAGAGTATACAGGATGCATTGGCTAAACGACAATGCTAAAAATCAAAATAAATTCTTTAATGCAGTGGTGCCGGAACGGGAAGGGAGGGGGGCCGACTAAACTGACGTCACGCAAGAGAGTATTGGAGCTACAAGAAACATTCTTGTAATTAACGTTTAGTGTTTTGTGAACCAAAATAGCCTTTCTAGAAATACAACGTATAAATGTTTTTTGTCTATCAAAAAGTACATTACAATTTTCAATTTACGAAAAATCATCTCTTTTTATTAGAAACAAATACTCTCACAAAGTGGCACTAAAAAGTTCATTAAATAAATTATAACAAAATGGAAGAGGCTATATTACCGAAAATTTCTATCTAATTTTTTGTTAATTCTAACCAACTCAAATTCTTACTCTAAAAGTAACCCCAAACCAAATTCAACCCTTAATCGTAACCACTAACCAGAGCCGTCGGCAGAGCAAACGAAGTGAGGTGGCACCAGCCAAAAGTAGGGGGTACTAAAATTTGCTTGTAAAAACTGATCTCCAGATCTTATACGGCTGCAGTTATGAGCAATTTGAAAATAAATAAGGCCGGCAGCGTTTCCTAGCTCGTTTCGTCTGCGGCCCATAATCGCTTGAAAAATCTATCTACAGCAGTGATTGCTACCAGACGTGCAACCAGAATTTTGCCGAGAGGGGTGAACCAATAGTTTTGTTTTTTTTCACAAAAACTGCTTAAGCCCTAGTGCTAAACAAACTGATGCAACTCAAGTGTGTCAAAGATGGGCATGTCCACTAAATATTTAGTGATTGTGGACGGGGGCGTGGAGGCGGAGCCCCCAGCCGCTGGGCAATTTTTGCGATTTTTTAGCAAAAAATTGCACTTTAACGCCATTTTAATCATATTTCGCACTTTTTTAAGCTATACGAATAACTAAATTCCTACAATTCAGAAGTCATTTCAAAGAATTAAATTTCTTGGCACCTTCAGCCCCCCCCCCCTTACTTAAGGTCAAGTCTAAAATGAGTTTAAACGCTCGTATTTTGAGGTTAAATTTTCTAAGTGACTTGGCGCCTTCACCCTATAGTTCACCCGGCTTAAGCTCCTTCACCCTAGTTGCGCCACTGACTGTGACCTCAAAATCTTGAGTGTGCGCTAAAAATCAAAACAGCTGGTTTTTGAAAAAAAAAGTTTTCACGTTTTGTTTCAAGTCATAATCACTAACGAAGTACCGGTAACGATTCTGCAGGCTTACTTGTCTCTTCTGCGACACATCCGTAAAGGCGAGTTAATAAGACGGAGTATTGCGTTAAATTTATGTACAACAATTTTTCCATCATTGTCTGTGGTCTTGTCGTTGTGTAATGTTCCAAAAACAGTATTTTTAGTAAACCAAAATGGGGGGCACGGCACCCCCTGCCCCCCGTAGCGACGGCCAAGGCATGGTATGGAATGGAAGACGATTTTTCCATATTCCATACTGGCAATTTTCTTGAATTCCATTTCCATTCCATACCAAAAATCTTCCATTCCTTTTTCCATTCCATACTAAAATTTTCTTCCATATTCCATTCCATACTAAAATTTTCTTCCATATTCCATTCCATACTTCCATACCAAAGAAATTTTAGACTGGAAGCAATACAACGTATATTTTGTTGCTTTGCATCTTTGCAATGTTGTAAGCAACCGCTCGTGAAGGTGTGCCAACAATACTAACATGCCACGACCGGTATCTGGTATGCATATTGCACATGGTTTAATGCGTAGGCGTAGCCTGGATTTTGAATTGAGGGAAGGGCTAAACCGCAAATCACGCAATAACGTCATCAGAAGTTGTTGAAAAGAGGGACTTTTTATGGGACAAAGAATGAAAGATCAAAAGCTGGGCGTCTGATTTCGCTCGTAACCTGGATTTGCTATAGAGGAAGGACTAGAACCGCAAGTTAAAATTTTTTCTATCCTATCAAAATTGAGATGCGTGGTGAGTAAATTAGCGCAACTCAAACATGTCACAGAGGGGGCATGAGGGCGGAGCCCCCAGCCGCTGGGCGATTTTTTGTACGTTTTTGGAAAAAAATGGCTATTTTAATGCGATTCGGATCACATTTCGCACGTTTTCAGAGCCATTTGAAAAAACAAAATTTTTGCTGTTTGAAAGCCAAATGAAAAAATCACTCCCTTTACTTCAGGTCAAGTCCAAAACACGTTTAAAATCTTGCATTTTGGGGTTAAATTTCGTGACTTAGCCCAAGTCAGGCAAATCAAGGTACATTGCTTTCTGTAATATTTTTAGCATTAAATAATGCACTCGAAGATTTGCCTTAGAAGATTTTTGTTTTGTCATGAAAATAACCAGTTTTAGAAATATATGTACGACCAGTGCCCCAGGCACCCTTGATTCAAATTCAATAATTTTTTCGATAAGCATTTCCCCTGACTAGGTTTTTTCAAAAGCATTTTGTCGCGTGAAAACTGACGAGATGGAGGTGAATTGTTATTTGAAGTCGGTAATTTAAAGTTATTTGAAGTTGGTACATGAGGTGCCATAAATGGTTACTGATCATGTAATTGTAATATAAAAGTTAGCTGGGGACCTAAAACATATTATTGCATAAAGAAGTTAGATGAGTGCCTGAGATTGCACCTTTTAGAACAAAACCGCTGAATTTCTCCCGGCTGGTACATTTAAATTGGTTGGTAAAAATTTAAATTGAGATGGCATGGGCCCCCTGGTCGTCAATATAAGATATTGCTAATTGCCGTTGTAGGCATGTACTGTTGCAATCCGAAAATGCTAAAAACAAACTGAATAGATAGGCTTTGTGTCATCACTTTTATCATTGGCAGCTTTTCAATTGGGAGGGAGGCAGAGGGCCCGGTCCTTCTGGCTATGCCTATGGTTTAATGATTACCGTACAAGTTTGCCCTCACATCAATTAGAACATTTACCGTAATAGAAATAGCAAGCTTTAACACCAAAAAAATTACTATAAGCTTAAAAACTAAAAACATACATAAAATTAAGCTGAAGCGGACACGAAATAGCAAATACGAGTTTTTGTGACGATGTAAGAAAACAAAATTTAAGACTGGGTAAATCGTCAGCCTCAAAATAAAAAAAAACATCAAGTCAAATCTTTCAAGGTCGTCAACAATAACATCAATCCTGCAATTAAATTGCAATTTACTTACAATGATGCAATACGTACACTGTTTGCACAATGTTCACAACCAAAGTACTGTGATTTGTCGACAAATAATATGCGTAGATGAAGTTGAATACTTCTGTGACAATATCATTATCACTACCCGACATCGGTATGTATTTTTCTGCAAATACAATGCACGAAATCTAGTATGGAATTGGTATGGAAGTATGGAAGATTGTCTTCCATTGCATTTTTGAAATCTTCCATTCCATTCCATTCTGGCATCTTCCATATTCCATACCGAAATTTCCGTTCCATTCCATTCCATTTTCCATTCCATACCATGCCCTGGCGACGGCACTGGTCGTTACCCTTAAGAAAGCAAATAAAAAAAACGCGGATAAATATTTCTCATTTTAGTTTTATTCCTTTTAACTTGAAAATTTACGGTAAAATAGTCACTAATTTACAATAAATTGCGTGTATTGAATGATTTCTATATAACGTGAAATAAACGAACAAACTTGTGGAATGCATTTGATTAGCCGGTAACATTCGATTTAGTTTCGTTAGTTTAAATTGACGCTAGGAAGATAGGGTACAACTAAATTTTGAATTTAGAACTCAAGGATCCTATGTTTGTAAGTTTGTAAGTTTTACTCTCAAGACATTCAACTATCTAGCTTTGTTTGTAGTGGCCCAGATTGGAACGAACGACGCGGGAGTTACTAGTGACGGATTCAAGGGGTCTAGACCCCTTCTCAAACTGGAAAAATTTAAGAAAAACTTCTAACACATAAAATTCATTGCAATAACTGAAGCAAGTCTTGTTCAGACTTAGCAGTAAAGTACTCGGTGGGGGCGGACATGAACATCTCCAAAATTATCTTTTTTTGGAAATGCAGACGAATCAGGTTAAAACTTGTAATTTTTTTTATTTCATGATCTATACCAGCTTGTAATAAAAAGGCTGATATTTTATCGTAATCACCACCCTCAAAGCTTATTTGCGCAGCCAGTTTAATTATGCTTTTGCACTGCTAATTCCTAAGCCACGATTTAAAATCATTAATTTTTGCTAAAATAGGCCTAAAATTAAGTTATTTATGCAAAAAAAAAAAAAAAAAATTGCAAAATCTCCGAGCGCTGGCTGCAAAGCCCCCAGACCCCGTGCCTCCAGCTATAGGGGCGTTGCCCCCAAACCCCCAATGGCTGAACTTACCCTTACTTAATTGATAATTTGTTTGTTATTATTTTTTAGGCCTAGTGTTTATATGAGGTATTCAGTACTCTGAGAGTGTTGAAGTGTTTAATTGTTTGACAGCATTAGAGACCAATGTTGGTGACAACGACTGTATACGTACAGTATTGAAAGTGCTCTTTGAAAAAGCTGCCCCCCTTGCCCCTCCGACGTTCCGGCACCCCTGCTCTAATGGGCTATACTAGCAAAATTGTGTCGAAAAGCTTAACGAGATTGCGGGTCGCAGTTCCGCATCATAGCGTTTGGGCAGCGTTCCGTTTGAAGAAATGTAGCAGCGTTGATGAGCCGTAACAAAACTATGTCGGATTCGACCAGACCGGGAATTGAATTATAATCTCTCTTTCCATAAGCAATCGCGTAACGTTTAATTAACTAGTTACTAAAAGCAAAATATAAACTAATGCTCAATATATTATTCCCTTAGTTTTAATGCCCAACAGCCGATTTGGAAGAATCGCAAAAAATCGAAATTGAAACGCTAGCTTTTAGACTACATGAAGCCATCCACTAGTTCAGTTACACGTCCCGAAGTTGATGTATTTTTTATTTATTCATTTTTCTTTATATTACAAATTAAATGTTTTTGTAATTAGTTTTACGTGACAATTATTTAGATGATAAAAATCAAAGAATATCGCTACTCAAGGGCAAAAAATCATCAGAGAAGTTTTCAGTTTCTAAATCTTTGAATTTTAAATTGCACAGATTCCAAATTGCTTTAAAGCTTGTTTATATTAGGTCTATCCTGGTGTCAACCGAACCTCAGGATTTCTGGAGGCCAAGTACCAAGAACGATCAAAATTTTTTTTTACTTTGGTTGTATTTTTACCAAAGGTGGAGTCGAGGACACAAGACTCGAGGCCAAGGCCACAAAGAAAATCCGAGGCTAAGGTCAAGGACCGACTTTCCGTGGATAGAACCTCTCGAGGCCAAGGACAGAAATGCTCAAGGCCAAGGACCAAGGACACAACGGGCAAGTTTTCTCAAAAAAAAAGGTCTTCGCACAAAAATCGCACATTTTCCGCAAAATTTCAGGCGTTTCCCACAAACAAATAAATACATAAAAAAAGAAGGTTTTCGTGCTGAAAATCGCAAATTTTTCGTGAAATTTCAGACAAAAAAAAAATATCATGACCTTGGCCCATTTTTAACAAATCAAAAAATAGTGCTGTCCTCGGCCAAGGACAGGGCATTTTTGAGAACTTGGAGGCTTCAAGGCCAAAGACTTGACCTTCGAGGCCAAGGCCAAGGATTTCAATATGTATCCTCGAGGACTCCACCTCTGATTTTTACATTGTACAGAAAGTGTTTCATGAGATTAGAAAAGCAAAAAAAAAAAAAACCAAACAATAGGAATGCATTCTACTTTTTATTCAACGAACACACAGTTTGTTTTTTTTTTGCAAGCTATAGCAAACAAATTACGTAATTATGGTTATGCCGCAATTTTGTAAGACGAATTAAAAGTCGCCAACAAGACAGTATTATTCATTTTTGTAACGCCCTATATAGATAAATATTTTAGATAAGCAATACTGATAAATACTCAGTTGAGTTGAAAAACCAACGCCTGATTGGTACTCATTATTGTTCTTTTAGCGCTTGTTTTAATTTTTGTTCTTGTCTGTGGTTTGAGTTTAAATAGTATCTCTGTTGTTAAAACCATTATCAGACCGTTTTGGAACGATTCTTACTTGTTTGACATGAAAAAGTTTATATTTATTTGAATACGTTGGAAGTAATTTCGTGCTTGTTTCCCCAAAACGGATTGATCCCAATGAATTTGAAACTTTAGAATCCAAAACAATCATCCTGGATGAGCCAATCAGCAGCATTTAATCGGACTGAGAGATAGAATAAATTCTTTATCATTATTACTACGAGATTGTAGGTTGTTCTAGCAAAATTTAAAAAACTTTTAGTGTCCAACTGATAGCCGGAAAATCTTCAACTGCATTATTAATTTTTTATGCAAAGTAAAAGCATAGTAAAATATTGTAAATGGAACCGCTATAGACGTCATTATAGCCAATTAATAAGTTAGTTTGTTGCTGCAAACATAAATCTTTTTTTGAAAGATTTCAAATGTTAGTAAAATGCGATTTTATTGTAACACGCCAAAATTAAAGCAAAAGGAGGTCATTTTGCGACTTATCGCTTTATTTTTGTAGCCAACAAAATTGCGCGTTTATAAAAAAGACAGCGCTGTATGTGTTTTTGCAACAACTCTGTTGTACTTTGTCTTCAAGTTTATTGGGTTATCATTGTATATTTAATTACTTTACTATACAGCGCGGTACACTTTTTGTCCACAATTTTGCTATATATCATTTGGTCCACAAATTTTGCAATGTATCATACAAGATACAACGCATGTATAAAGCTTATCATAATGCTGTCTAACAACTCTACACCATTACGTTAGTTTAAATAATTAAAATTTTCCGGAAGTTTTGTGATGCCTGAATAATATCGTCGACCTGCAATAGGCGCATTGTGTACGTCGTTAACTTAATTACTACCGTTCATCAAAATTGCATATAATATTTCCAAGCACAGTTGGTATAGCACTCACTGGTGGAGCATCAAGAGAAACTCCAAGAAAGAATCCTAAAATTACGAATTATGTCCCCCCACGTCCACAGCATAATTGCAATAAGCCTAACAGTTTCTCATTGTTTGAACCCATAAACTTTTTCGTTGCATTACGCCACGACAAGCGCTTCATGCCATACTTTGTAAAAGTAAAATTTACAAATGTCCCAGCGTCGAAAACAAGAAAGTTTTAGAAAATCATTCAAATGCATAAAAAAATAATATTTTGTTTCTATGGTAGTGCTAGAGACAGAGATGCGCAAGATCACGACCTTTTGGTGATCTTGAAGATCAAGATCAGATCGTCAAAATAATGTGATTTTGAAGATTAAGATCGTGCCCATGTTTGCGCACAACTGTTATAATTTCTTTTAAGGATTATTATTAAGTAGGCGCTTATAATCAGAAACATGACCAGTTAACCACCTTAAATAAAATGCTTATTTGGTTAACTTTCGAGAATAAATTCCAAAATTGTTTTTGTTAAACTGAAGGATAAATAAATACTGTACATGCAGTAAAATTTTGAAATTTCTAGCTTGCGTAGTTTTCAAGTTATTATCGAAAAATCATCGTGGACTTTAAAAGCTCTGCTTTTGTGGAGTCAATACGCTGTAAAACGTTACGCAACATATAGTTAAACAAAGTCGTCTGTCAGTGTAGTAAACTTATTTTAGTTACTGAGCGCTTTTAGAGCATCTAAAAAAGCAAAAACATAAGGCAAATACAAGTAGATAAAGCTAGATTTTTTGTCAATCTTAAGCCCCAACATGATCTAAAAAGCCCGGCCTGACTTACAACTCTGTCGCACATGCATTACATTTATTAATATTTGCGGACCCTGAGGCGAAGCGTAGACGTAGCCAGGGTTTTTGATTGGAAGGAGGCCCAAACCACAAATCAGATGCAATGACGTCATCAGAAACTTCGAAAAAGGATTTTTTTGTGGGGCAAAGATATCGTAGAATAAAAGATCAGAAACCGTAGCCTGGTGTTGGCACGTAACTAAGACCTCACTCAAGGGAGAGGGCTCAAACCAATAGTTAAAATGAGAAAATGTCTAAATTGGGAGCCGTGTTGAGTAAAGTAGTGGAAGTCAAACGTACTACTGCGGGGATCTGGGGGCGGGCGTTTTTAGCAAATTGTTTGAAAGAAAAGCTGTTTTAATGCCATTCGATTGCATTTTGCACGTATTCAGAGCCATTTGAAAGTACTAGATTTTTAACTTTTAAAAGCTAATTGAAAAAATTAAATTGTTTAGTTCTCCTTTTGCTTGCAATTTAAGTCCAAAACACGTTTAAAATCTTGCATTTTGGTGTTAAATTTTGTAAGTGATTTGGTCCAGGTAGGGGGAAGTAAGGTAAATTGCCTCTTGCAATATTTTAGCAGTAAATAAAAATAATAATCCACTCGAAGATTTTTCTTAAAGATTATTGTTTTGTCACAAAAACAACCTGTTATACGAATACTTGTACGGCCAGGGGGCCTAGGCCCTGTTAATTCAAAAATTTGTTGAATGAGTATTCTCTCTAGCTAATTTTTTTTAAAAGTATTTTTCGAATAATAACTTGCTAGGTAGAGGTAAATTGTTATTGAAAAATGCACAGTAGAAGGTTACGCCTACTAACCATGTTATTGCCCAAGACGGATTTATATTGCATGGGGCATCTGGCGCGGGGCCCCTGGCACTTTAGGGATTTTCGCAACATTTCCTGCCGAGGTGAAAACCAAAATGAAGTCTTACCATCTGAGCGTGGGGCTTCTGGCACTGTGCGATATGGTAAATCCGGCCCTGGTTATTGCATTGCATTTATTCAAAGGTTAGATGAGGACCTGAGGTAGCAACTGTTAGGACAAAAACTCTTACTTTCACTCGGATTATACATTCAAATTGGTCGGCAAAATTGAATTGAGAGGGCCCGGGCCCCCTGGTTGTCAATATTATTGTTAATTACGGTTGTATGCGTATACTGTTGTACGCGAAGAGGCCAAAATAAAAAAACTGAAACCGAAGAAACAATAGGCTTTTTGTCACATTTTTTATCATTGGTGGCATTTTAATTGGTTGGGGGAGTGGGCCCCCCTTGGCTACGCTTATGTGGCGTGGCATATGCCCAGCTGATTCCAATTTTTGTTCCTTCTGCACTTCTGCAATAGTTTTTGTCTTGCTTTCGATGTATTTATTTTGCTTTCATGAGAAAGCGACGGAGTCGCTATTGTAATTGTAATTGTAATTACATTATTATTCACCAAGTTGCCTTGGCCAGGAGACAGCAAAGGGTCTTCAAGTCAAGCTGTCATCTGCCCACCTGCCTACCACACACGGCGGAAGCTTCATACTGTCCCTTTAATTGCCGAACGTCAAGCAGGAAAGCAGTGAATACCAATTTTTATAGTCTTTGGTTTGATCCGGCCGGGAATCGAACCCGAGTTTACCGTTTCAGTAGCAGACGCTCTATCCACTCGACCACTGATCGGTTTTATGCATATAGTACGAATCCCAACTCCCTTTCCTGTTGTTTCCAAGTTGCTGGCTAGGATTTGCTTAGGGAAGATTAGAAGTTAATAAGGATCTACGTTCTTCCAACAAAGTAACACATCTCAACTAGCTATTATTAGGTGTATTTGACGTTTGCTTAATTCTGAAGATCAACATCATCCAAAATGATGAAGCTACGAGTGATGCATACACTGCGAAAGCATTTATAATCAATACAAAAAATTTGCAGTTAAAGTGAAACATGCAATTATTTCGTCACAACCATTACAAACGAACAATGGTTACAATGGTGACTAAAAATGAATCAAGTATACTTCGCGTCAACATAATCCAGGCACATCCAGGTAAACGTAACAAATTTCCAAGCCTTTCCCAAATTGTGCAAAACTTAAAATTTTTCCTGACTTGAACCAAAATTTAAAATTTTTTCGTCCGAAAACTGTAATCTATCCGGCGTGCTGATCAAACTGATGCAACACAAACGTATCACAAACGAAGGTCGCCGCCAGGCAATTTTTGAGATTTTTCGCAAAAAGTAGTCTTTTTAACGCCACTTGGATCACATTTTACACAATTTTTCATCAATTTGAAAAAAAAAATGTGCTAAATTTGGTAAATCATTTGAAAGAATTAAATTACCCAGCTACCCCCTTACTTACAGGTCAAGTTCAAAACAGGTTTATACGCTGGTATTTTTGGTTAAAATTTTTACGTGACTTGGCAAAGAGAAAATGAAGCCCCCTTAGCCCCCTTGGTTTCGCTACTGCTTACATGTGCCTAACCTGCATGGCAGCATAATGATAACCCACTGCCGAACCCTTAAAAATGCTTCAATGAAACTAAGGATTCAAAGATTGAGAACCATTGGATTACATTGAGAAGCCAAAAAGTAGCAAAGCACAATCTGTATTTCCACTTACAACCAGATTTTCTAAAAAAAATTATTTTTTTGATTTAATTTTCTTTTGTAAAAAAAAACACGTTTAAAAAAAAAAAACGAAGGCAAAAAACATTCACATCACTAGGTACAGAATGCCTGCCTGTAATAAAAATTATCGTGAAGAGTCTTCACCAAGGATATAACGTACGCCACATTGTTGGAGAAGGAACCGAACCAGGAGTGGGCAACCTTTTGATCACTAACCAGCAGGCGCACACAACGAAGATTTTTTGAAGGAGGCGATGTTGAACCGAGCATAAACTGAAGCACGTTGCTGCAAAAGATGATAAGTGTTGTGATATTTTACTAAAAAAAATCAGTTTTTTGTATTTTTCAAATTATTTCTTAAAATATGTTTCTGAGATAAAAATGTTTTAATTTTCATTCTTCTTTGGTAAAAAATTGCTTAGTATTTGTACTTGTTAATAAGGCCCAAATGAAGGTAAAAACTTTAAATGTTGTTTTCTCGCAACAGCAAAATGCGACATTAACTTTTGCCAAAGCGTGCTTAGTTTTGTCCGAAGAAAGAATTTAGATTTGACGGAGTTTTGAGTAAACTAATGCGCTCAAGCGAATCACAAACAGGGGTTTGAGCAATTTTTATGATTTTTCTATTAAAAAATAGTCATTTTAACCTATTTGAATAAAATTTCGCTCGTTTCTAAAGCCATTTAAAAGAACTAGCGGCAAATTTTTTAGATTTGCAGGCCAATGGCAACAATTGAATTGCTCAGCCTCCTTCCTTACAAAGTTTAAAATACGTAATAAAAAACTTGCATTATGCATAATTGAGTTAAATTTTCTTGGTGATTTGGCTAATGGGGACTTTGCCCTTTCAACCCTCCTCTTGTTAGCACCACCGCTAATCAGACGTTCTACTGCGCTGTGCCGTAACCGCGTGTTTCAAATTGTTTTAAGTTGCTTTAAATCAAGTTGAAACTGAATAGTAACAGTTCGTACCTTTGGAGAAAAATAAGTTGGTGTAAATTTTCGCAAGTAATATTTGTTACCAATAACTACAGTTACGGATGCATTCTTAGGAAAAAATAATTTATACGCATTTGCTAGTTCGTCACAAGCATGGTGTCGCGCTCATCAAGTGTAGAGGAGCACGATTTAATACGTCATTCAAATAACATGTCCTTCAAGCATTTAATTCATTAGTTATAAAGACTTTCGCGCGATAGCATTTTGCTGCTCAGTTATATTTCAAAAATTATGAATATTTTGCTTTCACTTTTGATATTATTGGAGCTGAGGTCAGTAACTTCACAAATCTGCAATGTTAAGATGTACCCTTTTGAAAATTTAAACAGTAAGTTAATTTTTATTGTTAGCCCAGATGTTCATTTACATCAGAGTTACTATTGATGGTGAGTGGCTGATATCAGGGTTTCAAAAAGTGCTCAATAACAAAGAATGAAAAAGCGAATGTCAAAGCAGATTACCACGGTACTGAAGTAAAAACATGCTAATTTAATAAAACTAACAGTGGATTCAAAATTAAATCTACACATGGTGAGAACAGAATTACTCTATGACTTAGCCATTTGACAAAAGCGACCAATTTATTTGCACCCATTACAAACATCAGAAAATGTTGTTTTTAGGTAACTGTACGCAAGAACAATTCGAACTTCTTTGCAATGCCACCGCGTGCCAACATTATTCGATGAAACAGTTAGTGGTTGTGGGGTAAGAATAGTCTGCACTTACTTACTTGTTTTCGTTTTTAATTTATAAAAAAAAGATTGTTAAAAAACTTCTCTTTGCTAACTCCCAGCCGTAGGCTATACGGTTGAGAGCACCCAAGCCGTAGACACCACATGCGCTGGCTAGCATAGTGCGTTGCTCATGTGTATTTTTGTACTGGTAACCGGTGTAGGTCTTTCGTGAATCAAAACAATAAGCTTTTTGGCTTGTGATATGAGCAAGTTTTTATTGACCTAAAAATTCAAAAAAATCTATTTAAAAATTTAAAACATTGTCTTTATTGATCTAACAAAATTTTGACCGCATAAAAGCTTTTTCTTGAGACTTTTTCACGATTTTATATTAAAACAAACATTAATAAACAAAAGCACACTAATTCTCAACAAAATTTGCAAAAGTAAGTCAATGTGATATTGCAAAATGTCTTTTAAGTACTGCGATAAACAGCAACACTGCAAGCTAATCACCAGGCGGATAAAGTAAAGTGAAAAAATGATGATAGCAATGTTGTACTTTGATTTTAAGAAGCTGACTAGCAAAACCAGGCGTCTGAACTAACTGTTGCTTGAATTACCAAAGCACCAGCCCCTTCATAACGTCTCACAATCGCTTTCACTTCAGGTTAATTCTTTTTGCATATATAAAGTAGCATTTAACCAGCTTCCGCGATCCCCATCTTGTAAAAGCAGGCTTTAAGGAGTAGCTTATAGTTGCGAATTTGTCTTTAATTTAATTGTGATTTTTTGACCTTTGCATTTGGCTGTACTGGTTTTGTTTTTATTTTTACTAATTTGACTTCTGAAAATTAGCGGATTAACATCCTTGAAGTGAGAACTCACTGCCAGTGCACTCGTATGTGCAGCGCATGTCACGTGAAACAGCTAGTATATAAAAATATCAGTATTACACCTGTAGCCACGAAATATTTTGCAGCTTCTAATAATAATTGAAAGATTAAGTTTCTGCTAGTTTCAAAAGTACTATCAGGCTTATAGCGCCCCCACCCCCCATTGACCTGTCGACCAAAATGCGCAATAGGAAAAATATCACGTTTTTTTGCACTGCTGAAGCAGTTTTTTGAACTGATATAGAGACTTTAAAGTAGTTTAAAGCCACTTTTAAAACATTTATTTAGGGAAAGAGCTAATATTTTTCTAAACTAAAGCTTACAAATCAGTAAAACTTTTAGAATGGCTAAAAATAAGCAACCAAAAGTGGTCGCTAGTTCCAAAATGTTTAACGTAGGCTTCATGGGAAGGGGGTATTCAGTGATCTATTTAATTTAGTTAATTACCAATCACTTCTTTCAAATCTCGATCCATTAGGCCCTTGCCCCAAATTAACTTTCTTTATAAAATACTCACGCGAATTAGGTTAATACTTGTGATTTTTTCTCATTATAGGATTTAATAAACAACATCACTGACTTGTAATAAAACGACTGAAATTTCACAATCAAGTTAGCTAAGCCCACATAGCCTATATTTACGCAATCAGTTTAATCATCTTTTTGCAGGCAGAGCTAATTTCTATTCCACGTTTTAAAAAGATTAATTTTAACAAAATATGCCTAAAATTAAGTTATTTTTGCAAAATCTTCGAACGCTGAGGGCTCCGCCCCCAGACACCCCCAAACACCCCCCAATTGCAGATTTGTGGCTACGAGCCTGGCTGTTGCTATTTATGGGTGATAAACTGAAAAATGAGTGATAATAACTAAAAATTGACTTTATTGCCCTATAAAAAGAATATTGATGTAGCGGTAAAAAATTGACTTTTTACTGACCAATTAAATTAGGAATATGAAACTGACTCTTTCTATTCATAGTTCTTGCAAAAAATCACATCAATCCAACTTACTACAAAAATTGACTTCATTGAAAAAACTTGCCCAAGTGATAAGCAACGGTAGAGGTTTTTTTGAAGCTGAGAGCGGCATTTCTCTTAGTTTGTTCCTAAGTTTAAGCAAAATTAAGTCTGGTGTTCTTAAAAAAGTTTTGTAATAAAAAAAAGACGATGCAGTTGTTTATTTCAAACCACAAAAACAAGTGGTATAATGATTACGCAGTGGCAATTTATTCTCGCTTTTAAACCATTAATGGACTTCCCGGAAAGCTGATTAATTTAAAACTGCCATGAAACAAAAATACCTATTGTCTTTGGAACAGCAACTGTAAAATTGCTTAAATCAGTTTTGGTGGTTAATGCAAATAAAGTTAGAAGGCCTAACAACCACTTGCAAAAATATTTTTTCAAGAGATGCATAAGCAGGCGCGTAGCCAGGATTTCGCAAAGGGTGGGGGTCTTTTTTTAAGCTTGAAACAATAGTGAGCAAACTTGACTCAAATTTTCATCAGCCTTAAATCAGATTGAGACGTTTTTCTGTCCAAAATCAGGTGATTTCAAAAAAAAAAAAAATTCACGTGATCTCCAAAAAAGAAAAAGGTCTTTATGTGCTCTGAGACCCATTTTCACTCGTCAACATCATCTCAGGATCTTCTCCTAGTCTCGCCCCAATTTGGTTTGGGGGGAGGATATTTTCGTTTCTAGAGCAAAAATCAGCCTCAAAATTGCAAAAAACATGCTATTTGCAGACTTTTCAGGCCAATATAGCACAATTTGCCCCCCCCCCCTAACTACGCCACTGTGCATAAGCTTTCCCTCAAATCCAAGTCGTTAGGCTAATTTGTTTTATTTGTTTAATTATCTATCTTCAAAATCATTTCTTAAAATGTTGACACTTTATAATTTAGTTCGCAAACCTTTATTGTTTTGGTTTTCTTTTACGATGTCATAGTTGTATTTTCAGCAGTTTTGGTGGCTATTTTAAAAATATTCATAATATCACAATTTTAAAAATTAAAATATGCAGTGCACTACTAAGAGCACTTGAAGAAGTAGATAAAGTTTTGATAAAGTTGGTGCCAAATAATGTGTGGCTTACTTTTATTGCATTGGAATAATGAATTCAGCCAAATAGAAAGCTTGTTTTGACTTTGTAGTGCAACTATGTTTGCTTTAATAAAGGCCTATTTAAATTTTTGTTATCATGAACTATTATTAAAAGAGCGATGACAATTAAAATTCACAGCAATTAATTGGAGCGACAATGATTCTACAATGAAAAATAGGCAAAAAAAAATTAAGGAACCAGTACTGTTGACGTTTCAAGAATTTGTTATCATTTGTCAAAACTGATCTGTATTTTAACATCAAAGTACAGTTTCGATAATCGATGTAGTCGAATACCAAAAATGCTGTTAAGTAGAATATTTCCAAGAGCTTATTAAGCCTTGAATATCGCATTATCATTACTAAATATATAAGCTTGTTTCGCCAAAAATTTCACAACGACTCAAATGCCAGTTCCATGCTCTTCCTCGTATCTAATAGCGTTCCAACACTTTATTTCAATTCTTGCTTAAGTCCACAAATAGACCTACGCAATGGGAGGTTTAGATAGGGTCATTACAGCGGTTTGCTTTGTTTATCTTTTTTACTATTTTTATTACCGATCGAGTCAAACCTAACCCAGTAAACCTTGGAGAATGTTTGAAAACTGAATCTTTCGCAACTTCAAGAACCAGATAAAAACAATGATGAAAATGAAGCTGTGGCTCAGCTCTCGTGTCATTTAGTTGAATAACTTAAAAAAACAAGAAACGAGCTTTAAAGTTATCAGCCTAAAAACCTAGTTTTTATTTTTAGAAAACGATGTTTTATCGCTAAACTAATAAAAACTAGAATTTTAATAATTTTAAGGCTGGTTTTTTAACGTTCTTGAAATTGATCAACTTTATAAAGCTTGGTATTCACAGCTTTCCTGGTTGACTTTCAGCATTAAAAGGCGCGCTGTGATGCCTCCACCGTGAGTCGATGACAGCCTTACCTGAAGGCCGAAAGTTCCTTTCGCTGTTTCTTGGCTAAGGCAACTTGGTAAATAAAGTTCTAATTTATACAATTGCAATGCAGATTCATTTGCCATTGTAGAAAACGACGGCCTTGATCGAATGATCTGGGTTCAACCCGCACCCTGGTCACGTTGTTGCGTCCTTGGACAAGACGCTTTACGATGATTATCTCTGCTTGATAGCTTTGAACAAGCAGCAAATTCAGTCAACAAGAAAATGAAGAAAATTCGCAGGTAGATTGGATCACTGGAAACTCCTAGGTAGATGCAGATTCCTCCAATCACGAAAAAGTCATTGCAATGAAAATTGTGCAGATCGTCCAATAGTTAACTTTTGACGCTTTCCGGTGACAAAAGGATAAATATGTACTACAACAACAAAAAAGGTTTTTGCTTAGCAATTGTAATTAATTTTGATCTCCATTTTTTACAGAAGTCTCAGTGATGGAGGGGATCTATTGCGATGTACTTTTCCGCGCATTTTGGCTGGCAAAGATGGAATAGTGGATTGCTTACTGTTTCATATCAGTTATCCATGTCCATTAAACACTGGAAAGCAAATCTTCAGAGAAGCTGTGTGTGACCGATCGTCTTGCAACGACTGTCTAACTGGAGATGATTATGTAGCTGGTTCTGGATTCAAATGTCTTAAAAATGGTTTATATTGTGGTCTCCCACAAGTTTTCTTGTACGATAACGTATCGGATTGTGATCACGATGAAGATCTCTGTTTTGGCAATCCCAGGTGAATGATTTTATTCGTATTTTCTTCTCATACGCTGGTGAAAGTTTTTGTGAAAGTTTTACGCGAAAACTTTTGGTGAAAGTTTTGGCGAAAATTTGGTGAAAGTTTTTCCTGGGTGAAAGTTTTTCGCGGTCCCAGGTGAATGATTTTATACGCATTTTCTAAAGTTCGAATAGCTAATTTATTAAATAGTATTTGAGGAACGTTTAAATGTATTGTAAAATTTTTTAACAGTGAAAACTTTCAATGCGAAACATTGAAAATTATTTTGGAAGTCTACGAGTATGAAATAGTGTCTTTTTTTACTGGCGTTGTTTGATTTTTGATCATAAACAGTGAGACTATAATTCCAAAAATACCATTATTTTGTGCACCAGTGGTGTTAGTGAGTAAATAATTGTTGCATTTAAATAATAATATTATCACAGAATTATCTGTTATAGCAACAGAATAGCGCACAAAAAATTAGCCAACTTTAACAAATTCAAATTTTCAACATATAATCCTTCCTTATCTCAGCCCTAAAAATCATTTTGCAAGTTAAATACCGATACTTAATTTACAAATTGCACTCAATTTTACTTATACTTGCACCAGGGCGGTTGAAAGGGGAGCAAAGCAGTCTGCAGTACCTAGATTTTTGAGAGGCTCGCCCTAATTTAGAGGAGCCGTGCTGGGGAAATCTTGCTCTGAAACAAAAATCGTGAAGAGATGTAAAACGCGACGCAGTTTTGTTTCGGGGGTGAAACAGGCCCAAGTTGATAGTAGACGTCTATTTTTGTTTATTTTTTAAAAATTATTTGTTTAAATTTATTTCCGTAAATTTGACTTTCGTCTATAGCCAAATTACTTGCCTTTAAAATACAGTGCAGTGTAATGCACAAAGAAATTGCCTGAAATCTAATTGTTGTGGTTTAATTACAAGCTGCCAGCATATCCAAGCATTTATGCTCGCAATCCATGTTGAACCATCCTAAAAAAAACATTGAAGTATTAATGCTCTGAATGCATTAAAAATGTTTGGCATTAAAAGTGTTGATCATAGTTCCCTTCTATTTAAGCGCTTCATAATCGTTAATGCACCTGCCTGCTAGTTGGTTGCTTTGCGGTTTCTTCAGCATATCATGATTTTTTTCTCAAATTTAGGTCAAGAAAAATGCTATGTGACTAAAAGCATTTTAACTTCGCAAATGAAAGATCAAAAAAACGCATGGAAAATTACTATCACACAGCAATTAAACATAAACCCTAAACCTCTATCTATTAGGGCCGTTCTATTATTATTAGGATTGAGGATAGCGGGATACAAACTTTTTAGGATTGGAAGGAGACAAAAAAAGATATTACAAAAGCAAAAACATGCCTAATAAAGTGTCAAATCATGTAAAAGGTTCTAAGTGAAAAATGCCAAATCTGGGGTTAATAATTGCGTGTTATTTGATAAATGTATGAAAATGGATATTCTGCAACCGTAATGAAATCTTTAATTTGTGCGTGAGCAGGAAATTACACGGATAGTTGCATTATTACATCATAGGCGGGAGTTTGGGGTCTCGTCCCCAGATGCTAAGTAATTTTTTTTGATTTTTAATGAAGTATAGCCTTTAATCAACGCTTTTGCACAAAATTTTAAAACTATATTTTGGTTTAGTGTTGTTTTAAAAATACCTAAATCTGTATTGAAATGAGCAATGTTAAGCACCAATCATCAATAAAAAAGAGTTATTAGTAAACTGTGTGTTATAAAATAACAAAACGTTATATTATAGCTAACATAACCATACTGATTTAACGCCTTGAATCATGCCGCGAAATCCGTTTGCTATCCCGCATGAAAGCTTCGAGCACTTTAGCCTTTTAAAGGAAATATTGCGTTACTTCTAAATTTTAGTGTTATTGAATTAGAAACTTGTTGACAGCGAGGTATTTTTCGCTAAGAAGCCGGGCCTAATGCCTACAATGCCTCTTTCAATACGGCGCTGCAGCTCGTATATCTAATGCAGAAGTAAAGTTAAGTCTTTAAAACCAACTTGTGCGCAATTTCCGTTTTAATAAGTATTTCACGTTTATTCTGTATATAATTCATCATGAATATCTGAATTCGAAATATAATTTGATATCATGCATCGTAATATGCAACTTGTTTTGATCGAGAATCTGCTAACCAGTAAAACCATATCATTTTTGACAATAGAAAATCGATTTCAATTGAGAAAACATCTTCAGAAACTTATTAACAAATTAGTAACGAAAAACTAATCAGAAACAGTAAAGACTTATTTAAAAATTAAAATAATAAAATTTTTAAATGTTTCGGACTTAGCTATGTCCATCATAAAGATGTGCTAATAGTGGCGTAGCAACCACTTGGCGATTCTGGCTCTGCGCCGGGGGCGGCAGGCTGCAAAGGGGCGAAAAAAATGAGGCTTCACAGAGCACACAAGCGAAAACAAACAAAAAGTAAAACAAGAGAATGATTTTCAAAGAGGTAGCTAGCACACACTAAAAAACTTGAAGTTTGAGTTGCCTTTTGTTTGGTGGTGGATACAGGCAGCATTTAAACTGTAAAATGTTGCATGAGTGGATGCTTTCGCAGTCGAGTCTAGACGCAATCGTAGTGCGGCAGCAATCTGGGTGAAGACCAAAATTAAAAAAAGGTCTTTGCCGTAAATTGGTACTGATTTCAGCCGGAGTTTTATAATGATTGCCATCATCCACCACTTTTTCGTCTAAATGTCTAGGAATCTTTCTTTTGGTGTGGGAGTCGCTGAATCTCGATCGGGGGACGCTACGTCTTGATGGGCGGAAGCGTCCCCGTTACATTTTAAGTACTGGATACAAATCCGGCGCCACGAAGGGGGTATTTTGGAGCCTTGTCCCCCCAAATCACTGCTTGTGCCCCCCAAGCGAGAAATGTGCTCCCCAAACGAGGATTGTGCGCCAAAACAAAGTAACAAGCCCAATGCCACTGGAGACAATTTCGGATCCTGTGCCCCCCCAAAGTGCTGCTTGTGCCCCACAAGCTTGAGTAAAGTTTTGCTCTAGGGCGAAAACACAAGTGAACGTCATAACGAAGACTAGATATTGCGATGAAGACCGATTTTTTTGGTCTACATTCCTGAATTGAAGGAAAAAAATGATGACAAAAACCTAAATTTCAAGATGAAGATCTTTTTTTTTCTTGGTCTTCATCCCTGTATTTGTGGACAAAAATCGAGATTCGCACCATTTGATTCCGTCGTGCTTCCCCAGGCGAAGATCGTGCCTCCGCGAGGCTCCGAAAAGAGGCAACACGCCCGGATACACGGGGCGTAATTTGGGCGTAATCTCTCAGCGGTCAGCACTCTACAGCAGTTTCTGTAGTTAAATCTCGGGTGCAGTAAAGCTGAGATATTGATGTATTTCATTGTTTTAGCGATGGAAAAAGCACTGAGGCAGACACAAAGTCGAGGGTTGGCTGGCACTAAAGATTCAGTTTAGTTAGGGCAAGATAGGTTTTCCATTCCAGCTTCATAATTTAAGCCACGCGATATTTATTTAGCATTTGAACATTGAGGAAGACTACCGGCGTGACCTGGGAAAAGATTCTTCCGGTTTAGTAGGTGTGATTCATAGGTTATGCAGCTAGTTTGACTAGGGGTTTTTATTTGTTAAAATTGCTTGAACGTAAAACTATTTCAAAATTTGCTACAGTCCACTTAGGGCGGCATTTTCAACGAAAACCAGGGACGGCAACGGATGCTCCTTCGCCACAGCGTGGTAACTGTTACTTTTGAATAACGGTTACTCACTGCTGCTTTGAAATTTTCGTCTGTTACTTTTAACCAGAGTTGTAAACGTTCAGGCAGGAGTCCGGCCCGAGCCTATAAATATAACCCCAAACCCGAAAACTAATTTGAAGCCCAAATCATACCCGAAAAACCCGAAAGTTAAGTTAGGTCTAAAAAACGTAAGCGTTATTGCCAAGTTATTTTGAGAATACATTTTTGTGCAATTAAGACAAAAAGCACGTCTCGGGCCCGAATTATGCCCAAAATTTTCTCAACTTTAGGCTCAAATCCGGTTTCGATTGTGTAAACTGTGTAAACAGGTTTCGAATGAAAGTAGTCGCACTGCAATCATAGTCACTATGTAATACTTGAGTGACTGAGCTGCAATGCAGCAAGCTGTAAAATAGCGCTGCAAATACGTAGAGCTTGTTGGTCGTAAATCAGTTACTGCTGGTCTGCTACGTATACTGAGTATTTTTGCGATACTAGCGCTGTGCAGTGAATGACAAAAAGGAAAAAAGCAATATCACTTGTTGCTGGGCATGGTATGGAATGGAGTGGAATGGAAAATGGAATGGAATGGAACGGAAATTTCGTTATGGAATATGGAAGATGCCAGAATGGAATGGAATGAAAGATTTCGAGAATGGAATGGAAGGCAATCTTCCATACTTCCATACCAATTCCATACCAGAATTCGTGCATTGTATTTACAGAAAAATACATACCGATGTCGGGTAGTGATAAGTAATATTGTCACAGAAGTATTCAGCTTCCATATCTATGCATATTATTTGTCGACAAATCGCGGTACTTTGGTTGTGTATATTGCGCAAACAGTGTACGTGTTGCATCATTGTAAGTACATTGCAATTTAATTGTAGCATTGATGCTATAGGTGACGACCTTAATAGATTTGACTTGTGTTTTTTTTTATTTTGAGGCTGACAATTTGCCCAGTCGTAAATTTTGTTTTCTTACATCGTCACGAAAACTCGCATTTGCTATTTCATCCCCGTTTTAGCTTAAATTTATTTATATTTTTGGTTTTTAAGCTTATAATAATTTTTTTTGGTGTTAAAGCTTGGTATTTCCATTACGGTAAATGTTCTAATTGATGTGAGGGCAAACTTGTACGGCAATTCTTAAACCATAGGCACAGCCAGAAGGACCAGGCCCTTTGCCTCCCCTCCCCCAATTGAAAGCTATCAATGATAAAAATGATGACACAAAGCCTATTTATTCAGTTTGTTTTTAGCATTTTTGGAGTGCAACAGTACATGCGTACAACGGCAATTAGCAATAACTTAATATTAAAATTGACGACTAGGGGGCTCATGCCCTCTCAATTTAAATTTTTACCAACCAATTTGAAGTACAAGCCGGGAGAAATTCAGCGGTTTTGTTCTAAAAGGTGCAATCTCAGGCACTCGCATAACTAATGCAATAATATGTTTTACGCCCTCAGCTAACTTTTATATTACAATAACATGATTAGTGACCATTTATGGCATCTAAGGTACCAACTTTAAATTACCAACTTTAGATAACAATTCACCTCCATCTCGTCAGTTTTCACGCGACAAAATCCTGTTGAAAAAACCTAGTTAGGGGAAATGCTTATTGAACAAATTATTGAATTTGAATCAAGGGTGCCTGGGCCCGTGGTCGTACATATACTTCTAAAACTGGTTATTTTCATGGCAAAACAAAAATCTTCAAAGGCAAATCTTCGAGTGCATTATCTAATGCTAAAAATGTTGCAGAAAGCAATGTACCTTGATTTCCCTGACTTGGCCTAGTCACAAAATTTAACCCCAAAATGTAATATTTTAAACGTGTTTTGGACTTGACCTGATGTAAAGGGAATGATTTTTTCAATTGGCTTTCAAACAGCAAAAATTTTGTTCTTTCAAATGGCTCTGAAAACGTGTGAAATGTGATCCGAATCGCATAAAAATAGCCATTTTTTTCCAAAAACTTACAAAAATCGCCCAGCGGCTGGGGGCTCCGCTCTCATGCCCCCTCTGTGACATGTTTGAGTTGCACTAATTTGCTCACCACGTCTCTCAATTTTGATAGGATAGAAAAAATTTTAACTTGCGGTTCTAGTCCTTCCTCTATAGCAAATCCGGGTTACGAGCCAAATCAGACGCCCAGCTTTTGATCTTTCATTCTTTGTCTCATAAAAAGTACCCCTGTTCAAAAAGTTCTGATGACTTCATTGCATGATTTGCGGTTTACTTCTCTTCCCAATTCAAAATTCAGGCTACGCCTATGCATTAAATCATGTTCAATATGCATACCAGATACCGGTCGTTGCATCTTAGTATTGTTGGCGCACCTTCACGAGCGGTTGCTTACAACATTGCAAAGCAACAAAATATACGTTGCATTGCTTCCAGTCCAACATTTCTTTGGTATGGAAGTATTGAATGGAATATGGAAGAAAATTTACTATGGAATGGAATATGGAAGAAAATTTTAGTATGGAATGGAAAATGGAATGGAAGATTTTTGGTATGGAGTGGAAGAAAATTGCTAGTATGGAAAATGGAAAATCGTCTTCCTTTCTATTCCATACCCATGCCCTGACGTGTTGAACAAATACAAAGTTATTGATGAGTGATAGCTGATCAATTTCTGTGTCCAGTTTCAGTTTGTCATTGCTTAAAGTTTTCAAAATGAAGGGCCTAGTTCGGTTCCTGGCAGTTTCATGTATTTTAGGTTTGGCAAAGTCAATTTTGTCGTCAGAATTTTCAAAGAGATGATTTGTAACTTTGTGTTTTTACATTTCTTGGAGCCGGGATTGTGTTTGTTGAGTTTTGTTTGCAAACTTCTGCAGCGTCATCAATGTAGTTACCGCCGTACTAGCAATGAATGTGATAGACTACATTTGCCGGTGAAGTAGTGTTTAACCTTCTTTGACTCAAAAAAAGTTTTTAATTTGAATGTGTTATGAATAGGGCAAGTTTTTGAAAATTTTTTTTTACAGCTTCCGACAGCTTTCTGAATAGGCCTACTACGAATTTATGTAGTGCAATGTTTTAAGCTGTTTTTGGAATTTTAGATTGCCACTTTTTGCAATTTTCTTTTTTACATGCAACGTTTTGCTGCAATTTTTATTAAGTGTGGCGCAAAATGTTAGTATGATTTAAAGAATATGATATAAAACTATATCAGTACAGTTCTGTTGTCCTTGATTTACATAACAAAGAGCCGTGTGACGGATTACCTGCATCTCAATGTTATCTAGGATGCAACAGTTGGCTTACAACTTCGTGCGCTGTGGAGCGAAGTTTTAGCATGCTATTGCAAGGCAAACTGTTGGCAAAAGATCGCCATTTCTCCCGAAATAATGTTAGCAAATATTTAACATTTCATGTAAATTTTCAGAAGGCTAAGACAAGGGTCATAGTCAAGAGATTCCTAAGCCGAGAGTGCTCAAAACACTAACTTGGTGAGCGTAAATCAAATTCAGTCAAGCGGGATTAGGACAAGAGCATTTGGAACATTATTTCACAAAATGAATAATGGCAATATGACAATAAATAGATTTGAGCCGTCGCGACGCGTTTCGTCCTTGCTTAAGGGACTCTTCAGGCGACAAAGGTCAATTTTGTTTTATTAGCCAAAAAAAAGAACAAAAAATTGAATTGAAATCGGCCCCCCTTACCGTTTCTTGGCTATATGTCTTTTACTGCAATATGGCTACTCCAAAACTTGCCCTAGGCCTAACAACAAAAACTTGTCCTAGTCATGAACAATCAAACTGTGATTTTTCCAGCTGTATTTTTTGCAAACAAAAAAATGCCGATTTCATGATGTAATTGCATTGAGATAGATCCCAAAAAGGGAAGCCAGCAAGTGAAATGCTTTTGAGTAGATTGAGTTGTGATTTCATTTGTTGTCTAAAGGTGAATTTACACAGTATCCGTTTTTCGTACGTTTTCCTCCGTTTTTTTACGTTTTTGCTTCTTCTTGAAAAAGTATGCGCTTTTTCATCCGCATTTTTATAAGTCCATATCCGCACTAAGCAGACTAAAAATTTTGTCTATGAAGGATAAGAGCGATATTTCAAAATAGAGCTGTACCCCTTTACAAAAAATTTTTTTCGGAAAACTTTTGTTCAGTATGTGACTGTCTGGTTAGTGCGGATATGGACTTATAAAAATGCGGATGAAAAAGACTTATAAAAATGCGGATGATTTTCAAGAAGAAGCAAAAACGTAAAAAAAACGGACGAAAACGTCCGAAAAACGGATACTGTGTAAATTCACCTCAAGTATCCGTGGTTTTGGAATTTAAATAACCTCGAATACAATTGTCAAAAACTGTCCTTAGGTATCCATTTTCTTGCCAGCATGTCTTTAATTCTTATAAAAATCGTTGTAAATCAATTAGTACGAAAATCCAATTTTGCAATAGCGAGTTTACTAAATTGAGTTTGTATCGGTAAGGGACAAAATTGGTCGACTTTAAATACTGTAAAGTCCGGTATGACTTTTACTTTCTGAAGACGGATGTTTGTGCTATGTTTCCGGGGTGGTTCTTGAAATGAGTACATCAAGGAATGCTAGTCGTCCATTGCACTCCTATTCCTGTGTAAAATTTATTGATTTATGAATGCAATTTATTACACCAAAAAAAGATTGAGCATTCTCATCGCTTGAAAACACCAAAAATTATTTGTCCACATATAAATGGAGTACAGTCGACTTGTTCTGTTGTGAAGCAGAGAGAGACTCTTTTATAATGTAATTTACAACACGTTTGTCAACATCGGGGCAATGGGAGACCCCATTGCTACCCCATTCACTTGCTTGTACGGTAGTACTTCCGTTGAAACTGTAAAGTTGTACTCGATTCTGCCCAATAAGTAAGGTTTTTAGTCTTTGTTTGTTCAGGATGTGAAAGGTCTCAACATCATCTTTGAAAATAGTATCCAAAATGAGTTGTATAGTAAACTGAAGTGAAATATTGGATGCAAAGTTTAACTACGTCAAAACTCAAAAGAGTACATAACCAAATCATTGAAGGAGAGATTTTCACTTGATCAATAAAATAAAAAGTGTTCTTCAGATTTGTTGAATGGGAGCGCATTGTGCTGCGGATATCCGAAAGCCATTTGGCACACTCATGATTAAATGACCCAGTAAAAGCCGGTATTGGTCAAAGGGGTGTTCCATCTTTATGTACCTATAGTAACCCATTATACTGTACATAGTTGGTGTTGAAGCTGAGGTAGCGTAAATTTGTTGACGATCCTTGTTAGTAATTTCACCTTTGCCTTTTAAGTAGCGGATACATCTTTAAAATTGATCCAGTTTTAGAGATTATCATCTTTTTTAACGGGAACAAATTTGGTGCGATGGTTTAGTAGTTTTAGCACTTTTACTTTGTAGTCCAAAGTGTTCAATATCGCAACCGCATTTCCTTTGTCAAATTTGCTGACTAAGATATTTGGATTTTTCGCTAAATTTTTTAGACCATTCAGCTCAGTGAGGGAAAGGGTGTGAATGTTGGTTGTACGTTCATGAAAAAAACTCATCAATGTTTGCTTCAGTAAGAGCCGTTGTTCCACTGTCAGGTAGCTGCAAGATTTCTGGAATATTAGCGCGAATTCTGCCTTAACATCCGATAAGTTAAATTTATTCAAAAAAATGCTGTGGTTCAGACCTTGGTTCAGTAAATGCAGCTGAGTAGGGTTTAAAATTCTATTTAAGATATTGCACCCCACTATCGGGTCTCCCAAATCCGCTGATGATAATCCCACGGCTCGCAATTCACTAACGTGTCTCTATTCGATTTTTTTCTTTTAATTTCTGGCACAATTTGATAGAAATGAGTTGGTTTTCTAGGCAGTAACAACTCCGAACTGGGAGCAGTACTCGCTACGCCGTTTTATTAATTCAGACCGTGTTTGTGTGAGAAGCCTTTGGTGGTCTGTCAACTCATGACTAAGCAAAAAACTAATTACTTGGTGTTCACTTACTAATTACTACACAGCAACCAAAAACCAATTAGTAACTGAAGATGGCTATACCCAGCCAAAATCGATTTTACTTAGAAAAGCATTCAAGTCAAACATTTTTTGATTGATTTTCTCTCAAAAAAAATTTGATCGATCTGAAGACTAACGTTACCAAATTTGAGCTTGCCACGGCCTTCCGTTCCCAAAATATGACAGTTTTGATTTCCTCTTAGAAAGGCTTTTTTCCCTTAGAAATTTTGCCAGGGTTGCCAAATACAAACAAAATTTAAAAAAGTGACTGCATATTTGTAATTCTCAATAAGTGTTTTCGGCTGATTTGTAGTTAAAACAAAGCAAAGGGTCAGAATCTTACATTAGCTGTTTTTCCGGTAAATTCAAGCCAATTTTCCAAAAGTTAATCTTTTGTCTCAATTCCGGTAAAATGGCAACACTGAAATAAGAAGAAAATTGTTAACTTTGAATTGCAATCTCTTGAAGACGGAAGAAGCAGAAAGTTCACCTCGACATTTTAGTCAACAGTGAAAAACTTGACTTGAATGCCTTTCCTAACAAATTATTTTCAAAAAAGATTTTGGTTTCATTGATTGGCGGATTCTCCATCAAAACAATATATTACAATCTCGACCTTACGAATGAAGAATCGCTAATATATTGTTTTCATTTTACCAACCTACCAAACTGCCGCTGTAGGTGAGATTCAACTCCCAAAATTGCGTCTGATATCGTATATCAGAGTTAAAATTTGTTTTACCACGTTTTGTGTCGATTTAGTTCCAATACCACTAGACTGTTTGCGTGTCGCGTTGGGTTGCGATATAATGTAGCCGATGGCGCAACCAGGGAGGTAGGGCTATGGGGACTTCACCCCCGCACTCTTAGCCAAGTCAGTTTAAACATTTAATCCTCAAATACAAGCGTCTAAACGTGTTTTGGACTTGACCTGTGAGGGGGGCCGAAGAGACTGGACAGTTTAATTACAGCATTTCAAATTACAAGATTCGCATAGGCTAGGAAAAAATTTTGATGGATAATCGGTACCGGCAAAGACCACAGCATAACTATGTCAGCACAAGTATTTCAAATTTTAATAATCTATTTCTTTTAAATTACTCTAAAAGTGTGCGAAATATGATACAAATGGCACTGAAACGGCTATTTTTGCTCAAAAATTACAAAAATTCTTCATCCCCAAGCAGACCCCTTCTGTAATCCACTTGAGTTGCACCAGTTTGCTCAGCGCGCAGCTTTAATGAGACATTTTTCCAAAAGTATTGTAACTTTTGGTTCAAGCCTTCCTTAGCAAAATCCTGGCTTCGCTCCTGACTGTTGTAGCCTACTAGACCAATGTTTTTGTATTAAGCATACGTAATCAGTCACCAGCAAAAGAGCATAATCTTATTATTTTTCTGTCTATTTAAAGTCTTGTAAAGTGCACAATACTTTGACGTATATAATGGTTGCTAAGTGGCTTGTTTTAATCTGCCTAAATTCAGTGGTGGGCAGTAACGAATTCCTATAGTAACGAATCACTCTAACGAATTGCTTTTTTGGTAATTTTTACAGTAATGACTCTAATTTTTCAAAAAAGTAACTTTTGTGTAATTTTATTACTTTTTTAGAGGTGTCTAAATTACTGATTACAAGTTACACTGTAAATGTTATTATCCAGTAGAAACTTATTTCTGATCTCCAGCTAATCAAAAAAGTTTTTTGTGTTGAGAATGACGATGGATTGTACCATTGGCAGTGTGTCTTTCTGCTTACGAGAATGATTGATATACAGTACAGTACTTCCTCGATTATCCGGTCTAGTCGGGACAGCATTTCTTCAAAACCTGAACGGATAAGTAAAAAACCGCATAATTGAATTTCTTTATTTAAACCAAAACAACGCAGCAAGAAGCAGATTCGAATGCACCAAAACTTAAACGAGGTTCAACATCAAGTAATGTACCGCATTGAGGGATCTCAGTACTTTTTTATTGAAAGCAATGTAAATTTGCATGATCGTTAAAATTACAGTAGGGCTATCTATTGCCCCACATTAACTGGAAAAGTGCTTGCGATTTCAATTTTTAAATAAAGTTTATTATCTGACCCAATGGACGGATAATCGAATGCCGGATAAACGAGGTACGGATAATCGAGTAAGTACTGTATACGTATACTGTGCTAGCTTCGTTTAAGACGATCGATCATTGCTAGAGCTCGTACAGGGATGCAGCACAAGCGCAATGACAACGGAAAATATACGGTCAAGTTTTTTGGTTCGCAGTTATCAAGGAGGAGGCTTCGATGGCGGTATTTTGTTACAACAAGCCGAAGCTTTATTTACGACAGTTTTTTTTTTATCTTCGATTGAAGACATCGATCTGATTAATCTACAGTATTTTGGATTAACACTATTATCTACCGTCGCGTAGTATCAAATTTCGAAGTTATGCAAAAACCAAAGGTAGTTATCACAATACTCTATTCATTGCTACGCCAATGGGTAAAATTTTTGTCATAACAACTGCATTAATATAAGCAAAGGACAGCATTTTGTCGAAAATTGTTATTTTTTTAAACGTTTTTGTAAAATAAATTTTTAGGACAAAAGCTGAAAACTGCGGACTTTTTCCAAAGAAAATCAGAAAAAATAAACTCATAATTAACACAGATAAATTTGCAGAAAACGAATAAAATCACCAACCATCTTTTTATGAAAGAGAAGTAATATCAGTAGGCGGGATTGAATCTCGTATATTGCGCAGGACCCTATACCTCATTTTCTATCCTCAAAAATTTGTTGACCAAACAAAAAAAGAAGTTTTCCACCGCTTAGGAGTCGCATTTTCCGTCCAAAATAGAGCCTTCCCCACCCAAGGGTCGCAATATTGCTTCAGACACAATGCCATTATAGCTCTTTATTTTAGTAGACAAGAAACAGACGCGCGGGAAAAAGAGAAGGGCATGGAAAAAAAAAGGTTTGCTCTTGTTGCAAAGGTTTTTTGCGGTCACGTGTATTCGACTGATTTGATTGGACATATTTGTAGAACGAGTGAACCCTGAACCGCGAAGAAAAATGTAACGCTGGTTGGAGGAATCGGTATATTCTAAAACAAATGATCCGTGAAGAAAAAAAGACAAAACTGTTAGTTTCCAGTCCACTACAAATAAAAAGTCTATGTTGCCGTTTTGCCACACGATAAACTTGGCTCCGCGGAAAGGTGCTATCAAGATAAAATATTGAAAAAATACTACCGGAATGTGATAGATAAATAGATCAATCACATAGTATTTTTTAATTTTTTTATCGTGATAGTACTTTTATGTGAGAATTACGCAGAGGTATAAATCAACGAGAGTAGCTATACTTAAGTAGCCTACTCAAGTACAATTTATCGGTAACGAGCACTTTTAAAGTAATTATAATTTTGGATACTTTCTACTTTCAATTGCTTACCTTTAGCGTGAAGTAACGCTACTTAAGTTGCTTTTTGATTCAGAAGATTTTTTTCGCAACTGTGCAGTAGCACTTCACCCACATTATCTGCTTTCCCACTACGCTAGTGTTTCATCAGCATCTGATTTGTAACTTGATTCTGACTGAGGATCTGTTATGTAACTTCTGATTCAAAAGAGTGCAGAGTATTGTTGCTTTAAATTTGAACCACAAATTCGTCAGAACGGTTGAGTTTTCTACCTAAAATTGCTAAATTAAAATAAGTTAGCAAAGATTTTGTGAAATGATTCAAGCAAATTCTGCGTGACATAATTTTCAAATATCAAAGTTTTTTTTTTTTGATTTGAATATAATAACAAAAAAAGCTGCATCAATTAATATTTCATGACTTCTTGAGAGAGTGAGGGATTAAAGACCACGCGTTATGTGGCAGTGATGTGAAGAGTGAAGGTAGTCGACTAGTTGTCATGCGTTACAGTTTTCATTTCAATAATTAGTTTATTTTGCTTAAATACGTTTTGAAATTCTAGTAGTTGAGTACTTTAAAAAAACTACTTTTTTACTTTTTTTGGTCAGTACTTTGTACTTTACTTCAAGTAGTTTTTGGTGGAAGTGAGAGAACTTTTAGATTACACTTTTCGAGTACTTTTTACGCCACTGAAGTTACTTTATGCGTTTTATTTAGATTATTAGCGTATATTTAGCGACTCATTGAAAAATCATTTATCAAAACTTGAGGGATTGCAACAAATTAGGATTTAATAACAGCATTAGATTTTCATTGTTTGATTTTGCTTCTTGAATCGTAACGTAAGCGTGATCTTGCTTTAGGGTACCAGGAGCCACTGTAGCCAGTTTGTTATGATATCACCTTGACCACATGAAACAAAAGACTCGAAATTTGAAACTTGCTTAGTTTTGAAACAATTCATGGGTTTCATCCTCAGACGTAATACAGTAATCAATATAATATTCGTGAGCACTGAACTGTATCGAAGAGGCAGCTAACGAAAGCTATAACTTTATAACGATGCTTGGATCACGGACAAAATCCAACATTTTTTTGTATAACGCCATTAGAAATGTTGATGTAGACTATTTTCATTTTGGCTAAATTTTTTGCAATTTGTAACGACAAATTACTTATTACTTTTTCTGACAAAAACGAATACTGCAATTTTATTACTTTTTTCTAGTAATTTTTGATGAAGTAGTGTCAATACTTTTATTCTGTAATTTGCCAAACACTGCCTAAAGTCTGCTTATTACAACAGCTCTATTAAATGCAGATTTTAACCAATATTGCTTTTTTTAGCTATTCAAAACTGGCTGAGAACTGCGTACAGTGTGGCAGCGATTCGACGATAATACCGAGAAGATCAATATGTGACGGAATAGTTGATTGTCCTAATTTATACGATGAATGTTTATGTCCCGAGCCAGACAGAATTTCAATTTGCAATGAAGTAACTTTAACGGTTTCAAGGTGAAAAATGTGATTCAGCATCGTTTCACCAGATACCTTCGCTAGCAAATAGCGAAAAAACCTTGGAGACATTTGTCAAGCTCTACCACCTATTACGTACCGTAACTGTAAAAGCTTGTTCACAGTCTATCCTGTATGCAGGGCCGCCGAGAGGGGGGGCAGGGGTGTACAATGACCCCAGGGCCCATAAAGTTTGGGGGGCCCATGAGAGGGCCCGTGGAGCTCGAAAGAGGCCCATCGAAATTTGGGTGAGGACCTTTTTTTTTCTGGAGATCACCTAATTTTGACCGAAAAAACAGTTAGAATTTCGGTGAAGACCTTTTTTTTCTTGGAGATCACATCATAATTTGGACAAAATTGTAGTTCACAACACCGGAAATGCGTCATATTTCAGCTGGCCCCGGGCCTACGTTCGGCTCTCGGCGCCCCTGCCTGTATCTGTAAGTCCAGTTCTACCACTTAGGTCCGTTTTACACAGGGCGTAAAATCGTGAGTAATAGCGTAAGTTTAATGCAATTTAAAAATAAACTTGGTACGCTTGGCGTGCCGCCTTAGCAGCGTACAAGCAGCTGTAGTTGCTTAAGATAAACTATGGAAACGTTTGTTACCTTCGCAATTTTTTGCCGGGTGCAGACCGACTTTTATCCTATTTTACTCGTGGCGGGGAGGCATATTTGCTCCCCTTTTGTTTTTTTTTGTGATAAATTCCTTTTAAAGGCATTTTTTTTGAATTAATTTGACTTTCAGTCAAAAGTCTTTACAAATAACTCCTAATAATTTGAAATTGCTAAGGTAACGGGAAGTTTCCCGATTTTTGAGGTGTTTCGTGATCAGTTTTCAAAATTTAAGCATTTTTTGGCTAATAATTAATGTAAATGACGCCATAAGACATTTTTGTGACGCAACTAACTTGGCTTAGGCATTTTATGATTCAGTAATAAAAAGCAAACTATGTACAAAATTTGAACCTTTTGTGACGCTATTGCAAAAATGACTCCGTTTTTTGAAACTATGGCTGTGACGTCACAATGGTGACCCCAGCAACTTAAAACCAATTTCTCTAAAACATTTTGATGAACACCAACCAGCACGACAAATTTTCTGTTCCAATGAGTTTTGATGTAGGAGTTAGTTAGGGAAGCATTTTTGCCTTAAAAGTTTGTTTGTTTTAGAGAAAGATTCGGTACGACTGGCGTACTGCCTTGCAAGCGTTCAAGCTCTCAGTTGAGTAACACAAACTAAAAATACGCTCGTATACTCACAATTTTGCGCACAGTGTTACTTGCAATACTTGCAGTGAAACCAATTTAACATTTCCGAAAAACTCAAACATAGAGCATTTAAAATCTAACAGAACAAAACAAATTCTTTAAAAATAGTATTTATTCTTTCAATTTTCACTTTTGTCGCTACATTTTAAAATTTAATTTGCATGTTGTGACGTCACTGTACATTTAGTCTTTTAATTAGCATGATCACGTTTTGTTCAACTTCTACGTAATCAAGACATGAAAACAATTTTTGAGCGGAAATTGTTTTGGTTTGTTTGTTCATTAAAATTGCAACTTTTTCTTAAACAACTAATAAGGTCTAATGTACAGTTTTTAGTCCAAGCTAGTTTTGCTTTAACCTTGTTTTGAGGCAACTAATTTTATACCATTTGTACACAGAAGATTTGCTTAATTAAACTGGTCATGAAATCACAAAATTTGAATTTTTTGTGTGGATTGCACTTTAAATAAATGAAAAATATTGGTTTTGAATTAACAAAATTATCACATTGTAACTACGTAATGATGGCCATTTTTTGATAAAAATAAACGTCATTAGCTCATCAAAAATTTTTCATTAATTTAGTAGAAAGATCTAAAAATTCATCTAAAATAGGATGGGATCAGCCACAAAAATGGGGATCACAAACATCAAACTCGTCAAAAAGACCACGAAGTACAGAGACAGTATTTTAGGTCAGTCGCAAGTGTTATCGGAGAAACGACCAATAATAGGCAAAAAACTTTACTAAAATTCAATGCAAACCGAGGATCACTATTTAGCTATCAGAATTACTGTACAATGTTCGCATAGGTTAGGAAAATTTTCTTTGCCTATGTGAACATTTTAAGTTTGCATTAAGTTTGTTTATAGAACATAAACAATAAAATGCTGAAATCAAATGATGACGTCACAAAAATTAGCAAACCCAAAAGTCGGTTCACTTCCTCTAATTCGATCAACTAAAAATTTTCCGTGGTTATTAACCTGCGGTCAAGATGGTGGTTGTATTGTAAATAAGGATTTTTCATTCAAACTTTCTTGAGAATTTTTCATTCCCAATCACTTTCTAATCGAGCGCACAAGCCTGATAAAAACTTTCAACCAAATATTTGAAGCTGCACAAAGCGAAATGTTCAACAATCGTAAAAATGAGTGACTTTTATATTTTTTCATGCCCGATTTTGTGGAATGTCTTTTTTTGGCTTTTTCGTATACTATAGTACAGTAGTATGCATTATCATCTAATCTAAAAAGAGCCATGAAAAAATAAATCAGTACATTTTGATTGAGTACGCTCAATGTTCTCCAAAGTGATATTCTTTTTCGTCGAAGACCCTGGAAACTTAATCGTTATAATGATGCAATTTTTTCGTAGCTACAATATTAGCATTCGTGAGCAAAAGATGAACAGTGTCTTACCAAATTCATCCTTTACCATGCAATAATTGTCAAGAACATAAACTCGAACTACTTTCGATACTTTTTGGCGTGTAACTTTTCATAGATTTGTAACACAAACACGGATGTAACTATATTTGTTGTACTCATACTGCACATGAACAAAAAAACGGAAAAAGAACTCTAGCTCTTTAGCTTCACCGTACGGTTGAAAATAATTTCCATTATGCAAGATAGAGTTGTCATCAAGCAACTTATTTGCGTTCGGGGGTCAAGGCATTTAAAAAAAGCTGTTTTATTTTGAAAAAAAAAAAAAAATCCGTGACAGATGATTTCTGATTTTCATTACTTATGTTACGGTTAGTTGATAAACCAAATAAAGCTTTTGTAGAATTGGTATCTTGTTTTCTCTTTTGTTTTAGCGTACCAGGATGTTTATGGGCCGACAGTCAAAATTATTTCCATTTAGACTTTCAGATGCTGATTGCATTATGGTTTTTAACTTCTGTACGCGCGGCTTTTTGATAACCATGAGATTTTTTCTCATGACTTAAACTCTTCCTCGCAACACACCCTCTTAATGCAGGTTTTGCATACTAAATGACGACTTTATATTGGTATGGTACAAAAAGATTAAAAACCAAAATCTATTCATTGAGGCGGAATCCACCTCGAATTTAAAAATTGTTCAAGCTACTGTCAAGAGGAGGGGGGGTAAATCAATGGTTAAATTATTATTGGAGCTGAAAAATCGATTTTGTGGTTAGAACTTATCCTCAGTCTGCAATGCTGTAGAAATGCTGCCAGCTATAATTATCTTGTTATCTTGATGTATTTTACTTGCAGCAGTTCAGTTGCTTCGTGTGACTTTGGTGAAATTGCTTGTGGAAATGGATCTTGCATTTCTCGAAACAGAACATGTGATGGAAACATTGATTGTGCTGATCATAGTGACGAAAGGTGAGTTTTTCGCTGAAACCTAAAACTTTTACTTTGAAAACAATAATTGTATGAAATTCACATACTTCGTAATTTAAAAAGAGCTGTAAATATCGCTTACGCTGGCACCATTAACAGCTTTTGGGTAAAAGTTGTAATTTAATTGTAATTACATCTTTTTTCACCAAATTAATTGTTTTGGCCAGAAGACAACGAGGGACTTTTCAGTTTTCTAGTCAAGCTGCTACCTGTTCACCTGTCTACCACCTCGGCGAGGCATCGCATTGCCGCTTTTTATTACTAAACGTCAATCAGAGAAGCTGTAAATACTGAAAAGTTGTAATAGTCTTTGCTTTGACCCTACTGGCAATTGAACCCAAGTTTACCGTTTCGGTAGCAGACACCTTATCCACTCGACCACCGATCGGTAACTAATATATTTTGCAAAGTATTTTTTTTTAATGATATATGATAAAATGCTCTGGCTCTGGTTTGAGTTTCTACGCTATGGTTATTACTCAATGAATTGTAAAATTACGCTCACTCACTAAAATTTGGTAGAAGTGTTTTCACTAAAGCATGGACACAAAGAAGTCAAAAAAAGCACTTGCCTTCCACTTTTATAAAAAAAGCATACGGCGTTTTTATTGACAAAGTTCTTTGAAGAGAAGTTTTTTCTAATTTTGGATCACTAAGCACTTTCAAAAAAAATTTTTTTTTACAGTTTTGATTTTTGCGGAGCTACAATGGATTGTGACGATTCTGAGGATGAAAATTCCGAACAATGCCGGTGGGTTTTGTTTAGTTGAAGTTTGTAGTTTGTTTGACCTGATGCACTTTAGACTTATTATTCCGAAACACCTAAGTTGAAAATAAAGTTTTAGCCTTTACCATTTTCAACAAAAATTAGCAAGTTCACGTTTTTACCTGCTAAATCCTTGTATTTGAATCGACTAAAGAATTAATGAAAGTTCAATAAATTGCGCAGTAATCGATTACTAGATATGAATTGTCGGTCTTCAATGTTCAGCATTACCACAACACGCATTACGTTTTAAACAAAAAACAAAATCCAACATTGATATACAGTTCATAATGCAGTACATTGATAATGTATTCCACTTTAAGGCGGATTTACACTGTGTCCGTTTTTTGGTCTGCTTTTGTCCGTTTTATTACGGTTTTGCTTTCTACGAAAAAGTATGCGATTTTTCGTCCGTATTTTTATATTTCCATATCCGCACTGAGTAGACTGCTACATATTGATAAAAAATTTGTTCAAAAAATTCTATGTATCAACAATGAGAGCGATAGTTTAAACTAGAGCCGTAGCCCTTTCCAAAAAAATTGTTCAGAAAGCTTTTGGCTATTATGCTACCGTGTGCTGTAAAAAGGAAACATGGCAAAAGTCTTGTTTCGAGAAAATCAAGTTTTTGTGCGCCATTGTTAGCTTAATGTGACGCAATAAGTAAATTTTTCGAATATTTTTTCAATGTTTTTCAACAATAGAAAAAATTTTTTTGAAATTGCGTTTTTATTTTGCAGCACTTAGCGCTACAAAAAATTGAAAATTTTCGATGTTTCCTATTTGTGACAGTCTGGTTTGTGCGGATTTGGAAATATAAAAATGCGGAAGAAAAAACACGAGTATTTTTTCTTGGAGAAAAAAAAAACGTACAAAAACAGATGAAAAAAGGATCCTGTGTAGGTCTTTCTTGTTCTACTTTGTGAATTGCTTTTTAACGCTTTTAAAGTGACGCATTGCAAATGGAGTCACTGTAACATATAGTTTACATTTTCTGATTGGAAATTTTTATTTGCGAGAAATCTCCGACCGAAAAAGTCTGAAGTCTTACTCAGTTCCCGCCTTACGTAATCGGAAAAGATACGTCCAGTATTTCCTTTTGAGAAACTTATTATTCATTTTGATAAAAAATTTGAAAACAAAGTGAACATAAATTTCAAATTCGAAAATAAGTTTTGTTTATAAAACTCAAAACTACTATTGGTCTCTGACTCGCAAGATAGGTTAAAGAAAAAGGCCTGGTTTGTTTCTATTCATTTGCAAGAAAAAAAAGTTGTAATACTGTTTGATTGACCATGTCAATAAAATACAAAGTATATTTTAGATGTCCGTTTCTTTGTGACCCCATAAACAACTCTACTACGTGCTCTAAACGATTGGAATTGAATGAGGTGTTTTGTGCTGAGGTAAGAGATACGGATGTCTTTTTCTATTGGTTGGTTGCCACTGTCCGGTTACATTTTTGCGAAATGTACCTAAAGCTACTTTCACACGGGCCACTTTTAGCTGCGAGAATCGGCATTTTGCTTTTTTTCTTTCTCAAATCGAGAAAAAAAGAAACAAGTGCAATCGAGAAAGAAAAAAAGTAAATGCGATTCTCGCAGCTAAAAGTCATCCGAGTGAATGAAGTTTTATACAGTAATTCCAACCTATCACTTTATTCTCTGAACTTCTCCTGACTATTCAACACACACACGAGTTCAATTTGCGCTGCGCTCTTTTGTTATTTTGCTGCAGAATCTTTCATTTGTGTCAGGGCTACATTGCCAGTCTGAGAGATAGCAAATCGAGTGACTAAAAGAAAGGGTACACTAAGAAAATCTGCTTCCGGGTCTTTTCTAAAGGCGATTACATAGTACAACAAAATGTCTCAAAACGATTGCTAAATTTTTTCTCTCCTTTTGTTATTTGAAAGCACAGCAAACTATAATTTGCTCAATAGTACTCATGCGTGACGGAGCAGTCAAGCGATCAAGTTTAACAATAAAAGCACTTGAAATCTTTGATTTAATTAGGACGTTTGTGATGTTTGCGCGGTAGTGATAGAAAGTTTGCTGATTACGGTTTCTATAAGTGTAGCGCAAGGGAGAAATTCAATTTCCTAACGTCTACAGCTTACTATTCCCGAACTGGTAAAGCGCCATTTTGTTCGTAAGAAAGACTAAGCTTAATTCCCCTCAGGACCAAGCAATATCTGTTACAGCAAAGGTGCAGCTCGACCCCATCGTACCATCAAAGCTATCATTTCCTTTGGAAAAACATTTACGGCCACTATTTGAACAAAATCACCCTTACCT
Source organism: Trididemnum nubilum (assembly GCA_963965965.1). Lineage (NCBI taxonomy): Eukaryota > Metazoa > Chordata > Ascidiacea > Aplousobranchia > Didemnidae > Trididemnum > Trididemnum nubilum. The sequence continues at coordinate 36,318,656 of OZ014478.1, read as the reverse complement.
GTTAAGATGAACCAATATCGAAGAACGTTTAGCACAACTTGTAGAATTATTTACTCTAATTCGGCTGACTTGTCTCGTATGTTCCAACAAAAAAAAATCGAAAAACTAATAAACATAAATAGTTTCGCTAAATTTTTAACTTTGTTAAAAAACAACTTTTGATTTCAACTTTTAGACCGGAACGAATGTGACCAAATGTGACGGAAGAATCGACTGCGTGGAATCTGCCATTGATGAATTTAGTTGTAATAACTCTTTTGTTTGCAGAGGAAGGCATAATCCGAAGCAGGTGAGTGCCAAATGACTACAAAATACTTCTTGCTTTGAGCTGGACTTCGGACAACGTTCTCATCTCTTATCAGTGACCAAGTTTAAATTAAAGGGCATTCCACAATCGAGAGTTGTAGGTCGGGCCAGACTTTTCGGGTCGGGTTCGGGCCTAAAGTTGACAAAATTTCGGCCTTAATTCGGGCCTGAGACGTAGTTTTTGTCTTAGTGTACAAAAATATAATCAAAATAACTTGGCAATATTGCTAAATTTTCAAACCTTATTTAACTTTCGTTTTTTTTTTGGGGGGGGGGCATGATTTGGACTTCAAATTAGTATTCGGGTTCAGACTTACATTTTCGGGTTTGCGCCTAACTAGTCGGCCTGTTTACAACTGTGCCACAGACAGTACTTCTCGGCTGAAGTAAAGTTACTAATCCTATTTTACACAGGCTATTTAACCAACGCATTTTACATTGCAGGGTGGGGGCAAAAATCTCCTACTACCTAGCTCCTAACACAAAAATCACAAGAACACCAAATTTGGCATGCAGGTTGTTGTTCACCAAAGTTTTCGAAGACAAAAGGATTTTGAGTTGATGACGTCATAATTGTGGCATCAACGCTATTTTTTCAAAAAAGACGTTATTTTTGCGGTGATGTCACCGCGGTTCGAATTTTATACGTGATAGGTTTTGTATTTTGAAATTTTGAAACTGAATCGTAAAAAGCGTAAGTTTGCTACATCACAAAAACGTCTTAAGACGTCATTTAAATTAAATATTGACCAAAAAATGAGAAACTATTCAATTACCTTAGCAACTTCAAATGTCAAAATTTTTTCATCACCAGATTACTCTACTTCACTCAGATTTCCTGCCATCGTTCTAATAAACACGCTTGTGGCCTATAAGCTCATTGTTCGCAAGGCAAGTTTACCAATATTTTTTTAGCTTTCCAATCCCAAAATATCTGATTTACGGCTAAATGTAGTTTTTGTTTATAAACGTCACTCGTGTATAGAAAGTAAGCGTGGTCGAAACTTGTATGAAAGTATGCAATCCAAAAATAAAGTACAATGTGCAAGCCTTTAAGAGTTTTTCGTGAAATGCTCAGTCGTTCAAAGTCCTTTAAAATTTTCAAGCTCCTGCAGCTACACTTTCCCCCTTTTCATTAACACTAAACAATCTGTCAGATTACAAAATGTTGATCGAGTGCACCTGCTCAGTTGTACACACGAAACCATATTGATTTGTTATGAGTTTAGTTGATTAAGCGATTAAATTTCTTCAATATAAGTCAAATCACTTACACATGGCAATTTAAACATGAAGATTTTTTAGCATGGGCTAACAATATCTCTTCAAAAAACTGCACCAGTCCATTCTCTTGTTTTTTAATGAATAAACAAAAAACACTCGAAATAAATATAGAACACTGCAGTAGGTAGACATTGTAATCAGCTATATAACATTAGCGTTTTTGTCCTTCGTGATGTTTTTGTGTTAGTTCTTTTGGAGCTCTCAACATTTACACTAAAAAATCGATTTGCTACATTTTTTTTGATTTACTTACAATCAAGTGATGTTTAGCGTTTTGCTACATTTTTTGCAACTCACTTGCTTCGGCTATATGGCGGAGAAAAAGCGATGTTTCGCACACCGATCCCGATCGCAGATCTGGGTTCATTTTGCAACTAGGTCTCGTTGTTGAATTGTTGGATGAACTGCTATTTGACAATTCTTTCTGCTTGATTGGTTTAAGCAAGCACGAATTTAACGAGGAAAAGTCATAATTACATTGAAAAATTTGGAATATTCAAGAAAGTAAGAATATTTGAGCACAACCAGTACTTAAATTGTAGGGGGGACGCGGGGTACGCGTCCCCCCATCGAGATTTAGCGTCCCCCCATCAAGTATTAGAGACGCCCACCCATCGAGATTTGAGCGTTCGATGATCAGACGAAAAAAAGCCAGCCAGCACGAGTAAATCCAACAAATTACGGCAGAATGTAGCCCCAAACTGCGGTGAAGACCTTTCTTTTTTGGTCTTCACCTAATTTCGAGAAAAAACAAGTCATTTTTTGGCGAAGATCTTTTTTTCTTTTTTTTTTCGTCTTCATTTAATTGAGGGGACGGAATTGCATAATCTCCACTGAAGTTTGGTGAAGGCTGCAAAAGCGTCCCCCCATGAAAAAATTTTACAATTCAAGTACTGAGCACAACATAATGCCACTGTACTAGCTTACTCGTGACAGGAGGAAAAGCTGCAAAAACAATAATCTCACATATGAACCAGGCTTTGCGAGTCTGTCTAACAATTAAGGCTATTGAGCAAAACTTCGGGCTAGAGTACTGAAAGTAAAGTTTTTCAACCGAACTAAGTCTTCGCTTACGTTGGATATGTTTATCTGTAGGGTTTTAGAAAAAAGTTTCCTAGTTCTATGGCTGGCCTGCGAGTTTCGCTGGATCTAGTTCTACAATTTTTACCTGTATTTGCTTCATATTAAGCTTTAACTCCCACGGGTCCCCTAAATCAGCGCGAGTTTCCAAAAAATACAGGGCTTTGGTTCTATATAACCGTCTCTCAACGGCCTTTTCGCTTCACCACACTAAAGCACAGCACATATTTATAGATTCTGTTTGCAAGTGTTTCGTGCCCCATGACAGGTAGACTGTTTTGCAATAAGCGTAAAATGTCTTTCCCAAGAACACAATGACGCATCCTGGAATCGAACTGGGATTCAGCAATCTTTCAATCACAAACCAGTTGCTTTACCGACTGAGCCATGCCGCCGCATAGCAGATTAGAAATCAAGTCAAAACGAAACCAAAATTTTTTCTCTCATTTCGATTTAATTGCAAAGGATTGTTAATACTGCATAGAAATGAATCCTCTTATTATGATAATTTGTTGGCATGAACAAAAGCATATCAGAATGTGCAATATGAATGTAATATTCTTATTCATTCGCGATTTTTGGCCTAAAGGCTACCAGCGTGATAGCCTATAGGTAAGAATTATACCAGAAAGCCAGCAAATGAATATCAAAAACTCTGGCCCGCAAACGTTAAAAACATCATAATTAAATTATTATCAACATAATTGTAAGGTTAATTTCGTGATATAGTTTTAGTGTCAAGCTTTTTCTGTTCATTTACAAATTTTCTCATGATTTACAGACTTCACGAAGCAATAACGGTGCCGATATTTCTGAAAACTACGATTGGAAAAGCGTTTTATTGTAATTAATAGGTGATACGTTAAAGTTTAATCTCTTTGTGAGGTAATGAGATATAGCGAATTATAGCGCAAAAATTTCGTCTCTGCTCTCTGCAATTTCTACTAAAACTATGTATGGCCACATTTTTGTTCTGCTGCCGTCTAGTTAGTTATTCATATGGAGCGTAATGTTCACTGTTTACATACGTTTGGTTTCAGCAAATCCAATATAGTGTTTGATAGTAATAACAGATTTGTCAAAGTCTGGCCGGGCTTTTCGGGTCGGGTTCGGACTTAAAATTGACAAAATGTCAGGCTTAATTCGGACTTGATGTTAGTGCTTGCTTTATTAGTGTTTTAGCTTTTGGTTGCTATAAAAGTGAAATTGAAATAGCTTCACAACAATGAATGACAACAATTAAGTCGTTTAAATATCAATACGATCATTGTTACATACGTATTATGATTGATTAGGAATAAGTATAGTTTTATTTCAATCGCATACGAGCAACGAACGTATACTCAGTTTTTATCTAAGTTTACTTTTGAGATTTTCAGGCCTGGTTTTGGCTTCAAATCACTTTTAGGTTCGAGTTCATGTTTTCTAGTTCGGGCCCGATTCAGACCTGTGTTAGGCAGCCCATTTACAACTCTGAGCAAAAATGTTACATAGCAAAATTACTAGAACTTCGAAGCCGCAATATCGCTTGTTTTGCCAAAAACGGCTCTTCAGTTCTAAACACTCAAGAGTTTGAATTCTTATTCAAATTCAACAAAACAAGCATTGTTGTGGTTTGCGTGGTCTACGATTTGTATATTAGACCTGTAACCAGTGGTGGAGTTGAGAAAACAAGGCCTGAGGCCTAGGACACAAAAAAATCCGAGGCCAACGCCAAGAACAGCCCTTCCGAGAATAGACACTCTCGAGGCCAAGAGCAGGAAAGCTCGAAGCCAAGGCCGAGGACCAAGAACACAAACGCAAGTGCTCTCCGAAAAAAAAAAAGAAAAACAGGTCTTCAAAATTTTTTTTCAGACGTTCTCCAAAAAAAAGTTCTACAAAAAAAGAGTTTTCCGGCGATCTCAAAAACAGCGGTCAAGAAAAAAATTTTTCAGCCGATTTGCAAAATTTTAACCATTCAAATAATGGTGCTGTCCTTGAGCCGAGGACAGGACAATTTTCGAAGACTTGAGGCTTCGAGGCCAAGGCCAAGGACTTGACCTTCGAGGCCAAGGACTTCAAAATGCGTTCTCGAGTACATCCTCGAGGCCAAAAGGACGTCCTCGAGGACTCCACCTATGCTCGTAACATTTGTTGCCATGAACTCTCTAAACATTATTCTATACCATAAAATTATTGCTCTGTTTCATGTAAAATTTGTAATGGACTTTTTCATCCTTGATCTCCCAATCATTAGAACAGACAGCTACATTAACTGTGGTCTTGTTGCCAAGTGAACTAGCTGAAGCTTCAGTGGCGGATTTAGGGGGGGGATGGGGGGGATGCATCCCCCCCACCAGCCTAAAAGTAACGATTTTGGCCGAAAAATCAGCCTCTGTTTCGAATAATTCGGCTCCATTTCGGGATGCATCCCCCCCACCGACCTAAACGTAACGAATCCGGCGAAAAATCAGTCTTAATTTTGGTGAAGACCTTTTTTTTTTTTTTTTTTGGAGACCACCTGAATTTGGGCGAAAAAAACGTTTGAATTTCCGATTTCGGCCGAAAAATCACTCTCAATTTTGGTGAAGACATCCGAACTTTTGAGGTTTTGTGCTTCAAATCCCCCCACCAAAGTTTTCTGGATCCGCCACTGGGAAGCTTGTGTAATTTTTTTTGGCGGCCTGGTGGTTTGTGGCAGTGGAAATTTAGGCCGTATAGAATATCCGAGCAGGCGAAAACATTCTTTTTTTGTTTATTTAAGTCTAATACAAACGGGTCAACAATACTGATCGAAAATGGTGGAAACCGTGTTTGGTTTTTCTTTTAATTTTTGTTAAAAAGTAGACTAAATTTCCTCTTCATTGCCGATTTAATAAAAAAAGGTGACTATCCCAGAAAGTGGAGTCTGAAACCACTTTAGCATTTTTGGGAATTTTTCCTTTTCCAGAAGTCCTGTTCCCAACAAGATCTGGCAACCTACAACTCCAGTGCTTAATATTGCGTAAGATTGTAGAAAACAAACGTTGAAAATACGACAAAAGAAGACGAACAAGCGGATGCATTTTTTAGCGCAGTAGCTCTAATTCGCTACTTCAGATCGAAGCGATGTATTTTATGCTATCTTTTTTTTTTCAGTACGTTAGTGTCCCGATTCAAAGAAAGTGTGATTATTACGAGGATTGCGCCGATGGAAGTGACGAAATGGGATGCCAGGATGATCGGTTTTATTGCGGAATCGGAAGTGCCACTCGATTCGTGAGGCGTAGCAAGGTAATTATGTTTTTATTCTGGAATTTTCAAATATCGCTCATTGTTTAAATAGTGGATGACGACATGTTTTAAAATCTTAGGACCGGTTTAAAAACTCGCAGTTATCATTTAGATTTTTCCAAGATTCAACAAATTTAGTCAGAAGATGAATCACATGTAGGCATATGTCGAAATAGTTTTTAAAGCATCAAAAAAAATATATTGGAAAAAACAATAATTGCAGTATTATTGCGATCGATTGTCGTTTAATTACATCGTCGGATCATGAGTTCGCCACACTGTCAGTATCGCCATCTTGATAGTCAGTGAACCAATATGGTATCTGGACAAGACGTACGTTGCTCTGTTTGTCAGCATAATTGTCAAATCATCTGACTGCAAACATTAAAATGCAAGTTGGTTGTCGGTCAGTTGTCGAAAACCCTATAATTGCAGCGAGAAGCAAGCACTCCAACATTGTTCTCAATCTCTGCTTTCGCACAAATAAAATAAAATTGATCTCAAGCACAAAATGATCAAGTTTTATAGTTTAATTTGGGCAGTAGCAGAATTGCTTTGTGACCCGCTACCTTGGATTTTGTTTCTAATTACACGGTTGCATTTCGCTAAATGTAAATTGTAAAGTTGATTTTGTAATTTTTTGTATGTTTTTGTCGAATGAATCTTCTCTAATTAAATGAACCCAGAACAGTGAATAATTGTATATTATGAAAAATTGATACTTGTAATAATTAAGTGGTCGAATAATTAGAGCATTTGCTACTGAAATGCTACATTGGGGTTCCATTCCCGGTCGGTTCAAATCAAAGACTATTAAAATTGGGACCCGCAGCTTCGTTTCTTGACGTCAGTAATAAAAAAAGATAGCAAGAAGCAGAGGTGGAGTCGAGGACACAAGGCTCGAGGCCAAAGCCAAGGCCAAGGACACAACAAAAAAAAATCCGAGGCCAAAATCAAGACCAAGGCCAAGACCAAGAACAGCCCTACCGAGGACAGACCCTCTCAAGGCCAAGGAGAGAAATGCTCGAGGCCAAGGCCAAGGACCAAGGACACAAGTACAAGTGCTCTCGAAAAAAAGGTCTTCAGAAAAAATTTTTAGACGATCTCCAGAAAAAAAAGTTTTCCAAAAAACTTTTCAAGCGCTTCACAAACTTTAAACAACTCAAAAAATAGTGCTGTTCTCGAGCCGAGGACAGGACAATTTTTGAGGACTTGAGGCTTCGAGGCCAAGGCCAGGGACTTCAAAATGTGCCCTCGAGGACTCCACCTCTGGTAAGAAGCCTCCACTATGATAGTAGCAGGTGGGCAAGTGGCAGCTTGACTCGAAGATCGAAAGGATTCCTTCGCTTTGTTCTGGCCAAGGAAACTTGGTAAACAAAGATAAAAGCACTTATTTTTATTATTCAGGTAAAAAATGGGCGAATAGATTGTGAAAATGGCATGGATGAATGTGTTCGAGACGAAAATACAGAAAACAGCTTTTTCTTCCATTCTCAAGGGCAACTTATCGAAAATCAAATACTCTACGCTCTGGTTTGGATTATGGCTGTGGTAGCGCTTGCTGGAAATGCAGTAAGTATTTAGGCCTCAAAACTTGGTCAACGAAATGAATGCTGGATAATAGTTTGTCCGAAAACTTTAAATAATTTTAATTGTTTCACAATTCTATGGTCACTTTTAAAGAATGCAAATTCATATTAGTCACATTTTTAGATTTCACGATCTGGTTAAGCGCTTTTGTGTCACAAGGATAATCATAAGAATTGGTAATGATTACTAACATTCCTATTTTGTTTGTTCAGCTTATTCAAAAACTGCTGCTGTAAACTGCGCGTCATATTGCATCGTTAAACTCCAGTTTAAAATAGTTAAGTGATAAGATTTAAAGTGTTTGGTGCTCTAAAGTTGATTAACTTTAATCAGCGGATTAACAAAAGTTTAGACAAATGGCTGAGCAAATTGCTATAAATATAAAGTGATTCAAAGATTGCTTTCCTAAACTGCAAATTCATTCTATGTATTTTATTGAAGTAAGTTTAACAGTGTAGAAAATAGAAAACTGATGATACTCTGTGGATTAAAGTTAATGCACCTACAAGGTGGATACGTTCCAAAAAGTTTCTTCTGGCCATGTTGTATTTATAGCTTGCCTTCTTTAAATTATATTTGGTTTTCAAATTGATCTTTTTGAAGTTGTAAAATGTTTCTTTTTCAGGCCGTGATAGTTGGTCAAATAAAAACCTTGAACAGAAACCGCAAACGTGTCAACGACTTAGCTTCATTAAGAGCTAATCATATTCTGGTATTAAATCTCGCAGTAGCTGACATGTTGATGGGAATTTATTTGCTTTCTGTGGGAATCAACTACGAGAGACTAAAGGGATCTTATTGCAAAGAAGAGTTGCTATGGAGGGGAAGCTCTGTGTGTACTTGGATGGGTATTACAGCTCTCATATCATGTGAAGCGTCCTTGCTGATGCTAGTGTTGCTGACTTCGGTGCGCCTTTACACAATCATTAGGGTAAGTGATGAACTGTGGAGTAACCTGCTTAAAATTTACCCAGTTAAACAAGAATTTCTGAATATGATGACTTTTGACTGCCAAAATGCACGATAAAAATAAAAATACAAGAACAAAAAAGCCGGTGAAGCCTATCGTACAGTAGTATTCCAAAAGCATAGTTTTTTAAAATACATAAAATTCTATTTTCAATGTAATAGTGCTCACTAATTTCGGTTGTTTTTTCGTTTGGCTATTAGAAAGTCTGCTTTTCGTGTAAATCTAAGTGTCTAAAAGAGCATTTGTATTGAATTCCGTTATGTGGTAAAGCTGGTATCTGAACATCCTGAGTATAGCGGTGGCCGAGCTTAGTTGGTGGAGCGTCGGGTTTATAGATATAGAAAGTTTACAAAGTCCCGGTTCTCTTCCCGAACTAGCAATGTGTTTTTATACTTCACATAGATAAACTTGAATTACAGAATGATCATAATGACTGAAACTTTGAGTTGATCTCAACAGCAAAAAAAAAGCGGAAACGCCGTCACACTTTCAAAAGGATTTTCGTATTCGCTTTCAGCTTCTCTTTCAACTTAAAAACAGAATTTGCAAAAATTATTTGCTGTTTTTAATGAAAAAATAAAGAGCAAAACAATTCACAAATCAGACGATCTGTGGTTTACTGTTAGTACCTGTTTTAATCACACAAAAATAAAAAACAAACTCATTTTTTGTAGTTTTGTTGACAAGAAATTAATCGCCTATTGAAAAATTAAACTAAAAATAAGGTTGCGCGAAACATTTAACTCGCAAATTTCATGTAAACCTATTAAACACATTTTGTACGGAGTATGTTAATTACCGGATATTACGTCATAAAAACCGAATAAGCGTGAGAACGGAAATCATTTGAATTTGTGGCGTTTGCCGGTTGATTGTTTTTCGCTTTATGAATGTTTTGTTTTGGTGTTTAAAAGCCATTAGCGGGGGCAATCTTGCAAACTGTTGAGCCAATCGTTTCTTGAGTGAAAGGCCTGTACTACGTCGCTTGAAGCATTCTAGCATTTTTCTTAAATCTTAACGAGTATTCGGAAATAGTTTTTAAATGGAGGCATGGGGTCATTTCTTCGAATTGACACTTGGCAAACAAAAGATCCGTTACTTTTGCAAAAGAAAATAACACTTCATTTTGAAGTATCAGTTAAGCCTCTTTTTCGACATTTCAGGGCTAGATCTGGCATTACAAATGAATGCTGCAAAACAATAATTTAGTTATGCAATTCGGTTAGTTTAACTTTTCTAGCACTTACAGTAGTGTTCTCGCTTATTCGTATGTTTTCCCAGAGGGCTCATCTCCGCGTTACTGCGCCCGGGCAACGCCTCTCCTTTCAAAGAAATGTTGCAGTGGTGGCGAGTCGTCGACAAACCTGTGTCCTATTTTACCAGGCGGAGATTTGAACCTTAAACCTTCACCTTTCCCTCCAGAGTCGAACGCGTTACCGCACAGCCAACATATGAACTGTTAAATACAGCAAACCCATACTTAAAACAGTGAAAATTTTAAACGTTTCGGGATTAGCTACGTCCATAATCAGTAAAAAATAAAATTCAGTAAAAAAACGTTCATAATCAGTTAAGAATGAAATCTAAAACATTTTTTTAGATACTTTTTCTGTTTTGTCTAAAGCAATTTTTTATACTTTTTACTGTTTTAGATTTTATTTTTTACTGATCATGGACGTAGTCGAGTTCGAAGCGTGTTACAATTTGTTTGTTTTAAACAAGGTTTTGGTGTTTTTAATCAAATTGCACGAAACTGCCGTGCAACGAGTACTGAATATCACGTGGGATAATGTAATCGTCGTCTTTTATCTCTTCTTGAAAGTTTAAAATCATCGCTCAACAAGTTCCTGCCGTAAATTGCTGTCAAAAATCTACTGTGAAAACTTTTTGCGGTATTTCCTTTTTGTATTAGCAGCTTAATAAAATCTAACGTTTGTCTTTATCTACAGTTAGTTGGAAAATTTTCCCAATTCAAATTACTTGTATCTTTGCAGCCGTTTAGAACGTCGATGAACCCACGTACATGGTTGATTCTGCTCCTCGTTGCTATGGCGTGGATTCTGTCCATCATTATTGCCACTTTGCCTATAACCGATGTATTCCACTCCTACATTCCTGACCGCGTCTTACTTACGGACAATCCGTTTGTGGACCAGCCTGTGGTAAGCTTGGAAGAAGGACGGACATTTCTGCTCAAAACTCTGGTTTATTATTCTCTGCCCGAAGGAACCACATTGCAACAGTTAGCTCAAGAAATTGAAAGCACAAAAACATGGAATGAACTCGCAAATATTTACAACAACTTACCAGAGCAAAGCAAGCATCTGAGGGTGGCCGCTCGATATGGGTAAATCTTATAAATGTTTGTTACGCGAATGCAAATTAATTTGCAGAGTCTCATTTGGTACTCCTTTAAAAAGTTTGGATACCCTGCATTAGATCATTTTTAACTCTACAGCAGTGTAAGTTTTTGGCTTAGCCTTAACCCTATTTGTACCGCGGGAGGGGGAAATTTGCCCCCCCACTCTTACTTATTTTAATATAGCTTCTAAACTAAAAAAAGTTTTGCTTTGATTCACCGACTTTGATTTAACCTTAATAGCACACATTTTCAGAAACTTTGAAGTCAGCGAGACAACCGGAAGTGACGTCATTTTTGCCTTTGTTGGAGGCACCTAAGGAGTTTTATGCAGTTTTGAACACAATGCATGCTTATCAGTGCGCGTATTCTATTCATTGTATTGCGCAATCTATTCTTCATTAGCGATGCTAATCTATAGCTGGAATAAAATATTTTATTTACTGATAAATGCATTGCATCATGATTACGTCATTGATGAGGTCATAATTAAAAAATATTGCTTTTTCTGCTGTTTCTCGAAATAAAGCGTGTTTGCAAAAAAAAAATTCATTTTCATCAGCTGTTGAATGATATATTGAAAATAATACTGCAATATTCTAAAATTTTGTAAATTATACAATATCTCAGTTACAAAAAATTACAAATGATAATAAACACAGTATATTAAAGATGACATCATCATGCAAGTGACGTCATCATGCGTGTGACGTCATCATCTGCGGTGACTTTATCAGAGATGTCTTTGAAATAACACAAGTCCAAACTGAAAATAATATTTTGCAACATTTAGACAAATTTGCATGCTGTTATAAGGATTTACTGGTTTTGATGACGTCATCATTGTTTGCGTGACGTCACAACCTCAAAATATATATTTTAAAAAATTTAACAAAAAATAGCTTTAACATGCAAAAAATCTTACTTCTATCACTTAACAATCGGTTTTTAGAAAGGAGGGGCGAATTTGCCCCCCCGGTACAAATAGGGTGTAGAAATAGCCCGGTATATATAGGGTTAACTAAACGAATAAAACGTGCGGTCAGTTTTGGCTTAAGCAAAGATGTGTTTACACCTGACGTGAAGCAACCAAAATTTGACGTCATCGACAACTTGCAAAAGGTTGCAAACTTCGCAAGCGGTTGTCTACCTTCACTTACACAAAATTTCTGTTGAATGGTTGGCCTATTGAGAGCAATTAAGTGACGTAAGCGACCACCTGCGAAGGCTGCCAACTTTTGCTTCGTGTCCAGTGTAAACGCACGTTAAGACTGCTTGACGTCTTATTTAAGTGAGTTTTGATTGTTTAAGACGCTTCTACATGTTGAATATTCTTCTATCTAAGTGCTATTTTTTAATTTGAATTTTACAGTAGAAAAAATATTGAAAAAATATCGATGTCTGAATTAGTATTACAGGTGAGATAGGTTTTCTTTTCAGGCCTTAGTTGGTGCTATACCGGTAACCTATTTCGTAATCGAACAATTTCTTTTCGGCCATTTTGTTGGATGGTATCGTGTAAACTGTAAGCTGTTATATCCCGATAGCACCAGCCCTTGCACATTGCACCACAAGCTTTCAGGATTGCACATAAGTTTACTGAATGAAATTAAAACGTGATTAATGGTTTATTTTCTTCATCCTGTCTAAGCTAAATGGCAGTACCTTGCACATTCCCAAAATGTTTTTGCTGCAATACTTACACTTCTTACGTTTCTTGCCATAATTATTAATATATTTGAAGAAAAATTCCAATCAAAATGTCAAACAAAGTTTTAGTAAAAAATGGTCAAGTTTTAGGTTTATTAAAAACCCTTAAACGCCCGTCGCTGAAAGTACCGATGGCGCGTAATCGGCTCGCATAATTGTCTTTCGCCTAATAGTCTCGATCTGAGTAATCATAAGCGTGAATAGCGATAACATCTTCACGAATGTTTATTATAAGCTGTTCAAATAATGAAGAAATGCCTGATTGTATATTTTTTTTTCTAGATACTACAACGTGCACAGTATCTGCTTAGCAGACTTTTTTCCACTGTGGGAGGATCCTTATGTGGCTCTGTCATTGAGTTTGATCGTTTTCAACTTTCTGTCCTTTTTCTATATAGCGGGGGTTTATGTAACGGTTCACATGATCACGTTCAAAAACAAAACTCCCCATGATGAAACCGAATCCGGTAAGTTCAATAAATCGTATTTTAACCCAACTTATGGATAAATGCAAAGTCCGTAAAGGTAATGCTTTTTTCACATTATGTTTAAAGGGGCTAAACTTTCCCACTAATTCTCTTCCTTTTTTTTTTTTGAAGCAGTTAAATAATTTTTCAAATTATTTTGTTTTCGATTTGGTGCCGAGCGTTTTAAAATGTTCGGTAAACAGCCTGATATAATCTTCTTTTGAAAACTTTCTGGCAATCCTAATTTTAACTCTTCCGATCTTAACTGTTGTATCAAGTCATCCATCAAAATTAGGTGAGATTACTGGATAAGTGGATAGAATTCGAATTTTTTCAAAAACATTGCTAACAGTCCACCAACCATGTACACTTGAGGGGAATTAGGCTCAATCACCCAACAATTTTAAGCAACTCGAAGACGAAAGAAATAAACTAATAAGAGCTTAAGAAAGTCTGCATTAGCTAAAAAAATCTTTGAAAAACTTCAGCCTTTGTAACATCAATTCGATTTAAGCGATCATCGTTCTTGGAAAAAGTTTAAAATTTGTGGATTTTTTTCTGGGTCAACTTATAAATCACCGCTAATTAAACTATCGCGACTCTGCTGCGAAGAAATGTGAACATGAAAGGGCAACACGCGGTTTCATTTTTCATCTTTACTTTCCTATCATCTTTCAAATTTGAGTAATATGTTTTACGTCTGGATTTTTATCAAAAAGTAATATTTCTGTATAATTGATATAAATTTAATTAGCTTGTTATTAACCTATGTCTTTATGGATGTATAAACGAATATAAATCAATAAACTTCTGTCGAAACATATAATGTCATGACGCAAAATCTGCTTACTGAGCGAGAATTAAGGCATTTTCAAAACATTTAGATCTAATTAGGGCAATAAAATGTGGATGCATTGTGCTAAACTTATCATTGAAATCATTAGTATTTTGGTGATATATTTGGCTTCAAACTCTAATTCTTTAAATGTTATTGGTATATTTAAACAAATAAGTTTGGCCACCAAAGCAATTTTTAAATCCGGTCTTAAAAACAACGAGGACTCTACCTTTTGCTGAGAAAGTTCATGTAGCACTTACTCATAGCAAATGAAAATTAAAAAATCAATTAATGTGCATTAAATGTGAATTAAGAAATCAAATATCTCTAGTTTGAGATCTTAATCATCGAAGTAAACCTTTCTAAAATGTTTAAGTCTGTAGCTGTTTTGCTAAAATCAATTAATGCTTACAATTATTATCCTTTTCACTAAGCTTCTATTTGCGGCTAATGTACTTCTCAACTGCTCAAATATAATTTTGATGATACGTGAACTTGCCAAGGCCTAAACTTTACCAAGTCAAAACAGACCCCATATTGTACAAAGGGAAATTCAAGCATTTTACTTCCTTTTGATGTTAAATTGCTTAAAATCAATTAAACTCAAAAGGGTACCAAAAGTCATGCTTAAAATCAATTAAACTCAAAAGGGTACCAAAACTCAGGTTAATTTAATATGTTTCTACAATGATTATTTATAGGCCTACCAATTTGAAATTATAGAGTAATTTCGAAATTCACAAGTTCGTCTGTCAAACATAATAGAACGCACTAGCTCGTAGAGACCTGATTCAAATGTCAGCAATTCTTCTTTTTTTTTGGGGGGGGGGGGGGCGGGGGTTCAGACGTGAACCCATAAGCCTGCTCAGACGTGCGTTTGATTTCCTCGTAAAAAATGTCTTCCATCTAAGTCGTTTAATATTCCGTAATAGTTGCAACAGTTATTCCGCAAGGTATGCTAAAACTTGTGTGGTTTTGATTTTACGTCATTTCAACATTCCGTTTCAATGTGAATCACTGTATATTGATGATTCTAAGTTTTTATATTTCAGCTTTAAAAGCCTTAAGCAATTACTGTATAATAAAGGTTAAATAAAATGCATTTAAAGTTTACCCAAAATTTTTAGCTTTAGCGTCTTGCTAATCTTTGATAACGATCAATGATAAAATGCTTTTTTGCTATAATGTTGCTGAAATTTAAAAGAGCATTCAATTTCATATTCAAAAAATGATTCAGTTTTGATAATATTCCAACTTTTGAAACTCTTTTTTTAGTTCGACTTCAACGAAAGATTTTCTGGATTATAGCCACAAGCTTCATCACATGGATTCCAATTTGCATTTTGAGTTTTTTGCGATTACAAGAGTACTACGCCAAAGTAATAGATGGAACAATATATCAAGTTGCAGCGATAATCTTGCTCCCAATCAATAGCTCTGTCAACCCTATTTTATACTCAAACGTTGTGCGAAATGTTGTTAAAAAGTTTTTGGGGACAGGAAAAGAATTGCGGAAGAAATCAAGTCGATTCGGAAGCGTGGACACGTTAGCGACCAAATCCACAGACAATTTATAAACTTTTTGTAGTATTATTTTTGAACATTCAAATCAAAAATATGTACTGACAAAATTCTATAAAATTTAGTTTGATAATTTTTTTGTTTTCTACTTGATATTTTTCTTGTTGTATTACTGTTACAGGATCGTTCTGATTTATCCAAGAAGAGCGCGTGAAAGATAGGATAGCGTAAATAAATAGCGATTACTCCACAATCTAGATGAGAAAACTCATCGAGGTAGTACGTTTACCACTGAAATTTTACATATGTTGATAACTTGGTTGCTGTCCTCATTGTGGGCTTTATTATGCGTATTTTCTGCTTGAATATTTATTGCATGTTGCAATATGTTTTGAAAATAATAAGAATATATTTTTATTGGATTTCAGAGCATTGCTGTAATTTAGAAAAGTGAAAAGACAAATTTTAGCTGTTTTGAATTAATGCGATGAAGAAGATAATCCACACAAACGAAAAGCTTAAGATAAGCTCTGGCCATTGATTAATTGTTGCACCTGTTTGCCCTAACTCAAAACACTGTACAATACTCACAGGATTTGACAAATTATAATAGCGTGATAGTCACCGATGATGCTCGGAACATTATCATTGATTCATTTTCTGTATAGGACTGGAAGTTTAATTTTATAAGATAATCTGAAACCCATCGGCAGAGTTATAATAGAATGTATATTACAAACTAACAAAACAAGCAGCCAGTAAAATGATTACTGACAAGATACAAATGACTGTACAATAGGCTAAGAAAGGTAGTGCATAAAACCAACTTTGTTTTTGGTTGGATTCACGTGTTGATATCTGGATTCACTTTGTCGTGGCCCACTCCGACGGAAAAATTTGAAAGTAGATTCCGAAAAAGTGTTCTGCACTGATGTGGTTTGACAGTGGCATTGCTGTGCCTGCTTCATACGCACGAGCGAACTTTGTGATGATACTAAATCACATTTTTGATGGCTGTTTGACTACACACTGTGCTGTTCAAGTCGTGTTTATATAACTGTCTTGCTAAATCGATTGTCAAGCAAAACAATCGCAGTGTCGCTGAAGCAGAATTTCCTTCGATGATCGGGTTGAAGTGAAAATCAGTCCTAGCATACAAACAAGTGCTCCAAAAAGCAGACAAATCTGACTTTGACAGGTTTTCTCAATGGTAGCCGGAAAGCGTTACACGAAATGATACGGTAGTGGAAAGACTTACGGATATGGAGGAGATGGCCATAGGTTGAAACAAATTGACTTAGTTTTTAATAATAAACGCGGGCGTCAAATATCTTTTAATGAATATTTTGATTGGTTTCGTGGAAACAAACGTTCCAATTTTTTTTCTACAGCAAAAATTATTTTAAAACGTATTTTAATCCTGGAATTATTAGTTCTCTTCATTGAGTAATTAATTTACAACTTGTTAGTTAAGTTTATAAGTTGAGATATGCAGCGTTGGCATTTTCCACTGCCGCCATCTTGTTATATATTTTTTTTTGGCATAACCTTAATAAACTAATAGTATACCAGCATCACCAAGCCTGTTGAGAATAATTCCTAGCCCTTGTACAAAACCAAAACAACATCAACTACGTACCAGCCAACCTTTTACCCTTCGGATTTAAAGTGAGGCCAAAAAGGTCTTCACCTACTTTCGGATTGTTTTTCTCCTTGGGAATTTAAATTGAGTCTCGCTTCTCAACATTTCACGAAACTTGCTTCAGATCAAGCTTCAACCTGTGCGTGCTCTAATCATTGCAAGCCCTCCAAAAATCCCCGACTTAGATACTCTAAAGCCCCTTGCTCCAACTCTCAACGGCGGAACTCTGCCAGTAAAAATTTGAAACTCTGCTAATAAAAATACGAAAAAGGATGAGTTCAATTGATTATAACTTATTCGTATCATGCAACCGTAATTATTTGGTAATTAAAAGTCATCCAAAAAGTACATTTAGAACAGCGAATATCTGATCGAAAGCGTAATAATTTGCATTGCTCTTTTTTGCGGCGGCCATGCAGCTCTTATGCATGCAAACAACATTTTAAAACACTTCAAAATATGAAGTTAATACACCAATTTTAAGACTTTAGAAATCAACTTTAAAATACTCTTATGAAAAGTGTAGCATCGTCCGCTGCAGTCAATCAAGGAACCACAAATAAGAAATATATGGAACCAAAACATTAATAACTCGACAGACAATAACAGCTCTTAGGCAGCGAAAATACCGTTAGCCAATTCAACGCATTCTGGGCTTCTCTTTTTAACATCGAATGACGCTGCAAAAGCAAATAAGCGAAAAAAACTAAATCTGTACGAAGTTATTTGGAGGAACTTCGAAAAAATAAATTCGTTCCCAAAGATTGTACTTATCTCCAATTTAATGAGTTATACAGTATTAATCTTTCTAATTTACAGGACCAGGAAACCGTGATATATCATCAAGTTGTTGTTGTAGCGCATATTTATCCTCCTGTCACCGGACAGCGTCAGACGCTAAATTATTGGACGATCTGCAAACTTTTCATTTCAACGATTACTTCGTGATTGGAGGAATCCGCACCTTCTTAGGAGTTTCCGATGATCCAATGTTTCGGTGGATTTCTTCGAATTCTTGTCCACTGAATTTGCTGCTTGTTCGAAGCCACCAAGCAGAGATAATCATCGTAAAGCATTTTATCCAAGGACTCAACAACGTAACCAGGGTGCGGGTTGAACCCAGACCATTCGATCAGGGTCGTCGTAAAACGACGCCTTTACCCATTCGGCCACGCTGCCAAATTGATTCTGTAGAAGGGAAGATTACAACTTGGAGAGCGGAAACATGAAAAAGAAAGTTGGAAGAGTTGCCATCAAGCAATCATTTAAATGTCAAACCCGATGAAAGTCTGCCTTCTGGATCACCATTAGAGTTTAAAATGTGGCGCTGTCTTAACCCCCTTTTTGCTCTGGGGCGTGGCAAGAGCAAAAACAGAAATGAAAAAGTGGGCTTCACTGATCCATTCAAAAGCGTAATCTGCAAGGGTGGAGAAGAAGATGACACAATTCAACGTCGGTTAACATGCTATCTGCTGGACGAACCTTGTTCCATCGCAGATCTCTGCGAATTCAATGAGAGAGCCAGACGGTGTGTGGAGCTGTGACAAGCATCTTAACACCGGTGGAATCGACCATACACATACATCAATCACGTGTTGGGAATTTGAGATGCAATTGCAGAACTCCATCTTTAGAAAATTTATTGAGTTATAAAATAAAATACTTTAAATTTAAGTATATACTGTAATATTTTTATTAGTGTTAGTGTAGCAACATTACATTTTTTTTATAAAAACAATTTTCTAACAAGTTATTTTTGCTCAAAATTTAAGAACAAATTAAGAACAATACTAGTGTCGGCATGAAAAGATAATCAACATCAGCACTGTAGAACAATGGAACACGTAGTTTAGTAACATAGAGCACCAAAATTTCTGCAAACAGTTAAATTTTTGGGGCTCCATTATCATATACGCCTACACATTTTAAGGTACACAATGCCTAAAAACACATAAAATCTCTTTCAGCCATAAACCTCTTGAAACCAAACCATAGCAAAGAACTTTCAAAACCATTGACTGCAAAAACAGTAATAAACAAAAAACTTTTGGCAAGTTAGCTGCCACTTCATCTAAGAAGGTTAAATTTTTCGACCTGGATTATAGCTTCTTTGAAACAAGTCGATGATGTCATGTTATGAAATAAGTGCGGAAATTGTGCACGTGCAAACTTTTACTCACCAATCAAAAATAAACATTAAGAATGAAAAAAGTTGATGACCTAAACAATACGCTTCGATAAGGATTGTAGTTAAACGACTTGTAGGTAATTGTTTAAGGCAGGAAATATATCAAAAGGAAAGCAAAAAATGATCAACTTTTCAGCGCTTTCGGGTGCATATTTCTGAAATATTCTCTTTTTTTCAACGCTTCGATTTGTTATATCCTTGGCTGGCAGTGCTTCCTGAACTCTTACTCCAATGCAAACTAAACTGTGGTGGCCTGTAAGTAGTTGATAATCGCTTCGATTCGTCATCGAGCACTTTATCTAGTTTGCATACCTCAATACTGATAGGATTTATTAACATCGTCAAACAACAAATCAAAGCAAAACTTTTTGTATATTTCCAGTAGGTAATCCAGTTTATATAACTCTACGCCAAAAAATCAAAATTCAGAATAACTGGCAGAGTTGCAAAATTGAAAAACTTTTTACATTTTTAGTCACTGGAATGAACCCAACCCAGAGTGGTAAGTCGGGCCGGGGTTTTGGGGTCGGGCTCGACCGGGTTCGGGCAGAATGACAAAATGTCGGACTTGATATACGTATTTGCTTTGTGTTTTCGCCTTTTAGATGCTACAAAAGCGTAATTAAAATAACTTTGCTACTGAATGAGGATTTTTTAAGCATCAATGCGATTGTTATTACACAATCATTGTTGTTGCGTCAAAATTTGTCAGCAATGAGTAGATTTGTTATAGACGTATACAAACAATAACTACAAACATTTTTTAGATCTAACATAACTTTCCGGGTTTTTCGGACCAGGTTTTGGCTTCAAATCACTTTTCGGGTTCGGGCTGGGTTCCGGCCTGAGCTTGACGACCCATTTACAACTCTGCCCAGCCCTGCAACAATAATGGTCATGAATAAACTCGGTTTAAAGCAAAACAATATACTCCACAACAACAGTGGTATTACGCATTCATGTATTTCTGAATTTCCGATCAATTCACATTGTTTGAACTAATAGGTCACGCGCTTCCGCTTATTATTTCATTGCAAAGAAAAAAGCATTCTCTCGTACGCAGAAAAAAGTAAAAAAAAAAGAAAAAATGTAAATTCGAATCTAGAATAATTGTCCGTTCCGTGTATTTTTAGTTCATATCCAAACAATAGAAGAGATCAGACTTTGGATAAGTAGCAAAACTAAAAAGGAGTATACAACATTTAGCACCATCAAATTATGACCAGGTTTACAGTTTTGACGTTATTTTTTTTATTATTTAGTTTTGTTGCAAGTGAATTATGCGATACTTTGAAGTATTTTCAAGCAATAGAAAAATGTAAGTACTGTTATTTTTATTTTTTTAATGTATAGTGTGGCCCTGATTAGTTAAGAATGTGATTTGTAACACAAACTTTGATTTAAAAACTGTTGAGGATAAGAAGCGATGCATTTTTTTGGGAGACAAGATTACGGTTGTGTTGCTCGGGCGTAACAGACGAGTTGATGGGCCTCGCCAACTCGTGACACGCTTCGGCGTATTACAGCAAGTATAATGAAAGATTTGATTTGATAATGCTGTGCATCCGCACTACACCTTTATTAGAAATAATTAAAATAAATGAAAAAAGCATGCGCTGTACCGCAACTATCATACTTAATCGTACACCACACAATACAGTACAAAGACACTTTCAGCAGTGGCATACTATATCCTATAATTTTTGGCTACGTAGTGTCGGTAAGAAATGCGAAATATAATATAAATAAAAATTAATTTACTAGTTGTTTTACTGTCGGGATTGAAACGAGTTTTGTGAAAGCAAATCTCCAGATATCGCTGCATATTCGGTAGCTTTTTTTACTCATTGGCGTTTGGGAAAACATAAAGTGTAGCAATTTCGCCAAAAGTTTCCAAATTTAATTGAAGTAATAAAACTATTTGTAAAATGTGACGTAAAAAATAACGCCACTGGAATTGCTCAATAAGGAATAATTTTGTAAGTTTTCTAGAAGCAATGAATTGTTAATGACTTTTGTAAGTTTATGGTGAAATTAAATCACTTAACACCATTTCGATAATAAAGAATCATTGAAATATATTTCAAATTACATTTATAATAATTACATTAAAATGTAATTACATTAAAATATATTTCAACTTATACACTTCAAAATCTTTGTTGATTAGCTGATGCACATCGCAGAGGCAATATTTGTACACAGCATATTTCACGAAAAAATAAACAATTCTTTTGTTCTCTAAATGGTCTAAAAAGTTTCTATGTGATTGATTGCATCAATATGGTGAAGTTACGTTTATAATAATGTGCCAAAATAATATTGGAAATTTGTTCGATCACATGAAATACGAAGTACAACATCAAAGCAATTTCTCGCGACATAATCGTTGCGTTGCTCCCAATTAAAATATGCTTTTCAAAAGCTTTTGACATAAGTTTAGACATGTTCAACAAAACTATGAAAACCATAACCGAAACCCTCAAATATTAAACCTTCCAAGAAAAAATTTGCACTATAGATGCTAGTTTGAAGCGTAACTTTTAAGAATTTTTTGCTTGACTGAATGATGTATACTCAGTACTGTAATATCGCAGTAGTTGTACTAGAGTAGTTAACGGGGCCGACTAGTGCAGGCCCGAACCAAACCCGAAAAGTGGTTTGAAGTCAAATTCAGATCCGCTAAAAACCCGAAAGTTAAGTTAGGTCTAAAAGATGTATACGGTTGTTGCTCTTATGCGGTTAAAATGAACTATACTTATTGATGATAAGTTTTGACGGAATAATAATAAAAATTGCATAGTAATAATTGTATTGATGCTTAAAGAGAGACAGCTCAAAATCGGTTTTATTGAAGAAATGAGAACTACTTGAGGTAATAAAGAAGCGTCCCAAACCTTTTTCCACAATTCCCGTTATTTGCGAAAATACGTTTTAATCCATTAGACTTCGTACCACTGGCAAACCTGCATTTCGCAATTTTGTGACATCACAAAAGACGTACTGTAGATCAGCACTGGTAGCCTATTAATAGGTTTATAGGTTCCAGTAGCAGTAGTTACATTTTTAGATTTGGTTATAGGCTACTCACCGCTACCAGTTGGTAATGGTGTTTCTTAGTCTGCGAGAATTTTTGAAAAGTTATGTCACTTTTTCTTTCTTCGTTCTTTATTGCCCGCTTTTCCTTGAAGGTTGCGAGGGCAGCAGCTCGAGATTAAACTGCCACACTTCACGGTCTTCCATCACATCCATCATTTCACTTGAGTGAGATCCCAAGCGATTCCATCCAAGATCCTCAGTGTAGTCGGTGCATCTTGTTCTAGGTCGTCCAACTGGTCTTCTCCCATTTGCTTTGGCTAGTAAAGCTTATTTGGGGAGTCTTTCCTGAGGCATTCTGCTTGCGAGGCCAAACCATCTAAGCTGAGATCTTTTAATTCGGAGAAGTAAAGGCTTGATGTTAAGAGATTTTGGAATCTCAGAACTACGCACCTTATTAAATACTCCTTCGATTCTTCGTGAAAACCTCATTTCAGATGCTTGCACTAGTGAAAATTGCGAAATGCATGGTTGTCAATGGTACGGAGTCAAACGGTTCAAGTTGTATTTTTGCGAATAAGGGAACTGTGGAAAAAGGTTTGGGACTCTTCTTTATTACCTCAAGTAGTTCTCATTTCTTCAATAAAACCGACTTTGATCTGTATCTCTTTAAAGTATGTCGTGATGAAGTGGTGAAAAGTAATTTTAGTTACGCTTTTATCGGACGTAAAAGGCTAAAACACAAGCCAAGTGCGTAGAGCAATGCCCGAATTAAGCCAGACATTTTGTCAATTTTAAGCCCGAATCCCACGCGAAAAGCCTGGCCCAACTTACAACGCTGGTGTTGTTCTACAATCTGCAGTAATTGATCTCAGTTCCGAAGCAATTTTGAAGATAAACATACGCAACAGCAAGCGTAGAGCATAATTTCATGAGAATGAAAGTTTTCCCATAAATAAATGCAAAGATAATAATAAAGCAAGTATAAGGAATATTTATCCGTGTATTTTTTATTTGTTTTTTTAAGGGTCAAGATAAAGGTTCGAGTTTGGGTTAGATCTGAGATTAGTGTGAGAGTAAGAATTTGAGGGATTCGAGTCAAAAGTAATAAAAAAAAAAACTGAATAAAAATTTATGAGCCAAGTCAATTAACCGCGACAAACTGAGCGCAAACAAACTGACCCGAACCAACAGTTTCATCACAATCATTTCGTCGCTGATTTTGTCACAGTGATTTGTCACAAAGTGAGGGTTTGGGCAAAATGGCCTGCGGATAGTAAAATAGTTTTATGATCGCCCTTCTCAGCCAATCGGCGTCATTTGCTTCGCGGTCAGTTTGTTCGCGGCCAGTTTGTAGCGGTCAGTTGTCATTGACCCAAAATTACGGCTAAATAAAGCCTTCCTAATTTTATTGAAGAAAGCCATCAAGCCTTGAAATGAACTTCGGCCTTGGACGAATACTGAGGTTGCTTGCTTTCATGGATATGTTGCTGAACAAGTTCATTTCTATTAATGTTGTAAAAAGGCTACCACAAGTTGACGAATCTAGGAACATAATGTCAAACACGTTTTGCTCAAAAAATAGACAGAAATTCTGTGAACAACTGACGGTTTAAGACGAGAACAGTTGACAGCAGCATTCCCTATAAGCGCAAAAAAGTGCGAAAACTGCAAAATATTTTTCAGCATTTTCGCACAGATTTTTACAAGTGAAAAACAACATTTAATTCCGGCGTTTTTGTTTTTGTGGAGCGCGAAACGGCGTTTTTCGTTTTTTTTTTTTTGTGGGGGGTGTAGACCTGGTATCTGGCGCGGCGCGATGACCATTTTTTGGTAACGACTCGCAAAACGCAGAAAGCAGCTGGTTGGCGACGCTATGTTTTTTTTTTAGAGATCATCTTTTTTTTGGATACCTGCATTGTGAAAAGACGGCATCATAAAGCCTGAGCTATGGCATTTTTGCAACAACTTTAGGGCACTTTCGCACTTTTTTTGGCACTAACGCAGAAGGTGAAAAGTTCGAGAGAACACTGGTTGACAGTCTACATTTCAAGACATAACTCGTCTAAGCATCCATTTAACTTTTCTCATTTTTTTTATATTTTCTACACAGCAAACTGCACTCTCGAGGAATTTCTTCCGCTATGCGAACTGTCACGACATTGCCATCATGTTTCGCTTGAACTCCTAGCAGCTGAGTAAGTGATAGTGTATAGCAACTATTTAACCATTTACGCAATTTCATGCGAATTGCTTAAAAAGTAAAATCATACCGTACAATAAATCGCTGTGGAAAGATTCGAATAACTGCAAAGCTACTTTCCTATGCGTCTAAGCTTGGATAAATGCTCTTGTATCAAAAAAATACAATAAATAAATGAATGTAAATGGCAGTTTTGTAGTTTTTGGTTGATTCGACTGGAAATCGAACCAAAGTCTACCGTTTCAATAGCCGACGCCTTATCGACTCGAACGTTGAGTATTTAACCGGCGTAAACAAATTGAATTTCCGATAACATTTCATTGAAAACTACAACCATTATCGGTATAGGCAGGTTTAAGTTGCGGAGGTTGGTTTCCAACAAAGCAAAGTTTAAAAAAATATAACGTAGTTTCAAAAACTTTTGCCTTAATAATAATAATTTAGTTGTGATGTTTTGACGTTTGCTGGCCAGAGCTTTAATATTTAATCGTTTACGTGCTATCTGGCCTAAAGGCTAGCAGCGCGGAAGCCGCGGGAAGAGTCACCAGAACGGGGACTACTTAAAAACAAGCAATGCGAAAAAGACTTTTTCATCGAAAATTTTTCGCATTGCTTGTTTTTGAGTAGTCGCCGTTCTGGTGACTCTTTCCTATAGGCTTCCGCGCTGGTAGCCTTTAGGCCAGATAGCACCCAACGATTAAAAACTTTTGCCTTTCCGTAAATGTGTGATTGGACTATCAAAATATTTACGACGCGATATATCAAAATGTTAAAGCGATACTAAAAGTTTCGTAATTTCTACGTCAACTTGTTGATGATGCGTAAGGGAGGATATTGTAACGCAAATATTATATCCGCTCGCAGTTACGCAATAATACTTCCTTAGTATGACGTCAGAATCAATACTGATTAATGAAAATCAACATAAATACTGAACAAGTGTAGATGTAGAGTCAATGTATAAGCACAGCAGAAAATACACTGTAAGTAAGCTAAACAATGTCCAACAATTTTTTCCAACATGAATGAAAAAAAACAAACTCGATTTCGATTGTCACATGGAAAAGAAGCTGTTTTGAATTCATGGAAAAATTGTTGCAGAAGTTTAAAAATCGTCCAGTGTAATTAATACTAAATACAAAAAATGCTTGAATAAACAAAAAAAGCATAAAAAGCAATAATTTGCTATCTTAATCTGTAGACTAATTACCGGTACTGATAAGTGATAAACAATAGTATAAGTGCTTTAAAAAAAACGTCCTTGTCCAATGTCTATCCTATTTGCGTGGTTGCAACTTCAAAACTAAAGTACTTCAAAAGTTGCAAAAATAAAAGATCTAAAAAAGCGGTCCTGAGCTGGTAAACACAATTAAATGAAAAGGTGTGCCTTGATATGCAACATAGCTTTTTGCATGAGATAAGTAAACAACACCAAAAATGTTCTTACTGGAGCTTCAATCAAAATCGTAATGCATATGCAATAGCAAATACCAATTGCAGAAAATTAAATTTATCTGTCAATAATTATTAGTAAAAAGCGGTCCAAATTAAACACTTATCAACGAGGTAAATATTTCTTTGCAAATTTTTGGCTAATATGCAGTCTATAACTAAGTTACTAATGCACTCTTAGCATTGCTTGTATGCTGATCGCATTTTGAAATGACAGCAATCTATATGAAGGATTAAAATTCTTAACCGAAAGTTTATCTTCAAATATCATTTTTGATGCATAATATGTTGTGATTTACCTGTACCAGCCTTAGGCCGATATTAAATCGCGATTTTTTTACATCTATTTAGAAATTTTGGTGTACGAGTTTGATAAAAACAGTGCGTTTTTTGCTGGGTAAAAAGAGAAATTTTTCTTCTTTTTTTATCATGACTTGTATGACTGTGAAAATTTTGCAACGGATAGAACGCAAACAATGATAAACTTATCATTTCCTTTTGGTCATTAAAATGATAATGTCATTTCTGTAATCGTGCTACAAAAAGTTGTTCTTCAAAATTCAAAATTAAACAATAGTCAAAGCCTTTTTTAACGTATTGCATTATTTTTGCTTTTGGTAGCTTTGTATTGGTTTGTCGTTTTCATTTTCAATTTCATGTTGAAACCTTTTTTATATTTATCATTTACAAAGCTAATTTTATGTTGTTGTTTTTTTGTAGATGTAATCGTTGTATTAATTTTAGAACGATTATTTTTCAAACACCACAAATACTTTTACGATTTGTTGTCTATTCATTTCTGCAAAAGCAAATATCTCTTAGTCAGGAGCACAAAAGCCAATGATATAAGTAAATAAAATCGTTGTTCACCCGTTCTCCCACTGATATACTTTTATAATACACTTTATTCCGCTAAACTTCGATCTAGGCTGAGATATGATAGTATTCAAGGGGTCAAACAAAGTGCATATTTTCAACGATTATATTGGCAGATATCCAAAACAATATTTATCGGTGTTTCCTGGTTTGAAAATACTCTCCTAATCACACGCTTTATTTATGATATTGTGACGTCACATTTTAATCCAATTTTACGTCAAGAAAAGCCTTTCAAAAAAGGTCAAAAATCGGCAATTTAATTTATTGGATTTATTTTGGAAATACAACATTAACTCCTTGTCATTTAAAGAAATGAAAATAAAACTTATCAATCAACATTGGGTTTGAAAATCTTTCAGTTTTAGTATAAAAAAAACAACCTAAGTTTATTTCAGAATTTAGCATGTATTTATAATTCTTCATATTTTAAATGCTATTCATTTTTCGTCATATTTGACGACAATTTTATGCACGTATAATAAATTGATAAAATATAATCAATATCGATTTAACCCGCATATCTCTAGTTAAGTTATTGATCAAATAATCATGACTGTCAAGAAATTGCCAGTTTTTACTGATTTTGCTATAATTTACATTTCTTACATTTCTTTCGCAAAATTTGCTTTAATTAATTCACTTTTTTTCGGATTTGGATTTGTAATTCAAAAATTTGAGGCTACATTTTTGTGTTTGGTTTTGCCAATAACATTAATGTTTGTTGTTTAACTGCTGATAATATTATTTTGTTGTTGCGCTTCTTAAGAGTTTTATAGCAGCAAATAGTTTGAAAAAACAGCTGTAAATACTCATAAAACCTAATACACTTTGCATAACTAGAATCCAAAAATGGTTTCTTGGTTAAAGCAGAGTCGCTGAATATTGTGACCGTGGTTAGAGTATCTCAGTAAATCTTAAAGTATTGAAATTATAAATTGTTATGCAAATTATAAATTACTAACTAAGTAGTAATTTCCGCTTTGAAAATCGACAAATGCGTTATATTTTATTCTCTAAGAAATTGAAATTGACAACAGTTTTCAATTTGATTTTCAATTTATTACTAAAAATAACTATAATTTTTAAGGTAAGATGATTTAATGCAAAGTGACTGTCGTTTCTTATAAATTTTTTCATCATTATTATACTTTTCGCAGCACATTAACTGTCTTAATTGGTTTTCTCGAAATTACTTGGACTCCTACAATATATTTTTGAGTTTAGACCTCTATATGCTCGTAGAAAATTATATTTGAGCCTAATCTAGCCTAAAGATGAAATTTAAGCAAAAATTGGAATGTTGAACAGAATTGAGAATTTAAAAATTAAAAAGTCGAATTTGATTTCTTAAGAATATGTTTCTGTTATCACAAACAGGAAACTGAAAATAAGCTGTTTAATAAATTTGAGATTAAACTCTCGTTATAAAAGAAAATTGAAACGGAAATATCGCTCAAAATTTGATGGGGCAAATGTAAGGTTACAACGAAAAATAAAAGTTAAAAGTTATTTTTGGGATGGTTTTATAACGAAGTTAAATCTTTAGTTAATAAGCAATTAATTATCCAACAGCGTGCAGTTGTAAGATTTTAATTAAAACTGGGATTAATTTGCACGTAATTTACTTTGTAGTAATTGCAAGCACGCTGAGCTTCGAAGTTTGCGCAAAAACTTTGCTTCATTTCCTAAAATTTACATATTTTGAACTTACTGCTAAACATTAATTTCTTTAAAGTTTAAATTTATAATGCCAAATTTTCACGATTATGCGGACTAAGATGGACAAGTTTACGAGTAAATTTATTTAATAATAAATTACATTGCTTTGCGTCTTCAATATTATGCTTGTTTAATGAACGTCTTTGTATATATACTTGTTTAACAAATAGATTTAATTCATGGAAACATCTAAAATTGTAATGGTTGCAAAAACAAACGAAAGTTGCGACTGGACAGTGGACAACTAGATATGTGACAATGTGTTATCAAGCAGAATTTAATTTTGGCCAATGATGTATTATTTTCATGTTTGAAAAAACACGTACGTGTGGGTTTGTCGATGTGAGAATAATTTAGTAAGAAAACAAGCATTTGCAACGGTAGCTATACGCATCTGAAAAAATGTTTGAAAAATGTGTTTTCTACAGTAAAATATTGGTAGTTGTAGCAATGAATGGCTCAATTACAATAATTTTCAGTTTGCATAATTGGTATCGTTATGTCACAAATTAAAAAGGGTTCAGAGCAGCACATACAGTAAACAATGTTTATTTTAAACTTTCTCATGCAATAAGATCATAATGAATGATTAATGTTGTAATAAAAGGTTACAATGTGCGTAATCTCAGTGGTATCAAAATAAGATTTTGTGCTAAAGATTATATTTCACAATGTGACTTGCTACTTATAAAAGAATTCCAGAAACTCTCGCAAGGAATTTAATTTCGTCGTAAAATCATGACAGCTCTAGTCATCTTGAGCTTTAACGTACCAATAATATGTAAACTCGTTCGACATACTGTGTAATACATGCAGCTTAACCGAAGCTTAATTTGGTTTCGACCAAAATCATGCTACAATTTTTTTGAAAATAGACGAAAAAGTTTGGTCATTTTTTCTCCGTTTAATTATTTTAGAAAGTTGCAAATAAATTTAATGCATTATTTGCAATCCATGAAGGCAAAAAAATACAAAACTTCTAAAACTTTGAAATAGAAAAGATGAGTTGTGAAATAAATTTAATCAAAAGCAAAAAAAGCGATACAATTTGATACATTTTACGAGACGTTTTGGAGAACAAACTTTTAAATGCGTTTAAATAAAATTGACAATGGTTAAGCACAAACCGAAACGTCTTTTAAAATGTATAAAGTTTTATTATTTAATTTTTAATCTAAAATTTTATTTCAGATAGTTTAGTTTTAACTAAATTGGATATTACACTTTAAAAATTGTTTTTAAACTGCACCATTGACCTGTCGAGCGATTCTCCGTATTTTCACGACCTTTTAACTTCATTATTAATCAAAGCAGCGGTGAGATATAGGAAACAGTTTGCTTAATGAATGTCACGCTTAGTATACATCGAATTGAGATGTCATTTAGCATCCTGTATTAAGTCAGCTTCATACCTTTGTCAACTTTTAATTTTGTCAAAGCACAACCTAAAACTATTTTTTCTTCAGTTTAGAGTATAAAGTATCAGGTCATCTTTTATGTTTTCTATAAACCAAAGTGACACTTCTCTTTAGTTGGAAAAACACGTGCTGTTTACGTCATTATAACGAAAGACAGCCAGTTGTTCATTGCACGGAGTGTATTAACACCGGTGCATTGCATGACTACGGTACTGCAATACATTACTACTTGCTTCCTTCCGATGAATCTTGAAATAAAACTGATAAAGATTTTGAATTTTTTACAAGATGTTAAGCAAAACTTTGAACATGCGCGAGAGCCAATGAAACAGAAATCGTTATAAGTTCACAAGATGAACCATTATTGCAAGGGTTTATTAAAGCCTTATTAGTTTATGAGATCATTATTTTATAACACTTTCTACAACTAAGCTAATGCTATTAGCCTGGTTCGTTCATATCTTTTGGAGAAAACAAAACAGCCAGAATATCGCCACATTAACAAGAAGCAAACCATTGTATAAATTTGGCCTTTTATTGCTTCAATTAAGTTTGTTTGTAAAACCCGTTTAAAAATGAGTGATTGTTATTAATTTTCAGAGGTTTTATGAATTACAACAATTCTTTTTTTAGATATTCAAAAGAAGATACAAATGAAATGGTTTCCTGCACTTTTCCTCGAATTTTAGCTGGAGAAGTTGGGTTTTTGCAGTGTGATATGTTTGATACTCAATATTCTTGCCCTTCAAATTCTTCCAATCTCTCAGATAGAACCAGTGTATGTGACCTAAGTCCATGTAACGACTGTGATCAAAGTCAGATTTCATACGGAGCTGGACCAGGGTTTAAATGCAGGAGCAATTCTCTATACTGTGTCCTCCCTCAAGTTCTCCTGTACGACAACGTCCCGGATTGCGAAGGTGGAGAGGACTTGTGTTTTGATGGAGGGTAAGTTTGAAAAATTAGTGATATTGGCAATATAAAATTTAATTTTAGAGATGACGAAAAGCAACGATGAGCAAAGTGATTATTGCTAATTACTAACACGGATTGTATTTTACTGGCTACTGTAAATCAAACCGTTTAAAATTAATTTTGAAAGCATTAGCATCTTTTTACTGTAACTTTGCTGCATATTGGAATAAGTTTATTTGTCAAAAAGTTTTCATGAAAAATTAACATGTTAATTGTTTTAGTTATTCGACGCTTCAAGATCATTGTTCAAAATGCTCTGATGGCACAATCATTCCCACCTCCGCCCTTTGTGATGGAATAGTCGATTGTTCTGACTTATCTGATGAATGCTCCTGCCAAAATTCTATTCCTATTTGCAACAAAATTACTGCATTTTCATCCAGGTAGTCACAATTCTTTGTTTCTTTTATAATTTTCACTAAAAAATATTATTATGTATGAGGTATAAAAATTGTTTTGTTTTCTTTTCTGGAGAGATTATAATTTCGGTAGATGCAAAAAGCTCTGAAATTAAATTTTACGTTGAAATTTTTTCCATTTCCAATTTTGAACGTTCTCTTGGTATGCGAAAAAGTTACAATTAAATTATTTGACATGAGGTTTGCTTTTTGCCTAGCCCATCATCCGGTTGCAATCCAGGTCAAATTAGCTGTGGGAATGGAAAATGCATCGAAAGAAGTGAAGTATGCGACGGAAAAGTCGATTGTGACGACCAAATTGACGAAAGGTGACTCGAAATAAAACGGTCGCCGAATTATGGTGACTTAATACGCTACATTCCCCCTCAAATTGAAGCATAAGTCTTTTTTACCATTTGCTTTTTTTTACCATTTTTACCATTTGCATAATTCTTTACCATTTTTACCATTTTCAGTTTTATAAATTGACTAACAAATATTTCTTTGGAAAAAAATTAATTGCAAAAAAATAAAGTGTTCAAAACTACTCAGTTGCATTTGCAGAATAACTTTGAAAATTTCCTTTAATAATGAAATTTATGTAAAATATTTTAAAATTTATAAATTAGATTTGTAATGTATTTTTTGAATAATAAACTAATTTTTTCCATTATTTTTTTTCTTCAAATTTATCTAATATTTAATTTTCTTTTTTTTGTCAGAAATATTGCAATAAATCTTACTCCTGAACGGGCTACTTTTGTTCCTCTTTTTATGTCTAAAATCATTCCATCTATTGTTCTCCCAATTAGTTAAAATCAGCCCCGTTTGCCTGTACGGTAGTAGTTACAGTAAAACTTGGCAGAAAAGTGGATAAGCTTGGGAAAATGTTATGGTACAAAATGAAACTTCTTGTTGCATTTTTTTAGGAGTGAATACTGTGGAGCAACTCTGTTGTGTAATGAGCTCACAATTGACAACATCACCCAGCAATGCAGGTACATCAATCAATGTATTTCTATTTTGTCGATTTCTCTACTAGCTTGTGATTTAGTGAAGTGGCTTTGTGCAAAAAATTTGCAGCATTAATAAGCATAATTATTTAAACCTGATATCATTCAGTATAGTTATGAAGATGAAATTAAAGTTTTTTCGGAGCAAAGAAAATGGGTTTAGCACTTACTTTGGTAAAAAAAAAAAATAGAGCCAAAAATATATGAAATACACTTGAGTTAGAAACGTTTCAATTTATTCATAATTATCGTTTATCTTTACATCATTAATCGTATTCAAATATAATGTTTTTTCTTTTTGTTTTTTTGTTTTGTTTTTCATTTAAAGTTTTTTCCTTTTTTTGGTTTTCCCAAATTACTAGTAAAAATATTCAAAACATTACTAGTAAAAAGATTACTGAATTATTTTTGATTGTTTAAAAGTAGCAGATTCCTACAAACAGAAAAGAAAAAACAAAGAAGCCCATTTTTTCATTGCCAACGCTGCAGTTTCGCTCCAGCCTGTCGGTCACTTCTTGATTTTAAAAATTTTGTGGCTTTGTGTAAATGCCGTAAATATTTTAAAAATGTTTTCGGTAAGAAACGAGTCTTATAGTAGAAGCCCGACACTAACAATGTGAAAAAAGTGAGAAACGCGCATTCATATTCCATGTTTATGAATGCTTTTTACTGTACCTGATGCATGTTGACATTTCCAAAAATATAACCTTTCTTTTACTATACCTCAAGCTAGCAGTACGCCCAAACAATTACTCTGAGGTTGAGCTGGCACCTAAGCAATTACATTACGAAAAAAATCGCCTCT
The DNA here is from genome assembly GCA_963965965.1 of Trididemnum nubilum. NCBI lineage: Eukaryota > Metazoa > Chordata > Ascidiacea > Aplousobranchia > Didemnidae > Trididemnum > Trididemnum nubilum. The sequence goes on along the minus strand of OZ014478.1, from coordinate 36,285,551 downwards.
TGTCAAATCGTAAAAAGGAACGTATTTTAATCGATGTAGAAAAAAGCATTAGATTCTAAATTTAAGGGCACACTTCCTAAAAATGCTTCCTAAATCAGTTGCCGGAAAAGCTTTGCGCAAAAGCAACTATACTGTTCGTTTAAATTTCACCTGAAATGAAAAACAAATTGCTGTTGTTGTAATGTGCTGTATATTTAATCCTCCAATCACAGGACAGCGTCAGACGCTAAATACTGGATGATTCACATACTTTTCATTGCGATTACTTCGAGATTGGAAAAATCCACTTTTGTCTAGGATTTTCCCGTGATCCAGTTTTCCTCTGGATTTCCTTGAATTCTTGTCCACTGAATTTGATGCTTCTTTAAAGCCACCAAGCAGAGATAATGATTGTAAAGTGTCTTATCCAATGTGGCAGCAATGGTGAACAGGGTGCAGTTTAAACTCCGACCATTGATCAGGGTTATCGTAAAAACGGCACCTTTACCTTCTTGGTCACGCAGCCGACTATCGATAAATTATTGCTTACTGCTTATTACTGTGCAATGCCCTAACGAACCCAGCTAGTATGGACTGGCGAAACGTTGTTATCATCGTAAAATCTGTTCTAGGTGTACAAAACCATTTAAAATGGAAAGTAGCCTGCTGGCTTTCTCATTTACGGTTTGAAAGACAAATCCGTTAAAATGGCAATTTTTGTTTAAATGAGTTCTACACAAGATGTTGCAAAAGATTAAGAGTTACACTTACGCAAAACCATTTTGCAGGTGTTGCGAGGCGGAGTGTAGCAATCCGACAAGGTTGCCTCTTGACTTCACTGTGAAAGAAATAACAAAGAAAAATGTCAGGAACGAGTGTCCTTGCGACGCACGAATCACCGCGGTTGAACTCCCAAAACCAGTGTTTTGTCACCCAATTGTAAGTCAAAACAATTTTGTTCAGATAACCAACAGACATACTTACATACAGTATAGTTTTCTTGAAAGTAAAACTTTAAGAGATTGCCTATTTGTCGTTTACAAATTTTCAATGCAATCAATTGTTCTTATTTTGCTAAACGCCGTTACGACCTTTTTCATACGGTGAAGTACCGATAAGTTTGACTCAATTCACAAAAAAATTAATGCTGCTTTGTGGAGTAAGCAAGTATGTATTAATAATCAAGTTTTAACTCAGCAATACTGCACATTGCACAACTGTACACCTCAAGAGCTGATTTTTAATTGGCAAAAGGTTTACCAATTTTTGGCCTTAATTGTTCTTAAATTTTATTGGAGAAGAAAGTAACATATATTCAGTGCTGCTTGGTTCAAAATTTTCTCGTATTAAATTTTTTCAGTTGTCAAAGCTGCAAGAACAAACCAGTGCAGCCAACTAACTATGATCTTGCAAAAATCTGGTTTTTCGTTTTACGATGTGGCACTTCTTACTACAGAAATAGATTGTTGCTTTTTAAATTTGACCTTTGTTCTTAATTGATTTGTTCATGCCGAGGCTGGCAGAATTCTTAGTCTGTTCTTAAATTTTAAGCAAAAATGAGCCTCGTGTTTTCTAAAAATCATTCTGATAAAAAATTGCACAAGTAATCGTCTGGGTTAAAGCAAGACAGCTTTTAAAACTTTGAAGTGTGTGACTGAAATTTGTTTGTCAAACGAGATGTCAATTTTTTCGATATTATTAATTTGTTTTACGTCCATATCAATTTTTTTAACTTGGTTTGCGGGAATACAATGCGCTGTTTATTTTTTGTTCAAATAATAGCAATGTTTTTCAGTTGGACAGCGCACTTTATGCTAAACGTTGCGATGGAGTAGTTGAATGCAACGCAACTGCAACAGACGAAATAAATTGCGTCGGAAGATATATTTGCCCAGGATTCGATCAGTCGGTAAGTTCTAATCGATTACCTATACTGAATAGAAATTAAGAACTGCAAAGACTTTATAATTTTTTGCTTGGCTTCTTGTGCAGTATTTAGTATAACTTCTCTGTTTGAATGTTAGGTATTCAATGATTATTAATTTTTCTTAGTATTTGTTTCGAAAAAATTAACTCTAAAAAATTCTTGCGTTTGAACTACTTTTATCTGAACAACATAACGTGGACTTTCTGAAAATCTAAAGCATGTGAAATGATCATTAGACACCGACTGCTCTATTTCAATCGCACTCGAACTTGCATGATTCGAGGCCCCGAACAAAATCCAACACATGGCACTCTTCCCGAAAAAATTATTCTTCAGCAACTTCGTCCCAAATTTTGAGCTAATTTAGAGGTGAAGAAAAAAAAATTAGAAAGATATTCAGAGTTTGTTGAGCTAAATAACAAGCGTCGAGTGTGCAAAGCAGTTATATTTTCCAGCAGATTAGGTTGATTTTCAAAACTTGCGTTTATTATTTCAATTTAATTTGTTCAAGTTACTGTGCATCTTAATGATGTCTCTAGATTAATAAACTTTTTGCAAAATTAACAAATATTTTCTTCGTTCTTTATTAATTTTCTCCCACTTTATTCGGATTATATCATTGAAAATAGCAAACTAACTTATACTGATTTCGTTGCAGCTTATCAGCATTTCTGATCGAAAAATTTGTGATTTTGAAATTAATTGTGCTGATGGGAGTGATGAGTTGAATTGTGGCGATCAGAGGTTTTTCTGCAAATCCGATAACCTTTCTTTTGTCAGAAGGAACCAAGTAAGTTCAAATTTTTCGTTTGTACTTGATATATAAAAAATTATGACAAAGACTTAAGTCGGTCTAAGATTCAAGGAAAAAATGAATGAATAAATATTTTAATCTTAAGTGAAGAAAATCCCAGCTAAAAGTGCTAAAAGCTTTACGTTACATATTTGACGAAAATTATACCACCTTACCTTGCCAATAAAAAGCAAACCTGTAGAACCGCTTTCTGTACTGTCCGAAACACAATGTACCAAGACGAATTATTGACATTAAAAGTTAAAAATCGTAAATGTTTAGGTTCGGAACGGTCGGATAGATTGTGAGGATGGTAGTGATGAATGTGTGGAAGATTATAACTCAACGAACAGCTACTTATTTCATTCTCAAAAGCATTTGATTGGAAACCAAGTCTTGTACTTCCTAGTTTGGGTTATGGCTTTAATGGCTCTCACAGGAAATATGGTCAGTAAATGATTACTATTAAGATTAATACAGTACTACACGATTGCGCATTAGTGCATTACGTAAACTTGCTCTAAAGGTTTTGAAAAGCAGCTGCATATTTTTGAAAAGGGTTCTCAAAAGGTTTTGAAAAGTAGCTGTATATTTTTGATGCTTACCTCACTGCGTAAAAATCTATACAGAATGAAATCGTTCTAAGGTTTAGTAAAAAACTCTTCTAATACTTTATGTATGGATTACTATTTATTGATAATTTTGCAAATTTGGTTTGCAGTATAGTAGTATAGTTTTTTGTTTAGAGTTCTCTGCAGTTTTCAGATTTATTTACATAAGCGGTTCTATGTTTTTCAGGTTGTAATTATTCGTCAAAGCATGAAATTAGTGAAGCTAAAACGACGAATCAACGATCTTTCATCACTGAAAGCAAACCATATCCTTGTGTTAAACCTCGCTGTAGCTGATATGTTGATGGGAATTTACTTGCTTTCTGTAGGAATTAACTACGAAAGACTAAAAGGATCTTATTGCAAAGAGGAGTTGCTATGGAGAGGAAGCTCGGTGTGTACTTGGATGGGGATTACAGCTCTCATATCATGTGAAGCATCCGTGCTGACTCTGGTCTTGCTAACGTCATGTCGATTTTATGCTGTCTTACAGGTAAAGTTACAATAAATTCAAAAATGCTGATTGAAAACCAGAATTTTTTAAAATCTTTGCTGAAAGTACCTTCAAGAAAACTCTCAACTTCAATTACTTGAAGATTTGTTAGTTTATGTTTTACGAAACTGTCTAATCCAAAATGTAAAAATAAAAAAACCTTCGAAGAAAAACAAAAAAAATTATTAACGGTTGCATTTGCTAACAGCAAATAAAATAAAAGAGTCTACGTAGAATTATAAACCAAGGCCATGAAAGTGCCTCTTTTGAAAAAGTTTAAACTGTAAGTAGAAAACTTGATTGATAAAGGTGCCTTAATTCTGTAATTTGCTAACTCTGTAAATAATTCGAATGCAATTTTTCATAATAAGGAAAAACATTATTTTGACAATTTTTTTTCGTTGAATTACAGCCATTCAAAACTTCTTCAATGCCCAAAACCTGGTTGGTTCTGTTGATTGCTCTTTTCACTTGGGCTCTATCAGCCGTGGTTGCCACTCTTCCATTAACGGAGGTATTTCGATCCCACGCTCCTGACACTGTGTTACTTGCGGAGAATCCGTTTTTGGAGCAATCTAAGGTAGATTTGACTACCGGAAAAAGGTTTCTTCTTCAGTCTCTTGTTTTTTATCCTTCTCAAGATCCACAAGTGCTGGCTGCTTTGGCTGAGCAAGTTGAAAATTCAAAAACTTGGGATGCACTGCTCCACATTTACGACAGTCTTCCGGAGCAAAAACAAGAACTTCAAATTGCTGAACGATATGGGTAAGCATTTTCCATTTCTATACAGTTTACAGAAAATTAAACAAGCATGAAACCAAAGCTTTGTTATACTGCGTGTGAAAATAAACACGAGGTTACAAAATTTAGGTCGTGTTTTTTGTAGCATTAGGCTATTAATTTGTTTGTGTAACGAACTCCAAAAAAAAGGACTAAGCTTGCTTGGGGTTCTTACAGGACGCTTGCTGCCTTGGATTCAGTTCTTCTTTATTCAAAAACAAAATGAAACAAATGAATAACTATACCACGTCACAGCACGGTTTAAAAATAAATTTGAAACCGGCGTGCTAAAGAAAGAATAACCAATAAGTCCAACTGGCTTTGCCAAAAATGCACGTTAACAAAATGTCTTAAACATAAGTAACGTCATTTTAGCTTCTGACCATCAGGTCTTAAAAAAGAAGAATGATTTGAAGAATGCTTGCCATCACAGTCAAGAATCGCAAAGTTTGCCTTCTTCATGCGTCGCGCATAAAGAAAGAAACCAGCTTAATTATATGCAAATTCAAACACGTACAAAATTCCAGCGATTTGTAACAAGTTTCGAGCTAAATTACAACAGCTGCAAAAATGCCCTGCCGACCGCGCTCTTCGCGTAAAGGCAAGCAAATCAAAAATTCGAAAATGCAATACAGCTAATCAGGATTTTATGCTATGACGTAACAGTTTGTATGACATGGAGCCCTAAAGTGCAACATGACTGTTACTTAAGTTGTTACTGCTAATGAAGTTTTGAAACACTTGCCATGAAATCTTAGTAACGATAACGTTGAAGAAAAACTTATTACTGATCCCTTTGTTAGTTCGGTGTAACATCAAAGCTTTTAACTGACGTAGTCACTACTGAAAGAGTTTTGAAACTTTTGCAACGAAATCTAAATCAACTAGATGGGAGCTTGCTGAGTAGCAACCCCTTTGAACGACCGACGCAAATATCAACAGCTTTCAAAAAAACTAGCGTCCTAGCTTAAGCCATTCAAAAAATTGACATTTGGGGGATCCGGGGGTGGCACCCTTAAACTATGTCAAAATATTTGTCTCTTAAATGTATACTGATAGAAAAAAAAATGCCACCCTAGGTTAAGCCGTTCAAAAAATTGATTTTTGGAGGGTCCATTTTGGGGGTTCTCCAAGGGGGGGGGGCGGTGGCACCTCCAAACTATGTCAAAGTATTTGTTAAGTATCTGCTGATACCAAAAAAAACAAACTGACATCTTTGTTTGAGCAGTTCTAAAAATTGATTTTGGGGGCTCCGTTCGGGGGAATTTCTGGGGGGGTGGTACCCCAAACTATGTCAAAATATTTGTCTCTTAAGTATCTGCTGATATAAAAAAAATTAGTGCCCTAGCTTTGGCCGTTAAAAAAATTGATTTTTTAGGACCCCGTTTTGGAAGGTTTCCCGGGGGAGTGGCCCCAAAGAATTTCGGGAGACAAAACTGCATTTGCAGCTCAACAACTTTGCACAAAAATTAGATTTCGATGTTTTGTGGTTTAGGAGAAAAAGAGCGTACAAGATTTAGGAAGAAAAAAAGGAAAAAAAAGGAAAAATAAAAAGGGAAAAAAGTCATCGCGGCCAAAAGTGGGTTGGTTGGGATGAAAGGGTATCTAAAGACATACAACCGTGTGAAATATTTTTTGCCGTACTTAAGCCGTTTTTGAATGAGACCGCTTTTGACGCTAAACTTTCTAGGCGGTTTTTGGGTCCTAAAACCGAAGTCACGTTACTAATTGCCTCATTGTTTGGTTCAAACATTCAAATCAATAATTTCGAACGACTTTTAGAATTCCATGCAGTAGACCAAATCGTTTTCGAGTTATAAGCAAAAGTCTGAAACTTTGCACTCATTAAATTGAAGATGGCCGAGTAAAAACATATCAACGCGCTACGCAGTCGCCGGTCGTTCCAATAACAACGTCGTTAATAAAAAGCTGTTAAAATTAATCTCTAGAACTCATAGCGGTGGCGATAGCTCAGTGGTAGAACGTAGGGCTAGTGATCGATAGGTTGCTGACCCCCGGTTTGATTCTCGCACTGGCAATGCGTCATTGTGTTCTTAGGAAAGACACTTTACGTTGATTCGCCATTGAGGCCAAGCAGTGTAGCCATTGTGGTGGCCCAGCCTGACGAAAGACTTGCAAACAAAACCCTCAAAAGTGCTCTGCGTTGGTGTGGTTAGACAAACGTAGAGTGCCTGGTTCACACAAACGAACGAACTAGAACTCAGTTGTTCAATGAGTTGTTTTTAATACATTGTCAAGCAACAGTAATTAATTGCAAGATGATATCAAATTGCCGATATTAAACTTTCCGTTTCACGCTGAATTTCTAATACGAGATTACGTGCTTTACAGGTACTACAACGTTCACAGCATTTGTTTAGCGGACTTCTTTCCACGGTGGAACAATCCCTATGTAGCTTTGTCATTGACCTTGATAATCTTCAATTTCCTGGCCTTTCTCTACATCGGAGCCGTTTATATCGCAATTTACTTGATATCTTTCAAAAAAAAACCAACAAGAACGGAACATGGTGATTCAGGTTCGTCTCATATTTTCATTTCAAGAACGTAGAAAAAAGATGGTAGTAAAAAAGAAAATACATAGGCAGACAGACTCTAGCTTACCCTGTCAAGTATTTTTGAATCGTTGGAATTCAAACTCCACTTATCATAAAAAACTCCCTACTGATTGAGCATTTGATCAAGTTGTTCAAGTTAGCTCGCCTCCTATCATGGAACTCTGACGTACGCAAACATATATAGCAATATCAAAAGTTTTGTAGACGGAAGATAAACTAGCAGCAATTTATAAAAAAGGTTACACCAAGTACGTAGAACTGCGAAACTACATCCAATTTTGAGTGTAATTTCTACGAAGGTATTTAACCCACTTGCAGATTGATATGAGTAAAGTTAGTGTTTTAGTCAAAACTCAAGACGAAAATATTTCATGTTAGTTATTTTGGTTTTATGATCTTATGTTAAGCACTACGCCATACCATACGACACAACTGATTCCTGAAGCTGAGGTAACCATCGCACAGTGTCTAATTTGTCCATTTGTGTTGATCTTGTACGGAAATATTAGAAAAAATATTCAGTACGTATAGTCTATCCGAACAAGTCAAACAATCTACAAACTAACAGAAAAATCCGAAGTCAATAACTTGACGATTCATGAAATGCTTCTCAAATAATAGTCAAAACAAGAGCACCGTCAAGCAACTGTATTTTTACTATTTTAAAGTAATCTCTTTTTTTTTGCAGTTAACATGCAACGAAAAATCTTTCGAATCATTGCTTTTAACTTTGTTTCATGGATACCGATTTGCATCTTAAGTTTTACCAGACTCGGAGATACAGAAGGAAATTTGGTGAATGGAGATGTCTACCAAGTTGCTGCGATTGTTCTTTTGCCGATAAACAGTTCCATCAACCCTATATTGTACTCTGATATTGTTTCAATAATTTTCCGAAAAATGTGTGGTTATGCGGACGATTTCAAAAAGCGTACAATACGGTTAACGAGTATCGATACATCTTTATCAACTGGTAAAACTAATATCGGATCAATATAAATCAAATGAATCTTTTATAACATTTTAATTTATTGATATTATATCGTACTGTAAAATGTGTTTGCACTATTAGTTATTGCGCAAAGTAAAAAAGACTTTGAACCTATATTTTAATGCATCTTTTGTCATTGCTATGTAGCAAACTGATTGCACTTATTATTCTAGTTGTAAAGAACTTTATAGGTTTCAAAAAATTCCGTAACTGTTATTACTGTTATTTATTTTTGAAATGCATTCTGTAGGTAAAAAGAACATAACACTACGAAATTTACACAGAAATATAGTTTCGAAAGTACATGATGTTACATTAGCTAGATGGCAGGGAAGCCGAATGGGTAAAGGCCTTGTTTTTACGGCCACCCTGATCGCATGGTCTGGATTCAATTCGCTTTCGAGTCACGTTTTTGCGTCCTGGGATAAAACGCTTTGATTATCTCCACTTGGTGGCATCAAACAAGCAGCAAATTCAGTTGACGAGAATTCGAAGAAATCCACAGCAACATTGCATCACTGGAAATTCCAAGCAAGCGTGGAGTCCTCTAAACACGAAGTAATCATTGCAATGAAAAGTGCGCGGATCGTCCAATAGTTAGCGTCTGATGCTTTCCGGTGATAAGAGAATAAAAATACACGACAACAACATAATACACGTAACAACATATCAACAACATAATACACGTAACAACATAATACACGTAACTGATCTCGATTTGTGAGAAATTGGCGCGGATAAATCTATTATTTAATGAAGCGCTAAGAGCTGAAGAATAATTACCGTCAATCTATTTTAATTACTATATTATAAGTATTGTTATTTGCACGCTAACATGCTCTCAAAGGATGTCTTTTTGTGTGTTAAATTTATTTTTCAATATTTTTCACCAGTAAATATTTTAGTAGGGACCTAAAATTTGAAAAAGACTATGATCGTAATTTTTCATATTAGATCAATTACCAAATCTGTGTTGGTAGATATTTGTTTTATGACAAGTGATTAACGAAAATAGCAAAGCTAAAATATTTTTAGATTAATTGTGTTAGTGAGAAAATTTTTGCGAATACCGGTAATTTAAGTTTTTTAGTTTTCAATCTCAACAATGTTGCATTTTGAATAAGTTTTTTTCCACATATTTATTGTGCAGTTTTTGGTTTTTGCTTTTAATAAAAATTACTTAATTGAATTTCATGCTACATTGTTGCCACGAACTTCAAGCCTGAAAACATTTCCAAATCATAGACTTACAGCGTTTTATGACTTTAACCTATTCAAGAAATACTAGGCTACAGCTGCATCCAATATCAAGAAAATGAAGATGAGCGCATTTATAAATCAAACTAAAATTTTGTTATAACAAAACTTTGTACAAGGTTACCACAGAGTTATTCGTTGAGAGGACATATGCACGAATTTTTTCCCAGGGCAGGATCTCAGAAACTGTTTTGCCTCGCTATTATACAACATTTTCGTTTGGCTCCACCTCAGATTAACGCAAAAATGCAACAAAATTTTGGCAAAAACCTTTTTATTTTGTTGGTTTTCACCTGAAATTGACAAAAAAATGCAACTAAATTTCAGCGAAGACCTTTTCCAACAAAATTTTGGAAAAAGTTGGTTGACTTTAGACGCCATCAAAACCACTCTCGTCGTTAAACTTATTTACTGCTGGATAGAGTTTACCCAGTCGACAGATTTGTTTAGGACGGCAACGCTGGTTGTTGTTGTAATTGCGCATATTCATCCTCCTGTTACCGGACAGCGTCAGACGCTAACTATTGGACGATCCACACACTTTTATTGCATTGACTACTTCATGGTTATAGAGGAATCCACACCTGCCTAAGAGTTTCCAGTAATCGAATGCTGCTGTGGATTTTCTTCATTTTCTTGTCCACTGAATTTCCTGCTTGTTCGAAGCCACTAAGTAGAGATAAAGCGTCTTATTCAAGGATGCAAAAACAAATCGACCAGGGTACGAGTTAAACCCAGACCATACAATCAAGGTCGTCGCAAAAACGACATCATTGTCATTCGTTCACGTTGGCTGTCAATTAACAATGTTGGAGCTTGCAAACAAACCCAGTGAACGTCCAACTCGTGTCGTTGACTGGTTCTCAAAAGAGCTTTTCGTTTTCTCGCAAAGCAAGCAATTCAGAAACATTTGCTTCTGCGACCTTTTTAATAGAGTTGGGCCTATACGGCTAAAAAGAAAGAAAACCAAAAAAAAATCAACATGTTTAATAATTTACGTGTTATCTGGCCTAAAGGCTTCCAGAGCGGAAGCTTTGGGAAGAGCCAGGGGGAAGAGCCACCGGAACGTAAACAATTAAACTTTAAAACTCTGTCCGCTCTAACGTAAAAACATCACAAACAAATTAGTATCAACATGCTACTAGACAGAACTTAGACTTGACGGTCATTGCGTTTTACTGAACTTTGCACTTATTTCGTTTACTGATGATTAACAATGTATTTATATAAGAAGTCAAAAAATAAATGAACCTACCTGTGAGTTACACCACATGTCTGTAAGGACAGCCTACTCCCCAAAATGCAGTTATAGTACCTCTATAAATTGCTCACCCAGTCAAATCAAAAAACAGCAAGCTACCATCAATTTGTTCATCGTTTATAACTCGTTAAGAGCGGAATTAATCTAAACCTATCGTTGTTTCAGTGCAAAATTACATTTGCCACTTTCCCAATTTTCTTCTCTTATCGTTTAGCAGGCAATATTCTTGCATCTGAGATAAACAATATGCGGTTCTTATCAGGATTAATAGTATAATATGCACAACTGAGCAGCTTTTGTTTTTCTAATGTCATTTGAACAAAATGTATAAAATTGTAAACAATTCACAGTGCAATTAAAATGAAACGATTAAAACACATCCAGAAAGCTGTGAAAAGATTAAGCTGTATTTGCTGAAATTTTTAAAGACAAAACTTTTCGTTTTACAGCATAAAGAAAGCGATCGACCTGGACAATTTTTTTTTTTAAAGGCCACCTAATGTCTGCAAACCAATGCACTTAAAATGCAATAAAAAAGTACTACTAATCGAATGCTGAAAACCTGGTTTAGATGCACGTACTCAGTTTCAAGCTTTCGCGTTTTTAAAAAGTGACATGACGTCATCAGACCCAGGAGTTTGGTGCCTTCGACTTTACTTTGAGCTAATTACACCTTTTTTGCACAACACTTTTTGACTAGCAAGCTGCTATCAACATGCCTTTCCAAAATCGCCTATCCTCTGCAAAGACAAATTAGTCGAAGGCACCAAACTCCTGGGTCTGATGACGTCATGTCACTTTTTAAAAACGCGAAAGCTTGAAACTGAGTACGTGCATCTAAACCAGGTTTTCAGCATTCGATTAGTAATACTTTTTTATTGCATTTTAAATGCATTGGTTTGCAGACATTAGGTGGCCTTTAAGCCAGGACGAAAATATTCGTTTGACGCACAGAATGGCTTATTACTGCATCATGTGTTTGTATTTTAGGTTAGCTGCATGTTGCAAGATGGCGCAGTTGATCTGTGTAACTGAAAATTAAAAGTTTATACATAGCAGTTTGGAACAATCTAAAAGTTCTATTTTTGAATTCCGTTTATTACTCACTTGTAAATAACCAGCTATAATCATCTCAATATAAAGGCTTAATTAGTTTAATACCAAAACCTGGTAGGGACAAATAGTGTGCTTCTAATTAACGACCTATAACGTTACTCAACTGTGATTTTAAATTATTTCGAAATTATTAACAAAAGATAGTATCCTCTGCTTCCAAAACTTATCTCAATAGATCAAAATGGCTTTAGTAAAGATCGAAACATAGTTGATAATAATATAAGGTTAATGTTTGATGTCATTGGTTATGCCAACAGTAAAAGACATATGGAGCTGTGTTATCAGTAGATTTGTACAAAGCATTTGATTCTTTACACCTGACGTTTATTTTTGCAATGTTGAAGCGATTTGTGTCTGTTAAAACTATAATTAATTGAATTAAAATTTTGTATAAAAAACTAGGATGCCGCATTGTAAACAACAACTTTTTCAGTTCTTTTTTTGATGTTAAAAAAGGGATAAAAAAAGATGAGTTTTATTTTTTTGCAATATTTGTTTTATGCGTTTTGAAATTAGCGAACACTGCTTTAAATATCTTTATTTGCTAACGGAACTGTGGTCCATTTCGAACTCTTAAAGATTCTTTTTGCCTAAGAAATGTTGTGAGCTAACTACAGGATTATAAACTCGATCGCTTGGTGTAAAGCATCGGATTTAAGCATTGAACTGGCCACTCATTATTTGCATAGGTAGTTAAATTTTTTCACAGTAGTTTTTTTCATTGGTATAGTTTTATTTTTCAATGAGTAGATCCTAATTTCAACTGATTAAAAAAGTGCTTGATAGTAGTGATCAAAGTGTATAATAAAACAGCAGAAGTCCACTTCACGTTACTGCATTATTTTCCTCGGAAATCGAAGAGATACTGCTCGAGATCAGTTTATTAAAGATATGAGAGGTTTAGGCGTGCCGATTATGGATAAATCTTTCTTTTTCCACAAAAGCACAAACTTTCTTGTTTTCTGCTAAAAAAATTATTTGTTGCATTGTGGATCCCAGGAAAAAAAGAAAAGAACCTCGTAGCGCGTGAGATGAAAGTCGGTTATTTCTAACAGCAAAACGTCACAAAAAAGGCATTGTTTAAAAACGTACGAAGTAGAAACTGAAATAACGTGGTCGTAAGAGCGGAGTGAAAAAAAAGCGGTAAAGCGTTGGTAAAAAGAGACAACGGGAAAATCTGGGGCGCCACACTGCTTCCTTTTCCCACCCATGACGACTCAAAATGAAGCAAAGGAAGAGATTTTGGGTCATCTGACTGGTAAAATAAGGGGGAAAAGGGTGGAAGTAGGAGAGACACGAAGATGAGACTCCACTCTTCCGTTATTTATTGTGCTAGCGTTCGAGCATCATAAAAAGCTTATTTAAGAATTATTTTGTCAAAATCATTCTAATTGAGTTTCAGGCGACGCGGTTTTGAATTTAATAATCTTTAAATTTTTGTAAAAGTTTTGATAAGTTTATGAAGGTTATTGTGTTTTCAAATTTCAACAAATTCCTTTTTATTATTGCCGAAAAGTCTTTTTTAAAAAGTGGTTTATTTTATCTAGAACACATGTTAGTTTAAAACTTAGAAAATTTAAAGATATCCCGCCAATATAAAAATAAACTTTGATAATACACACGAGTTTCTGAGATGGCTTGGAGCAGCGACAACATCCACCAATGTGCGTAAAAATTTTTTAGATGAATCAAAGATAGTTTGTCTATGCATAGACAAACGTAGATATATCTTAGAAGATTCTTAAAAAGTTTGCCTTATACCAGCCACCGGAGATAATTCCAAGATAATCCGAGATAGCCTTTTAAGATCCTAGATAAATTCTACCTGGGTTAGCGTTAGCGGAGCTAATATTTTCAGTTAACAAAATAGTTGTTAGCGGAAGTAGTATAAAATGCGCCAAAACGTGTACGTTTGGGGGATGGGGGACTGGGGGGTTTGGGGGATGGGAGGTTTGGGGGATTGGAGGTTTGGGGGATTGGTGCTTTGGGGGATTGCGTCCCCCAAACGTGATGTTATCTAAACGTAGTTGGTCTTGCCTGAGTATCGAACCACCGCAGGTGCCTGGTTTCAAGTATAAAGATCTTTAGTGTCTTACCTGAGAATCGAACCACCGCAGGTGGATTGCTTGGTTTCAAATCTAAAGTAGTAGCAGGTTAAAAGTGAATAACCCAAGGTCTCTTCCTAACTCTAAGTGTAGTTATAAGAATGGAAACTTAGTGTTGACCTGAAGAGTAACTGAGTAACAAACCACCGCAGGTGCCTGGCTTCAAGTCTAAAGACTCTTAGTGTCTTGCTCGAGTACCGAACCACCGCAGGTGGTTTGTCAAGCCACCGCAGGTGGTTTGCTTCAAAGTAGTTGGTTAAAAGTGAAAATATCGGTAGTTTCTAAGATGTTCTAGTTAATGCTATGAAGTCTATTTTGTACGAACTTTGTGTAACTTGAAACGTTTCCTGTCGCGCTGCAGTTGAATTTCCGCTGCCGTGTCGAAATCGTGACAGCGGTTATCTAAGGTTTAGCTGTGAATCACTACCTTTTTGTTAATTTTTTCGAATATGGAGCGAGCATGGCGCAATACAACTTGTTTAATCCGATGATGTCAGGGTTTGTTACTTTTTTTTTTCGAATATGGAGCGAGCATGGCGCAATAGAACTTGTGTTTTAAATTCCAACCCAAATAGTAATTACCAACGCAATAGTAGGACTCGCCTGAAAGTCGAATGCCAATAATCTTCAAAGCTACTTGTAGTTTAACGTTTTTTCTAAGTTCGAATCAAAATATCCTTAACATTTCATCTTGCCTAAGATTCAAACCCAGAGCTAAATCTCTTTTGCTTAAAACCCAAGTGTCTTTTTTTACCTTGTCCAAGATTCGAAATTCTCAAAGAGATCTACCTCACACTTTTCCGCTTTAACTCGGTTGGTATTTTAAGTTATCTGATGGTATGCAATCTACAAAAACTGTCTTTTGTTATTTTCCCAAAGACGATACCCAAACCTAGGCGCAAATTTTTCACACAGTTGCTTGAAAAGAGCTTAGTGATCTTTGGCTAGTTTCAAAGTATGTTACAAACATAGGTTATTCTTGAAAATCTCACCAAAACTCACATGCATTTTCATCTTTGACGTACCTGAGGTTTGAACCACTGCAAGGTGTTTTTTCAAAGGAAAATCTAAGGTTCAATAATTCAACGAATGTCTTGTGCAAGAGTCGAACCCAGATATTAAATTATCAACGAGATTAGAGCGTGGTTCACCTGAAACTCAGTTTTCCGAAAAAAAAAATTTATAGATTACTGGTATTTCAATTTAGGGTTTGACCCGAGTACCAACAAAGTCGCTTTATTTTGGAAATTTTAAAGTTTTATAAACCGCATAGCTTTTATTATATTTAAGACTTCTTTTCAGCAAAAAGTTTATATTGCGTCTGTCTGGAAGGTATAGCTTGCAAGCGAAATATAAAACACAAGGGACGTTACGTGTTTCCTTGACACTTGTATAACATAAAATTAAATCTACTCGACAGAGATTGAAAGTTTAAATCGCGGCAGAATAACTTGAATTTTACCGGTGTTATTGTACCTTGAAGTGTTGGATTTCACCTCAAAGAAGTAAAGTTGTATTTGACCAACGTCACCTCATTACATTCGTCCAGCATTTCATCCCAAAATCTATCGAGAATAAAAACTTCCATAATCGCGGACGTGTTCAGTTTTACAGGGTTTAATGCATTGCAGATACCTTCAATTTTCACCCCGAACCGTAAATCTTTTTTTACCCAAGATTTAAAACCTGCATCACACTAAGCGTTTTTTTATTCGCACTCTTAACTAGTATGTAAATTCACCTGCAGTCACACATTTTTCATATTCTATCATCATGGGTGATTGCTGTGACTCCGTTGCACTACCCGTTAGTTCTACTAGCTCAAGCAAAAATCCGAAGTTTCAATGTTTATTCCCCAGAAACGGGCATCTGAAAAAGTACGCTGACCGATTGGAAACTTTTACCGAATCGATCAATTGGCCAGGTGCACGAATTAAAGCGACCTGTCGTGAATTTGCTGACGCTGGTTTTTATTACCTCGGTGATCGAGATAGAGTCAAGTGTTTTTACTGCAACGGTGGTTTAAAAAATTGGGAACCGACTGATGACCCTTTTCAGGAACACGCAAAATGGTATCCGTTGTGTGAATACATTTTAAAAAAGAGAGGAGTTGAATTTGTCAAAAACGAAGTTAAAAAATACCGTGATTTGAAACGTCCGATTATAACAAATCCCGCTTCAGTTCAACTCGTTGGTGATTTGATGAAATATCTGAAACCTCAACCAGAACTTCAGACTTCTCCGGCTTTTACTAATTCCAGAAAATTGAAAATGTGGCAATCAATAAACAATGAAATGGATCATGGAGAAAATGTGAGAATTCTGAAAACGCTAGGATTTGGGGAGGCGAAAATCAGACGCATTTTAACTCAAAGATATGAAGAACACGACAATAATTTTTATAACTTTGAAGATTTTCTTCAAGCGTTGTTGGATGCCCCTGAAGATCGACAAATGACTCTGGCAGAAGCAAGAAAAATTGTGGAAGAAGAAGGAAAATGTAAAAGATGCAAGAAAGAAGGAGATGTGGTCTTTAAACCGTGTAAACATTTGGGTGTTTGTTTTCGATGTAGCGAATTTCTCACTCGATGTAACATCTGTGACGTAAAAATCGATAAAAAAGTGAGAGTCTATCGATCATAAATTACACCATCAATACTCAAACACGTTAACTGTCATGACCTATTCGTTCTAAGTTCACTATGATGTTTTAATTGTGAAATTCAGAAAAAAAAGCAGAAATTCAACAGGAGGTGGTAGTAGACAGCTATTAGCTATGTTTCAAAATGGAAAACCTAACCTCGACGTTGTTTTTTGTATCTTCTCAACAACTACAAATCGCTGGTTATTAAAATGATGAAACTTGACATCTAACTCCCCAAGGTCACAAGCAACTTTTGTGACTGTTTATCCGTTGTGCGAAACCGACGAACAACAACTGGCGTGGCAAAGCGAATGAAACGCTGAAAAAAACGCTACCGAAAATCTAACCGTTTTTTATTCAAAGTTGTGTTTTGTTTGCAGTGTTTTTATTGTAATAAATCAACATTGGTATATTTTTTGTGTTGAACAAGACGAAAAGGCGAGTTTTTTATTATTTCCATTCACTCGACGAATCCCAAATTTGCGACATAAGTCTATTTTCAAGCGTGCATAATTATAGGTAACTTGCTTCTCACACGTCTGGATTTCAAATAGAGGGTTTTTCGGTAATTATTAAAAACAACACCTTAAGAAAGTACTTCATGCTTTTAATAAAACTATTATTTCAAACAAACAAACAAAAAAATTGCAAAACTCGGAATCATTTTTCATAAAACTATTCTATGAATACAAGAAAATCATTAAAAATTTACAATGTTGGGTACACTTTTAAGGTGCAGACAGTATTCAAAACAAATAAGCACAACAATGTTGAATATTTTGATCAAATCATCCTGATACAAACAAGAAAATTAAAATTAATTAACTTTCAGGCAAGAGTTTCGATTATTTACGTTACAATTTTCACTCAAGGCAAAGAAATTACCAGGAAGGAAGAGATTTTCGTAAACTTATTCCTTTGAAAACAATATTACGTTATAAAAAAAAAAAACAAAAAAAAACAAGATTTTAGATATCGAGCGATATTCATTTCAAGGTAAAATTATTGTTTTAAACAAAGAAATCGTAAGACCTCAACTATTTTTCACAAAAAAGTATCTCTGTATAAACAAGATTATTTGAAACTTGTAAGGTTTTAAGTAAGTTTTCGATGTTTAGATAGAATTTTTATTCAAGGCAAAAAAATTGTGAGGATTTTGTACTTTTGACCTACTTTTTCTGCGAAATCAAGCCAATGGTTGAAAATTTTACAATATTGGGTAAGTTTTTTAAGGCAAAGCAATTTTCAAGATGAAGAAACGTAAGACTGTTTTTAAATTCCTTTAGGTAAACAAAAAATACTCCAAAAAAAGTTAAAATTTTAAGTAAGTTGCCGATGTTCGAGATAAAATTACTTTCCAAGTCCAAGAAATTGTAAGACCTTGAACGTTTTTTGATCAAACTATTCCTATGTAAAAAAGGAACTTAAAAAATTTGAGATTTTAGACAAACGCTTTTGTTTTTTACGCTACCGTTTTCGCTCAAGACAGAGAAATTGTTAGGTTTTAAGATAGTTTATTGAATTGATCCCTATAAATCAATATAACGCGACTACAAAGCCAAAATTTTAGAGAAATATTAATTAAAAGTTATCGAATGATATTCATTATTAGGGTGGAATTATTGTTTTAAACAAAGAAAGCGTAACACTTCAATTATTTTTTTAGCTAAACTAATCCTAAACAAGACTAATCAAAAAACTAGTAAGATTTTATTCAATACTAAGAAATTGTATGACTTTGAGATATCTTGAAACAAAATTAACTCTGTGCAAACAAGAAAATCGCTAAAATATTTTAATTAGGAAATTTTTGATTCAAAGTACAAAAAACTACGTTTCAAGTAAATTTATAACCGAGATCACGAAAAGAGGTTTAATTTTGAACGATTTTCCAGAATAATTATAAAAAATAAGGTTTTCAAACAGGAATTTTAATTCAAGCTAAATAAATGTTGAAGATAATTTACAAAATTATCCCCATATTCCAAAAAAAATTTTAGGTAAATTTTCGCTTTCTAAATAAAACTCAAGAAAATGCAAGTCTTTCAACGTCTTTGACCAAACAGTTCTCATGAAAACAAAAATATGGTTAAAATTTTTTCTATGTTAGGTAAGTTTTTTAAGTAAAAGTAATAATCAAGATAAAGAAACCCAAGATCTCGATCAAAGTATTGCAACACAAAGAAAAAAGTTAATAACTAGTTCAAGTTTTGGGTGAGTTTTTCGATTTATTTACGTTCCAAGTTCCATTCAAGTCAACTAATTCGTAAGGTTTTAAGATATTTTGACGAACTTACCCCAATAAAACAAGACCAAGTAATAAAAAAACACAAGTTCTTAGAAAAATTTTGATTAAAAGTTGTCAAATAATATTCGTTTTAAGGTTGAATTGTCGTTTTAATCAAAGAAATTGTACGATTTTGCGATATTTATGCAAAAACATCTTGATACGAACAAGGAAATTGCTAAAACTGGCGTAGATTTTATAACTCGAGACGACAAGACAAGATTTAATGTCGAATGACTCCAAAAAAATAGCGAAAGATCTTGTTTTAACTCAAGATAGAGTGTAGTTGAATAAAATTTTACGGTATTTTAGTAAAAAAATCAGCGAAAAACTAAAAAAATTGTTAAAAAGTTTAAGATGCTAGGTAAACGTTTTAATTTCAAAGTACAAAAAAGATCGTTTTTACTTAAACTTTCAATTTAAAAAGGACGAAATGTAAGATTTTTTACAAAACTATTGCTTCGACAACAAAAAAATTGAGGTTTATTGACTAAAATTAATAAACATTCCCTATTTTGGTTAAATTTTATGGCATTTTAGTAAAAAAATCAGTGTAAAACCAAAAAATTGTTAAAAAGTTTAAGATGTTAGGTAAACGTTTTAGTTTCAAAGTAGAAAAAAAGATCATTTTTACTGAAATTTTCAATTTAAAATGACAAAGCGTAATATTTTTTACAAAATTATTGCTACGAGAACAAAAAAGTCGAAGTTTATTGACTAAAATTAATAAACATTCCCTATTTTGGTTAAATTTTATGGTATTTTAGTAAAAAAATTAGTGTAAAACTAAAAAATTGTTATAAAGTTTCAAATGTTAGGTAAACTTTTTTGTGTCAGAATAGAAAAAAGATTATTTTTGCTGAAATATTCAATTTAAATGATGAAACGTAAAATTTGTAGAAAATTATCGCTACGAAAACCAAAAAGTTAGACTTTTTTGATTAAAACTAATGAACATTATCGTTTTTAGTTATGTGATTTGCTAGACATTTTAATGGTTTAGAATGTTTTCTACCAAATGTTGGTAAAAATATAAGAACCTAAGAAAATTGCTTGGTTAAAAAATTGTTAAAAATCACCGTTTCCAAGGAAAAAATTCAATTTGAAACAAACAAAGCAAAACAATTTAATGTGTTTTTACAACAAGACTTGCATCAAACCACGAAAATCGATAAAAGATTAATATGTTAAACAAGTTTAATGAGGTTTATGGTAAAAACTTCATTTAAGACAAAGGAATCACACGATTTTAAGATATTTTTGACAAAATTATCCTTCACAAATGCAAGAAAGTTAATCAAAGGTTGCGATTTATCAGAATGTTTTTGTTTAAAGTAGAAAAAATAGCTGCTTTTTACGTTAAAATTGTTAATCAAGTCTCAGAAACTTGAATTAAAACAATAACAACAATAATTAACGCTTCAGATTTTGCATATTTGTGTGTCTAACGTCTGAAATATCGATACTTTGAAAGTTACAGAAGGATCTACATGTTGCTTTTTAATATCTTTGAACTTCGACTTTGTTTAACAACGCAAAAAATCAAATTGGAACAACTCGTTTTTCAGGTTTCGTATTAACCAGGCACTCGTCTGCACCTATCTAATCAAACCAACACAGAGCACCTTTTTGGGAGTTTTATTTCCAAGTATTTTATCAGGCTGGTCCACCACAACAGGTATTGACTACTTGATCCAAATGGTAAATAAGCGTAAAGAGACTTTCCCAGGGACACAACGATGCATTATTACTGGTTAGAGAATCGAACACAGTCAGCAGCCTTTCCCAACGCTCAACCACCGCCTATCGCCACCGCTCTTTTCAGGTCAAAACATATTATAACTGTAGTTTTCTAAGTTTTAAATGCTTGAGATCTAAAATTTGGCAACGTATAATTCGCAATAAAAATCCATTCTCGCATTTCTTCGCATTTTGAGTCGTGTTTAGACAATATTGCTGTCGAACGTGTAATTTTTTGTGTCGCAACCATAGTCGCGTAATGTTTTTTCCCAAGTCGAAGCTATATGACTGTACTTTTCGAGGCTTTTATGAATTCTTTTACCGCTTTGATTTGTAAGTTTTTTCTTCGAAACATTAGTTTTTAGAATAAGGTTTGTTGTTTGTCTTGCAGATATCAGAATCTAAAGTCTAATATACATTGTTCATAGGATTTCAAAAAATTTGATGCTGCACAACTAAATGCTCAAAACAATTTGTAAACGCTATGTGATAAAGTTTTCTTTAGACCCGAACATCTAATCGAACAGCTTTCAAAACGCCCAAGATTTTTTAACGTTTAAGATTACATCAAGTACCAAGAAATTACAGATTTTGTTTACTTTTTCCAAAGTACTGAAAAAATGTTATGATCGAAAAAAAAAAACAAAAACGTTATGATGAAAAAATGTCATTTTGAGACATTTTTAATTGAGTCATGATCAAAAACGTCCGGGACAAGGTCGTAAGTCGTGTATAAAATTAATTTCAATAATTTTAATTTAAACAATTTATTAATTTTAACAATTTTCAATTCAAAAAATTTAATTTTAATAATTTTAATTTAAACAATTTATTAATTTTAACAATTTTCAATTCAAAAAATTTAATTTCAATAATTTTAATTTAAACAATTTATTAATTTTAACAATTTTCAATTCAAAAAAATTAATTTCAATAATTTTAAGTTAAACAATTTTAATTTATTAATTTTATACACGACTTACGACCTTGTCCCGGACGTTTTTGATCATGACTCAATTAAAAATGTCTCAAAATGACATTTTTTCATCATAACGTTTTTTTTTTTTTCGATCATAACATTTTTTCAGTACTTTGGAAAAAGTAAACAAAATCTGTAATTTCTTGGTACTTGATGTAATCTTAAACGTTAAAAAATCTTGGGCGGCGTTTTGAAAGCTGTTCGATTAGATGTTCGGGTCTAAAGAAAACTTTATCACATAGCGTTTACAAATTGTTTTGAGCATTTAGTTGTGCAGCATCAAATTTTTTGAAATCCTATGAACAATGTATATTAGACTTTAGATTCTGATATCTGCAAGACAAACAACAAACCTTATTCTAAAAACTAATGTTTCGAAGAAAAAACTTACAAATCAAAGCGGTAAAAGAATTCATAAAAGCCTCGAAAAGTACAGTCATATAGCTTCGACTTGGGAAAAAACATTACGCGACTATGGTTGCGACACAAAAAATTACACGTTCGACAGCAATATTGTCTAAACACGACTCAAAATGCGAAGAAATGCGAGAATGGATTTTTATTGCGAATTATACGTTGCCAAATTTTAGATCTCAAGCATTTAAAACTTAGAAAACTACAGTTATAATATGTTTTGACCTGAAAAGAGCGGTGGCGATAGGCGGTGGTTGAGCGTTGGGAAAGGCTGCTGACTGTGTTCGATTCTCTAACCAGTAATAATGCATCGTTGTGTCCCTGGGAAAGTCTCTTTACGCTTATTTACCATTTGGATCAAGTAGTCAATACCTGTTGTGGTGGACCAGCCTGATAAAATACTTGGAAATAAAACTCCCAAAAAGGTGCTCTGTGTTGGTTTGATTAGATAGGTGCAGACGAGTGCCTGGTTAATACGAAACCTGAAAAACGAGTTGTTCCAATTTGATTTTTTGCGTTGTTAAACAAAGTCGAAGTTCAAAGATATTAAAAAGCAACATGTAGATCCTTCTGTAACTTTCAAAGTATCGATATTTCAGACGTTAGACACACAAATATGCAAAATCTGAAGCGTTAATTATTGTTGTTATTGTTTTAATTCAAGTTTCTGAGACTTGATTAACAATTTTAACGTAAAAAGCAGCTATTTTTTCTACTTTAAACAAAAACATTCTGATAAATCGCAACCTTTGATTAACTTTCTTGCATTTGTGAAGGATAATTTTGTCAAAAATATCTTAAAATCGTGTGATTCCTTTGTCTTAAATGAAGTTTTTACCATAAACCTCATTAAACTTGTTTAACATATTAATCTTTTATCGATTTTCGTGGTTTGATGCAAGTCTTGTTGTAAAAACACATTAAATTGTTTTGCTTTGTTTGTTTCAAATTGAATTTTTTCCTTGGAAACGGTGATTTTTAACAATTTTTTAACCAAGCAATTTTCTTAGGTTCTTATATTTTTACCAACATTTGGTAGAAAACATTCTAAACCATTAAAATGTCTAGCAAATCACATAACTAAAAACGATAATGTTCATTAGTTTTAATCAAAAAAGTCTAACTTTTTGGTTTTCGTAGCGATAATTTTCTACAAATTTTACGTTTCATCATTTAAATTGAATATTTCAGCAAAAATAATCTTTTTTCTATTCTGACACAAAAAAGTTTACCTAACATTTGAAACTTTATAACAATTTTTTAGTTTTACACTAATTTTTTTACTAAAATACCATAAAATTTAACCAAAATAGGGAATGTTTATTAATTTTAGTCAATAAACTTCGACTTTTTTGTTCTCGTAGCAATAATTTTGTAAAAAATATTACGCTTTGTCATTTTAAATTGAAAATTTCAGTAAAAATGATCTTTTTT